>PVHT020000059.1:4071810-4258413 GCA_004024745.2 Catagonus wagneri
GGAGGGGTGGGGGAGGGGTGGGAGGGAGTGGGGATAACTACTGCTTTAATGATGGAATAGCAAGGAGCTCCAACTGTAATGCACGGGGAACTATATCTAATTACATGTGACAAATCCATATATGTACATGTAACCGGGTCACCACATGGTGCAGTTGGAAAACCTGACAGAAATCTGTAAACCAGCTATAATGCAAAAATAAAAAAAAAAACAAAAAAACCAAAGTGAAGCTGAAAACAGTTAACTGTCTTGTCAACAAGACCCGCGCAGGTATATTCAGTGGAAAGATCCGTTCGTTAGCAAGGCTTATCTAATTAGCTTCCGGATTTCTCTAAAACTCTCTAAAGGGGTTGACACCCAGATACTCCCGAGGCCATTATTTAAAGTGTGATTGTGAAGCTCTCATTAGAATTCCATTTCCTTGCGTTGCCCCACAAAAGCCTATCTATAAATCTCTGGATGTTTAGCGGCAAACATTTTGGAAGATTAACAATTATGGAAATAGCTTCTGATAAAAAGGCATTCGCCACTTACTGGACACCTGTCTGAAGCCTGGGGATGTGACAGTCTTTCACTCCAGCTTGGACAAAACAAGATAAAGGAAGGCATTGGGGAAAACAGAGACAGTCAACACAGAGCTTATCTCAGGAACTGGAGTGCTCTCTTATCAGCCTCTGGCATGCGCCTGGACAATCAGATGCTGAGAAAAGACGGGGGCTGGGGCAGAGCATGTTTTAAAGAGATCAGGCTTTGTGCAGCTCCCACTCATTCTCTGGCATTGTTTTCCCTCCCTGTGGCCGTGCACGGTGCCCTTCCAGCTTTTTGCTCTTTTCCAGGTCCTCTGATGTTGACCCTGTCAGTTTATGCACCCATGGAAAGGGAAAAAGCCTTCCTCGCTGTGGTTGCCGCTGCCACTGCCGCTGCCGTCTGGTACAGCCCTCTCCTCCTCTCTGCCTCATTGACTCCCCATTTCATTAGTGCTCACAGCTGAAATCAGAGCTTCCTCCCTCCTGATGCCCCCTCATTTCTCTTTCCCTGAGTTATTTCTTTGAACGGAGGAAATTAAGAAGGATTAGCAAATCTATCCATTAATCAACTCTTCCAATTCATGAGCATTTTCTGGATGATTTTCTGGTATTTATTATCACACAAACTCTATGGAAACTTTGTCATGAAGCCTTCTGCATAAAACTGAGAGGGCTCCTAAAGACATGGGTTGTGTCCCAGCTTATCAGGTCAATCCACCCCGACTACTCCCTTTGGAAAACGGTGGAAAGAAGTTTTTTGCTTCAGTTGTTTGGCTTCCGTCTGTATTTTTTTTAACCTTGATCTGTTTCACCTGAATCTCTCCTGTTTCAAAATTTTAATTCACTAATAATGATATGGAAGGATGCAGGGGGACGGTATGACAGATCCGAACAACGTGTCCTTTTGATTTCTGCAGAAATATTGTATTTGCTCTCTTCTTACAAACCTACAGGCTACCAGCAAATCCAGGTTGGGTTCCCTGAGACCTGCCATGGAGCCTGCCTCCTGTCCTAGCCACCCTGGCATCCCGCTGCTGCTGCCGCGCACCCCCCCTCCCCATCGGCCCTGTGCCGCGAGCGCCCCAACTGGAATCGGGTTGCCACTCGCTGCCACAAGACAGAGGAGTTTGAAACATGAGATTAGAGCCACTCCTGCCTCTGGAATGCTCCCTACAGATCAGCAAATGAGCCAGGAAGGATGCGAGACTCTGTGAACAACCAGCCTTAGGCAGCCCTGACCCTGGTGTCCACAGTCCTTTGGGAAGGGGTCCCAAGGTGGTCCAGACCGCCTCTCTGGACCAGCAACACACACCCAAGGACGGCCCCCATTTACTGACTGACTCTTCAATTCCTTTGTTTGACGGCTGGGCTCAGAGATTCAAGACAACATTAAGCCCTCCACGCTCCCCCAAACCCATCCTAAACACCACCACCACCACACCTAACACTCTAGCAAACGCTAATTATTCTAGAGTTCTATCATTCTCTGCACTTTTTAGTTTTCTGTTCCAACATTTCTTACAGAGATAATTTTAACAATGCATGAAGAATTCCCCACCTCTCCTTACTCCTCTTAAAACCTAGAGCCCAAGTGGAAATTAGGTTAAGGACTCTCAGAAGCAGATGATAACATGTATTTTATAAAAGAATCTCCTGAAGACCATTAAAATGCCTAATGGTAGCAGTTATGGTAACCACTTCACAGACTCTAAATAGTACCAGCAGTCAGATATAAGTTATAGTATGAAACCTCTAAACATGCCAGTCAAAAAGGAAGGTGACCAATGTTAATTATTTGAAATGCTATTGGGGGTGAAGAGAAAGACCAGAAGACTACATATGTTATGAGTAATATTGCTACCAAATTAATATTGATGTGCCTTGGTTAGAAATCCTGCTTAACCATTTTTTCTAAACTTTAAATGAAATGAATTACTGACCAACAGTTTCATAAGCATTACGGCAAAATCTCAGTATTGAATTGGCCCATCTTTTCCTATACTAAATGGAACACTGACAGGCAGAATTATTACTTTCATTGACCTGCAATTCCCATTATCTTAACTCTTTAAATTGCATTTTAGAAACCTCCAGCTTTTAAGCATGAAGGTTTGAAACATTTTTATAGATTCTTTTTGGTTTGGTAGCAATAAAAATAACAGGTAGCAATTTACTGCTAACATTTAAATAGTAGGTTGGGGAATAGGTCAAACGAAAATGAATTACACATGTTGTTCAGGTTTGCACCTGCAGATATACGAAAATCTTGAAGGAAAAACATCTTTAATGCCTAGTAGATATATCATGTGGATTCTTTGTGAACATAATTGAGGATGAAATTTAAAAAGCCTTCAAAAATTGTACTCCACAGACTGAATTTGATAGAAATATCCATCTTAAATTTTTTTCCCTATGCATCTAATCCTAAGTCTGTAGTATCATAAAAGTGGATAATAATAGAACGGAAAACCAATTTCCCAAGGATTCTATGCACATCTTTCCTCTCTGTCAGTATAAAGAATGTGCAAAAACAAAAATCAAAAAACAAAGAACAAAAAGGGCTAAGGTCACAACTAAACACTTTTAAAATTTGTTGTTAATTAGAATGATACTGATAATTAATCAAAGAAAGTGATCAAGTTTCTAGGGTAATTAATATTTTGTGATACTTTACATATTTATTTGTTAGCAAATCTTTTGAAGGCTATAAATCAGTTCAGATCCTCAAGGTCTTCCCTCCCCTCTTCAATTCATTCATACTTATTTTTATTACTTTAATGAAGTGTAGTGCCACCATTTATCAGGATGATTAGAGGAAAAGTACAAAAGGAAGGGATAATCATGACCAGGAGAGATAAATAGCTGACTTTGTGTAGATAAAATGAAAGCTTAGAACGCACCCATATGAGTGTTATTCTTGGGGCTATAAAATGGATAGAATATGAAAACTACTATAAAAAAAAGCAATTAACACAAAATACACAAAAAACGCTTTGCCCCTGAGCACATCTGATTCCCCTCTCTCCCCTTCTTTCTTTATCTTATACACAGAGTGGTTAGGAAACACGTCCTTGTATTACAGGGCTCAACTGTTAAGCTAGTTTGTATTGTTTTCTTTTGTGTAAATTTCTTTAAAAATAGAGCAAACCTGGAGTTCAAATCTGAAGTCCTGGCCATTTGAGATAACGCCAGAATATTTTCCCTTTGGTTCAATGATTACATGGGTTAGTCTGTCCAATTTCTGACCATTTTTATACCGAGGAAATACCAGCACTGCACTGATTTGGGCTTTTGTTTGGACAGTGCCTTTGGTGCTTTCATTTCCAGATTCCCCTTTTTTCCTCTCTTTTGGGTCGATTCTGCTGGCCTCTGCTGACAGAATGGTTGATTCTACACCAGTGGTTAATTTTCATGGCCAAATAGGTGCAATGTAAAAATCTGATGCTTTATACTTAGATAATGTTTCTGATAATATCAACTTCAAAAGCATGAACAATAGTGGTAAAGGGTGCTTGAGGTTAATCATTCTAATCATGACTATTTTTTAAATGATGACAATAACTTTGTAAATTTGAAATTACCACTAACTCCATAAAATAGAAAACATTTTTATAGTACAAATAAAAACTGTAAAAGAAAAGGAGCTTATTATTTCTGATTGGACAATACCTGTTTTAATTGCATATTTTAGAGTTGTTTGGCAATGCATCAAAATTTCCTCCAAATTTTGTGGCTGGTCTGCTAATTCCCAATTATATTCTTGAAGAAGCTCATTAGGGTAATGGAAATCAATCACTTTGGTTGATCTATCGAAACTTTTCACCACATACTGAAGCAAAATGTCCATAACATCTTGCAGAAATGCCAAAGTGGGCCTTTCTCCATCACACGCTGGTAGCAGGTCTAAAGAATGGAATCGAAATGTCACATTTTAATTTTACAATGAAAATTTCCAGTCAAGATCGTCATCTGAAAATTTCTCTTAGAAAAGAAATGTGTAAAAAAACATCTTCTGGAAACAAACAGCATTTTCTTTAAAGGGCAGACACATGATTTCTCTCTCTCCTCCAAATTATTTCTTGCATTTCAGTTCATAACTTGTTTGCTTTCTTTTTTCCTGAGAGTTTGCCTCCATTCATCTGTTTCACCAGGGTCGGTTTTAAATGTTATTTCTCAGTAAACCATCTTGAATGATTATGCAAACACTTCAGTAATGTTTGAGGAACGCCTTTGGGCAAATCAGGCAAAGTGGAACATGCAAAGTTAGGATCTCTGGCCTGTTATCATATCAAGGCCCGCGGTTTACAAAGTCGAGGTGTGTGTGTGTGTGTGTGTGTGTGTGTGTGCGCACGCACACGCGTGCGCGCCCGTGCCCATATATTTGGGTAACCCGGAGTGTAAGCGCAAGGAAGAAAAACCTCGGGCAGGCCTTACATAAATCATTCTCCAGTTAGATCACATCTACAAATTACTCTTGCGATCTATAGACCTAGGAAGTCTCAGCAATTTTGAACTGGAGATCTAGAGCCCCAGGCACCGCCTCGGCCACCGGCAGACCCAGAGGGGAGCTGGGTGTACTGACCGCGCCGGGGCCCGAGAGCCCTCTCGGTATGCGGGCGTCCAGCGCCATACAGAAGCCGGTGACTGGGTCGCGGTCGGACCCAGGGGCAGCTGGAAATTCCCTAAAATATGCGTCTGCCCCCTACCTTGACACCCCGGGTTAGGCTCTTGGCTCCCAGTCCCTCCTGGCCGCGGTGGGCGGGACAGGACGAGGGGCAGAGGCTCCGGGGTCCCGCGAGGCTCCTTTACCTGTTGCGTGTAGAAACGCATAGTTGACCTCCGCTTTGGGGCAGCTGCAGGGCTTCTGGTTGCAGGCGCAGGCAGCCTTGCGGGAGGTGGTCCGCAGGGGCTGGCTCCCGCCGCTCTCCGCCGGCTTCTCAGCATCTCCGTAGAGCAGGGCTGGGCAAGAACACGAAGCACCGACCTCAGACAGCCGTCCGCCCGGCTCTCTCGTCCCCGCCCATCCCCAGCCAAGAGTCAAGAATCCCTGACCCTGCTGATGGGATGTAGAAGTGAGATGGTGTCTTTACCCCCGCGGGCATTTGAAGCTCCTGGTCTCCTCCGCTTCCCGCCCCCAGGGTCTAGCACTCACCGCATAGCTTGTTTCCGATGCCGCCCGTGAACTTCTGGGCCACCTGACACCAAGCTCTCGCTGCAAGGAAACACAGGCAGGAGGATTGCGAGGCAGAAAGAAGGCAGCAGATAGACGTGTGAAATTTCGTTCTTTGTGAACGTCGATACACTCAGGGTCCAGGAAGGGGCTGCCTGGTGCCTGGCGCGGGATCCTGGCGGCCTGGCCCGTCCCGTGGTTCAGTGATTTGTTTCCAAAGGATCAGTCCACACTGCGGGCCTTCACTTGCCTTCCAGGTGTCCCTCGGTTAGAACAAAGTCCCCTTCCTCCCTCCACCGGGCAAGTTTTCCTGGACACCGAGGCCTCACATTTCCTCGCAGGCTCTCTTTCTAGACCAAGGATTCTTCTCCCTTTCCAATTTTTCGCTTTCCCACCGCCAATCCGTTCCTCTCCAGGGTCCAGACACCGAGATGGTGGCAGTGCCCCAGGCCCATGAATTCAGCGCCAAGGAGACGCCGCCCGGGTTTGGGGGGCTCTCCCAGATGTCAGTGGAAAGGGGATAAGCGTCTGAAGGGTTTTTGGTCTCCTGGGTCACCAAGGACCTACCCACCCAGCGGTCAGGGCGAAGCGTCTGAAGTCTCCTGTTGCAGGTGTTAAAAACCTCATCTTCCCCGGCCCCGCAAACCTCCGTCCACCCGCAAAGCTCGCCTCCTGCGGGTCCCGATTCTCCTACCTGTGCCAGAGTTCTCTGGATCCCCAGAGCCATCTTCAGACCCAAAGGACCAAAAGCCCGAGCCCGGAGATGCCATCAGCGCCGCGAGACTGAAGCAGGACGCCTCCAAGTGCGAACTGTCGGCAAGCTGTCCTCGGCTCGGCGCTGCGCGCGTGCGTGTGAGTGTGTGTGTGGCGGGAGGAGGACACCGCGCGGGGGACCGGAGGGGCCGCACGGCAGAGGGTGGGTGTCACACAGGGACAGGAAACGTGCGTGTCTGCGTGTATGTGAGAGTGCTGGGATTAGAGCTTAGGGACGTGGCAACGCTCTGAAAGCTTTAAGAGTTGAATAGGGAAAGGAACCGAAGTGTCCTCACAGCCAGGAAATGGGAAAGCACGGAGCGCCCGAGCGATTTTGAAAGAGAGGAAGCCCTACCGGGACAGATGAGGAGGCGGCGGAGGGAAAAAAAAAAAAATGTAAGGGGGGCTGAATCGTGAGAGTGCGAGGCAGACAGTGAAGCCCGAGCAGGAGTCAGCCTGAGCGGGTGGGAAGTGTGCAGGCGAACCCCCGCGGAGCGTTAAGCAGCAGGGTGCCCGCGCCCCCGCTGGCAGGGGCGCGCTGTCCAGGGTGCTTACGCGGCTGACCGCGCGCTGGCCTCAGCCTTGGTAGACCAAGCAGAGAGACCTTGGTGAGGCTAGAAGGGTGGCCCAAGACAGGCTTTTATTTGCACCGAGAGGCGTATTGTTTGGGGTCTAGTTCCGGCTGCGGGGAAGGAAACGCAATTCTCTCTTCGCCTTCCTAAAAGGGTGCTGAGGTCGCTGTGACCCTGAGAGCTCCGGCGACCTGGCTGAAATCAGGAGCGGTTCTCGAGCCTGGGCAGGGGACGGTGGGGGAAGGGTATCTATTCATTGATGGGCTCACTTCAGATCCTTAGTAGATCTTACGGTTGCCTACTTATTGAGCAGCGCAGTCCCGCCGGGAGCACCATCCCTGCGCTTCAGAGCGCGTGGTCGCCAAACCCACCGTCCAGGTTCTGACTGACGGCTGGGGAGAAAGACTGCAGATTGAGGCAATTAAAATCCACGCTAATCACTGAAGACCTCAGGCAGGCTGGGCAGAGAAATAAAACGAATGGAAACTTCTTGGACGGGGGCTCGGAAGAGTAGCTAGAGCCGGCAGGATTGAGGACTCATGGGGGAATGGGATTGAGTCATTTGGTGACCTTGGTCTGCGGAGGCGTGGAAAGGGCCGGTTGCTTACGTGTCACAATGATTGCTGTGTGTGTGTGAAGCGTGCACCGATTTTCCAACTAGGCAATCTAAGGTTTCCAAAGGCAGAAAGAAGGCATCGCTGTCAGGCCCTAGTTTTAGTGGACCTCAAATCAATGACCACCTCTTCCCCCAAGAGAATCTTCACCATGGGTTTGGGTGGGGAGAGACAGGTGATTCCTTATTTCTACGGAGGGGGTTTTTCCTTTCCTGAGAAAGTTATAATCTCTCATCTTTCTCTGCAAGCTGTTAAACAAAGGGAAGGCTCTTTTAGAATCTGGGGCCCATTGGGTTCTTGTTGCTTTCCCTTCGAAGTCTGGTACACCTTGCAGTGTGAGGGAAGAGAGGGCAAGAATGAGTCCGGTGAGAAAGGGCTGTGTCCAGCCTCCCTCAGAGTGCACTCCCCAGGGTGCTGCTCCTCTTGGGCTGGCACTTTTCATTTCCACTGTGTTCACAGGCCGTTCTTTCTTTGATTTCTGAACCAAGTCACCAAAGCTGCTGCTAAAGCAGAGACCCACGTATCCTCAGTCTTGGCTGTCCTGGACCTTCACTTAGGAAGCGTGTCATGGGGCCCAAAGCACCCTCATGCAAGCCCAAGTGCTGTATGAACACCAGGCACGGGAAGGTCTGGTTAATTCTGTCCACAAAGCTCTGTCCCCTTCCCATGTGCTGCAGCCTGGAGGAGCCCTAGAATCTGCACTGTGGCCGCCAGACCTGGCCGGGACTGAGGGCGGGAAAGGGTGTTGGTTCTGCATTAGGCTTGTCGAAGAGCTGGCTGCTCGGAGAAGCCTGTGCACCAGGCTGCAGCGCCATGATGGGCACCAATCTCGGCCTGCGTTCCATCCCTCTTCCTGTGCTCCCGGTCCCAATGCTCCAGTAGTTCCAGGTAACAACTCCTGCGGTATAAGGACTTTGTGGTTTGGGCATCTGCGCCACAGGCAGGGTGCCTCTGAAGCTCTTTCTCCAGCAGCGCAGACAAGAGTCCAAGAGACCTCTTCTTTGTTTAAATCCACACAGAATCCTGCAAATGTTTCATTTCAAGGCATCAAGCTGGAGTTGCAGTACTTTTCTACGATGGATGAGTGGTCGAAAACAAAAAGGTTTGTTAAAACAAGCGATTAAAACACACGCACAAAATTGCGAAGAGAGAAATGGATTAAAATACGAGAGAAAGGTAGAAATCACACACCAGAATTGATTTTAAAAAATCTTGATGACTTAAACTATTTAAACTGCATTAAATCTCACAATCCTGAAGTATTTTTGAATCTGATGGTAGTACTTACATTTTTTTATTTAACACACCCTCTTCAGAGGCACACAGTATCTGATTTGTCTTTCCTGAATGCCAGCCCTCCCTAGACGGCAATTTGCTTTATAAAGACTTCCATTTCGCAGAAAAGCCCACTCCCCCCTCACTCTGGCTTGGGGTTGGAGATAACAAAAGAGCTCTGGGAGGTAATAATTACAGTCATTAGTTCACAAAGGAGGCAGCCACTGAACGGGAAGGGGAGGAGGGCCAGCGCTAAGGAAAAGCTTTCGAAGGCCCTTCCTCAAATAAAAGGAGCAAGACCCACGCACCAGGGGCTGCCCTCTGGGCTGTTTTCTTGGTTGACCTATTTCTTGTCTGTGGTTTACCCAGAAATCAAGTTGCAGGTCTGCTAAAGAAGAGCGTCAGGTTCAAGTTTTCCTTGTGTCCTCTGTGCTTAAGTATCTCAAAGGACAAAGAAGAAAAGACGGAAAAAGGAGAGAAGACAAAGAAATTCAAAAGAAAACGTAAACATTGCAACCTTTCACCATGGGTTTGCTATTCTTTTCTAGTCCCATTTAAAAAGAGGCGGGGTGTGGATTTTCGGGAGGGGCCCAAGTGCCTCCCTATCCAGCAACTGGCAAGCTGCCAGTGCTGTAATCTGCAGAGGCCGCTCAGGGAGCTAGGATTGGAAGGGCCTGGCAAGGAAGAAGAGCTCTTTTTTTTTTTTTTTCCCTTCTAAGGTCTCCAGGTGGCAGGTGGATGGATAGGTCGTGACAGAGGGGAATAAGCACCTCGGGGTATAGGTACCATTCCACCCTCTACCCCCATCTTCCTCCAGCACTGGTTTCATGGACGCCTGGGCCAGGTCCAGCCTGCAGCCTGCCCCAGCTGCGCCACAGGTCTGCACCACTGAGGTGGCTCCTCTCTCTGGGTCCAAACCCTGAGTGGAGGCCTTGGTGTGAACCCAGGTTAAGGAGTGCACTTGGCCTCAGAGCTCAGCCCTGCCACAGTGAGTCTCCTTTGTAAAAGAAAGAGGCTGTAATAGTCACCACTGGGACCTTTCAGTGCCGTCTGGGTTGGAGAGAACCTTACCACCCACCAGGCAAGTGGTGCAACAAATGCCAGCCGGCTGCAACTGCCCTCCTTCTCTTCTCGAATATTCCCCTCAAGTCTCCTGGCTCAGGGCTGTGGGCGCAGGAGATGGGGTGACACTGGCAGAAGGGACAAGCCCTGTCCCAGCCAGAATCCATCTCACAACTCAATCTTCCAGGAAACCACCGCACCACCTGGTAGCACTCTCTCCAGGTAGCATAGACGCAGACGACGTCAGGTCCATAGAAGAGCTTAGCCTGGGCTTTAAAATAAAATGCAGTCAACTGAGGAGGGCAAATGTCTACCCACCCACCACCCTCCCCTCCATCTCAAACACAACAAACTTCAGAGCAGTAGAAACGGCTTCAAATCTCCAGACCAGGAGAACCTCAGGAGTCTGACAGCTCACCTCAGTGGCCGGACCAGAATTTTTATAGGCAGGGCCAAAGGAAGTCACATTGTAGGAAGGTATGTGTGTGTGCATGTGTGCATACATGCAAGGTGTACCAGCTGTGTTGGGGGATTTGGAGATTAGTTTAAAGGCACATTTGTGTCTCAAGTATGGGGTTTTAAGTTAGATGGTTTGTTTGTTTGGGATGGCTGGTGGTGGTGTGCGGGGGTTGTTTGCTGATGGAGACAAAAGGCACTTCATCCTCCCTGGGCGCTGCCACCTGCACAGCCAGACAGTAGGAGCCTGGGCCCAAAGGGAAGTCTGGTGGACCAGTCCCTAAAGCCATGGACGTTCCAAGGCACTTCCTTTATTTAATGAACTTAATGACCAAGGGAAGGGAAATCGCGAGTTTGGGATGAAGTTCACTTTCAAAGCTCCCCACCCTGATGCGGGCTTTGTTCTGTTCTCACAGACTAAACTCGTTCGAGGTTCCCAAAGGCCTAGAGCATAGCCATTTACAAGAAAGGAAATCTCTGAAGTCACCCAAAATGGGAAAGGAGGGATCGGCGACAGCTTAGGCGCAGCTGGGTCCACAGTAGGAGTCGCAAACGAGTGAACAAAGAGACACTGGCGGCCAGAGCCATGGATGCCAAACCGGCTGACTGGTGGGAGTGGAGGATGTGGCAGAGCGGCGACGCGGCGTCGGAAGGGCTCTCAGTTTTCGCCTTCCGAGCACCAGAGGCTGGCCGGGCCACTCGAAGAGCAAGCACAGCTGGTGGCAGAGCCCCCCCCCCCCCGCCGCCCGCCCCCCGCGCGCGCGCTTTGGCCCTGGTTGGCCCCGCAGTCTCCGGCACATCCCGAAGGCGCTGGCCGTGGAGCAGTGAGGCTACACCTGCTGCACAAGGCGCCGGCGCTGGGAGGTTTTGCGGAGGAGCCTCCTGTAGTCGTAGGGGTTGGCGGCAGCGGGCCCATTCTCTTCGGGCCCATTCTCTTCCTCCTCTAGCTCCTCCATCGCCCAGCACCTGCGAGTGAGACCGGGCCGAGCATCAGCGGCGCCACGCTGTGGCGCGCATCCCCGCCCACCCGAGTCAGGCGGGTCCTCCTGCCACACCTCCCACAAACTGCGGGCATTTAAAAAAGCGCACGTTCAAAACAGCTGGGATGTGCGATGTTTCCTCAGCAGGTTTTCAACATCCTGAGCGAGTAGTAGAAGGACTGGAGGAACCCGAGGAAACCCAGCTGAGTTTGGGTGACAGCTAAGTAAAGCGTCGACGGTGCAGTTCAAAAAGTTGAGCTTCGTCTGGCTTGAAATAACTCACAACCAATAAACAAATACTTATTTTAGTACCTTAATTTTTAACACATTCAGGTCGAATGGGAAACTCAAGGTGCCCATATACAACCATTGTTTTGAAATTGCTCCGTTCTTTCTTTAATATGCTCTCCCAGAATTTGACCAACCATTCTGCTAGAGGCAAGGAGTGGGCTCCTGACAGCTTTTCAATGTTTTAATATTTTCAGCAAGGCCTCGGGTTGCCTTTTTGAACTCACTGCTGGGAAACCCTGCTGATGTTTACCTTTAGGTCCTGCAGCTTGCCTGGGGGAAGTAGGGTGCTCTCTAAAATGCAGCTACAATGATTCATTAATTTATTCATGGAGCATCTACTAAGTATCAGCCACCAGTGTGGGTGATGGGTGAATACCAGTCCCTGCTTTCATGACATTTATAGTCCAGTAGGGGAGAGGACCACAGATAGCCAGCTTCAGCATGCGAGGTGGTGGGAGGTGCTCTACTGAGAAGTAAAGCAGGCTCATGGGGAAGAGGCTGATGACTGTGTGTGTGTGTATGTGTGTGTACAAGCAACTTCATAGAGGGTAATCAGGAAAGGCTTCTCTGATAAGGTGATATTGACAAGAGACCTGAAAGAAGGGGAGCAGTGAGCCAGGCAGATATCTTAGGGAAGGGCAGTCATTCCAGGATGATGGAGAAACAATGTAAAGGTCCTAAGATGACAGCGTGTGAACCGTGTTCATGGAACAGCAAGGAGATCACTGTGTCTTGAACAGAGTAAGCAAGGGGGAGAACAGCAAAGAATTGCGAGCAGGACGGATGAGGGGACAGCAAGACAGACAATGCAGAGCTTTGAGATCATGGCAAGGGCTTGAGTTTTACTTAGAGAGATAGAATAATTCAGTGGAAGTAAGGAGGTCTGTTAAGAATTAGAAGACTTAGAATGGCTTGGACTAGGCTTGCAGAGGAGGTTAGAACTGGCCAGATTTTGGTCATACCTGGGAGGCATATCTGAAAGAGTTTGCTGATGGAATGGATGTGGGGTGTAAAAGAAAGGAATCAAGAATGTCTCCAAGGTTTTTACTTTAAGCAACTGGAAAAATGAAGTTGTCATTTAATGAGTAAGGTACAGGAGTATATTTTGGGCGAAGAGGATAGGGAGATAAAGGTTTTGGTTTTAGTTGTGTTAAGTTTGAGATATTAGATATTCAAGAGAAGATACTGAATAGGTAGTTGGATATATAAGCCCTGATCTAGGCTAGGGATTTCAGTTTGGGAATTTTAGGCAAATAGATGATATTTAAGGTCATAAGAATATATGCTGATGATGCAAAGGACAGGGATCCTCCAGTGTTGAGAGGTTAGTGAAATGAGGAGGAATCAGCAAAGGAGAATGAGAAGGAGCAGCTAATGAGGTAAGAGGCAAACCAAGAAGAGTAATTACTGCCCTGGAGGCCAATGAAGAAAATGTTTAAAGAAACAATGTCAGATGCTGCTGATGGGATGAGATAAGGGTGGAGAAAAGGTCACAGGATACGGTGATCTTGGCAGGGACAGTTTCAGTGAAATGGTGAGAATGGACACTGAGAGTGGTGCCTCAAGGATGGGAAGAGAAGACCTGGGAGAGGTAGGATTACACTCATGTATTTCTCTTCTGCTGTAACGAAGAGCAGGAACAGGGTGGTCTACTGACTTCCAGGTTGAGTCAAGAGTGCTTTCTATGATGGGTTCAATTCTTTATGTTCACAGATTGTCAGAAATGATTCAGTCGAGAGAACATTCAAGATGCAGAAGAGAGAAGGGACAGTTGCAGGACAATGCTCTTGGGGAGATGGAAGGACTAGGATTCAGGGCAGAAAGGGGAGGTCTGGCTTTAGCTAGAAGGACAGACAGTTATCTGCCTAATCACTGACTACCTGCCATCTGCTTTCATTCATTCAAATTCACAACACTCAATTTATCATTGCTGCTGTACCTGTTTCCCAGACGTGCTCATACTTCAGTATTTGGGCTGGGTGCATGTATGTGAACACACACACACAATTTTATACACTTGATCATATATGTAATATATTATCAGAATAATATATTAATATATGTATGATGGATTTCTATATAGTATAAATATATAAATATGTAATCTATTTTTAAATAATAGCATATATAGTAAGATATACAAAAAATATTCTTTCTGCAATAACATCTTCCAATACACGGTTTGGCCTCAAGTTTCTCTAATTGTTCCAAAATGTCCTTTATAGATATTTTTCTGTTATTTTATTTTATCTTTTAAAGGCTGCACCCATGGCATATAGAGGTTCCCAGGCTAGAGGTCAAATTGGAGCTGTAGCTGCTGGCCTATGCCACAGCCACAGCAATGCCACATCTGACTGTCTGTGACCTACACCACAGCTCACAGCGATGCCGGATCCTTAACCCACTAAGGGAGGCCAGGGATCGAACCTGCATCCTCATGGATACCAGTCAGATTGCTTTCTGCTGAGCCACAACGGGAACTGCTGGTTTTCTATTTTAAAGCCAAGATCCTATCAAGGTAGACCTCCTGCACTTGGTTGTTTTGTCGCTTTGATCACCGTTAGTTTAGAAAAATCCTGTCTTGCAGTTACCTTGTCAGCATTGCTAGATTGGTCTAATTTCTCTCTATCCAAAAGCTCCTCGGATATGGATATAGGGTCACATCTCACACCACTGCATCACCCCTTCTCTAAGCACCCTGTGAGGGGCTTTGTGTAAGGAGGCAAGAGAGAGTAATGGTTAAGGTCATCAGTTCTCAACTCAAAAAGGCCTGTGTTGGGAGTTCCCTTCGTGGCTCAGTGGTTAACGAATCCGACTAAGAACCATGAGGTTGCGGGTTCGATCCCTGGCCTTGCTCAGTGGGTTAAGGATCCGGCGTTGCCGTGAGCTGTGGTGTAGGTTGCAGACGCGGCTCGGATCCCACGTTGCTGTGGCTGTGGCGAAGGCCGGCAGCCACAGCTCCTGTTAGACCCCTAGCCTGGGAACCTCCATATGCCGCGGGTGCGGCTCTACATAAAGGCAAAAAGACAAAAAAAAAAAAAAAAGGCCTGTGTTCAGAATTGTGGTTGCCAAGGGGGAGGGGAGAGGGGAGGGAAGGACTGGGAGTTTAGGGTTAGCAGATGCAAACTAGTTTACATAGGATGTATAAAAAACAAGGTCCTACCGTGTAACACAGGGGACTATATTCGGTATCCTGTGATAAACCATAATGGAATAGAATATGAAAAAGAATGTATACAGATGTATAATTGAGTTGCTCTGCTGTAGAGCAGACATTAACACAACATTGTAAATCAACTATACTTCAATAAAATTTTTAAAAAATTGGAGTTCCATCGTGGCTCAGTGGTTAACGAATCCGACTAAGAACCATGAGGTTGCGGGTTCGATCCCTGGCCTTGCTCAGTGGGTTAAGGATCCAGCGTTGCCGTGAGCTGTGGTGCAGGCTGCAGACGGGGCTCGGATCCCGCGTTGCTGTGGCTGTGGCGAAGGCCGGCAGCTACAGCTCCTGTTAGACCCCTAGCCTGGGAACCTCCATATGTCGCAGGTGCAGCCTTAGATAAGGCAAAATGAGAAAAAAAAATTTTTTTTAAATTAAAAAACATTTTTAGGCCTGTGTTCAAATTCTTGCTCCATCATTTATTATTTAGGTGACTGTCTGCAGAATAAAAACTTTGCAGATTTAACCACCTCATCTATAAAAATGGGACAATAGCCACTGGAGCAGCTCCTGGGAGGGTTGAATGAGATCACGGCAAAGACAACGGAAGAACAGCACAACCTAGCGCAACCAAGCATCCCACCAATGCTGGCTTCCAGTTTCTAAAACTAACTCCACATCCACAGATACCACCTGGACCCCAGAACGTGGGGACAGAATACGTTCCCGGCAGATGTATGTCTGCCAGTGGGGAAAGCGAGCACAGGGTGGGGAGGAGGCAGATTGGGTTGTTAAATGGGAAGCAGGTAAGTCAGTTAGAGGCAATTTTGGGCAGGGAGTGAAAACTCTTGGCTTTTAGTTCACTAATTCAGTGTGTGACTCTGGGCAAGTCCATTCATCTCTCTGACCCTTGGTATTTTCCCATACAGAACTCTTGTGGTTAGCCCAGGACATCTCTAAGCTCCAATCTGTTACAGTTCTCAGCCCTGAGATGGAAGAATACTTCTTTCAAAGGTAAGGGGCAGAAATCAAAGTTCAGGTAGATTTTGGACAAGCAAATAAAGACGATAACAGCCACCATTTATGGAATACCTCCCTGCTGCTAAGTGCCCCACATTCATCATTTCATTTAATCTCTCTGACAACACAGGCAATTAGCAAATCCTCCTGCAGATGTGGAAATGGAAGCTTCAAGAGGCCTAGTAACATGAACAAGGTCACTCAACTACTAAGTGGCAGAATCAGGATCCAAATCTAAGACAGTCCAACCCCGAGGCCTCTTCTCTTAACTACATATCAAACCATAAAAGAGGTGGTTGAGGGAGTCTGAGTGCCTGGGCTGACACTTAGGATTCTGGACAAACAGGTTTTCATTGCCTGGCGTTGCTCCCGTTTCCTGTATATCACATTTCCATCCTATTATGTGCCCACAAATTTAAAACTTTACAAAAATTTTGGAAGGAAAAAAAAAGATTCCCAAAGTAGTAGGTAAGCTACAAATGGTTTAAGTTAGTTACAATGTCAAAGTTGGTGGCAAAGTGAGAATCAAATCCAAAATACATATTTATGTTTGAATCTTTCTCCCGAACATTTGTTTGGTCTGTTACCACTGATTCTGAGAAATTACACAGCATCACTGAGAAACCAGTTTCCTTATTTCCTTATAAAATTACATTGGTTAGAGCTTAAACACAGGTTTTAGATATGATTAAAGACAGATATTGATAATAATTAGTATGACCATATAATTTAGCATCCAAACTCAGACACTTTTAAAAGGGGATGATGCTATTAGTGATTTCACCAAGAAAACAAATAAAAACTGGGACTGTGCTAGAAAAACCAGGATGGCTAATTACTGTACCATATCCTTATGACTTTACTTTTAAACAACACATCAATCATAAGACGCAATATTCAGTAAGAAAGCCTTGTCACTAGTCCATACATAAAATCAAAGTGCTTTAGAGACAGAATGGTGAGTATAACACTGAAAATGCTGAACTTTAACATACGTTTATTACCTTTCATCAGCCTTAAAACACTGATTTTGAAGTTCTTGTTGCTGTCTTTGTTCTCTTAAACTACGGTTGTGTTCCTTTGGTCCAGGATGGCTGGGCAAAAGTTCCTTATAATAGAAATCTTCCAAATCTAATAATTTTCCCTCACTGCAAATGAACATATAAACAAACCACTGTATCAAGCTAACTTGCTACTCAAACTTATGAAATATGTGTCTTCTTCATTTAAAACATTTAGGATAACTGAGTGACATACACATGTTCATAGAAATGAGAGAAGTCTTGAAATGTGTGAATCAGTATGTACTTATATTTTAAAAGAAAAACAAGCCCCCTCACCTCTTACCTTTAAGAGCGATTAGCTGCTGGAACAGCTTCGCCAAGTTCTACCACACTCAACTTGGCACGAAATTAAGGTACCAGATAGCTGATAATTAAGATGCTCATTTGGCCAGTCTACGTCACGGCTCACACCTGACCTTTAGGCCACTCTGACCTTTAGGCTGCTATGAGGAAAGCTGACCTTTATGTACTGACACAAGCATTTCCCAGCTTTCCCAGTCATAAGTCCACTAATGCATACACTGTGTCATGATTTTATGTCACTTCCTTCACAGGTCACCTTCTGTCCTTCCGGAAGCACTGTCTTCAGGGAATTAATTTCTGCACTTGATTTTTTTTTGCTTTTTAGGGCCACACTTGAGCCATATGTAAGTCCCCAGGCTAGGGGTCGAATAGGAACTACAGCTGCTGACCTACACTACAGCCACAGCAATGCCAGATCCTCAACCCACTGAGTGAGGCCAAGGATTGAAAATGCATCCTCATGGATCCTAGTCGGGTTCATTACCATTAAGTCACAACGGGAACTCCCTGTACTAGATTTTAATCCCTGCACACAACACACAAACACAAGGGTGTGTCTTCCACCATTTTCATTCTTGGATCTACTCAGACTATGCTTCTGGTTCTGGTGCTCAGTATCTGTAGTCTGATGGGGAAAAGTGGTTTTCAAGATAACATGCAAGCTGTAAATGAACTTTCAGAATACCACCGATTCATAAATAAGGAACTCTGTCCATTCATGCTTAATAGTAGAACTCTCAATTGTTCTGAGCAAGGTTGGAAAATGAGGTGATTGACATAGTGTTATAATATTAAAAGAACAAAGCACTGATGGGCTGAAATGTTCTAGGGAAAGGGGAACAGGGTGACCTCAACAAGTGGACCATACCTGCAAGTGACATAAACCTTCCTAACAATCCATAAACATTACAAAAAGTGAGATTTAGCTTGTGCTGAAAACCACAAAAAGACAAAAGAGTTTGAGGAAAGAAAGTTCATGAACATGGGCATGTTCACACTGCTCAATCAAAACCATATTAATGGGACAAGAAAATCAAATTCTGTGTGGATGGTACAATTCGTTCTCAGTATATACACTGTGTATGTATCTCAATATGTCGATACATTTCCAATAGGCAAAGGCCTATAAATTAAGACATAAACCACATATTTATAATCCAAATTATTGAGAACTTACTACTTTCCAAATCTATCTATGTAAAATAGGTGATTTTTAATCATAACTTAAACATATGGATTTTATTTTGGTTTGATAAGATGACTTTAAAATTTAGAAATAATAATTACCTATCTTTCCTTGGTCTTCGTTTTTCTTCTTGGATTGACTTCTAAAGGGAACAGAATAATTAAAAAGAATCTATATAATATTATGATCTTAATATAATTAATTGATATATTACTATAGTATTAATATGTAAATTTATTCCTATGTAGATAATTTAGAAATAACTGAATACAGTCTAAAGAATTTTACTCAAAAATTTTAACTTACTCGAATTTTACTAATTATGAATTTGTGTTTTTTTTAACCAGTCCTGGTCTGAAATTAATCTTGGCATTCCATATGAAAAAAGAGTTCACCACACACTGGTGTCCAGTCTATACAAGAATACATCAGGTCTATCGACCTACAAATGGGGACAAAATGTCAGATTTTCTGGAAAATCTATTTCTCTATCACAAACACAGTTGTATTTAGGCAGGTTAACGAGGTGGCTTTAATGTCATTCTTGTCTGCAGGCAGAGGAGATGGGTGGATTGTTAGGGCAGGTGCGACAATGCACAGAAGAATGGAAATTTGACTTTATTAACCTACAGAAGCTCATTTATGGCATAAAAAAGCAGCGTGGATGACATATATGTTCATTTGCAAAATGTTTTCATAGCTGAGAACTTTATGTATCAAGGCACAAATTAGAATGTCTAAGTATAGAAACAACTAGATACACTTTAAACAGTACTTTAATTTGAACACTAACAAAATGGTATTTCGTTTTATATTACATACACAGCAGCATTATCTTTTGTATTGTAACATTACTGATATGTTTCAACTGTGTGCTAGCTCATTATATTTGAGCTCCTATATTTACCTGTTGAAAAGAGCATATATATCATTTAGGCTGAGAAAACAAATGCCACACTCACCTTGAACAAGCTGAAGATATAACTGTGGAAAGCCTAATGCAAATATCAAGTTAGCTGGTACCATAAAAGTGCAAGATAACAAGAGTGGCAATTAATAATGGTTTGCAGGTATTGAGGGTTTTCCCAAGTTATTGTCAGACATACTGAATCATTTTTTCTCATAATTTATCATCTGTAATACCCTAAAATGTTTGATGAGTCAAGCAGTTCATAGTTTCTTTTATTCTCATTGGTTGGTAGTTTAGTGGGTGGAAGAGATAGAAGTGACTGCTTAAATGCATGGAGTCTGGGAGTGGACCCTTTAGGAAATAAGAATGTAAGGGGCAGGATACCAATTACATTCCTGTCCTCCTTCCCATTTGCTGTTTCTTCACATTCTCGACCCAATGTCCTAGGCTAGGAGGTGCTTACAAATAATGATATTACCAGCAGCGGTACCATGATCCCTGGGACCAGGGTGGTGTTTGCTGTGGTTGTTCTTGTTTTAATATGAGAGGTCCTCCCTCCTTGACCCATTATCTGAAAAAAAAAAATGTCCCTCTGATTCTTGATAACGATTTACTACAATCCAAAGTTATGCTGAATGATGTTGAGTGACAGAGGTCCCCTTTGTGCCATCAAGAATCAAACTACGTTCAGCCCTCGAACAGTCAAGCTGGCAAGGACCCCTTTTAATTCAGGGTCAGCATTTCCCTCTGGGAGGCGGTGTGTATAAGATGGCTCTCAGTTACAGGAATTCCTAGAAGAGGAAACACTGTCCGGGCTTATTTCACTCTTGCCTGTGCTAGAAGAGTCTAATGAGATACAATTTGATGATATACTTTCTCAAAATTGTTTAAGATGGTTTATAATAGAGGCAATTATGTAATCAAGGTAATAATACAGGAGTTGTCAAGAGGGAACAAAGAGGGAAAAAGAAAGGAGCGTTAAGACGAAGTCTTACATTTAGTTGTCTCTTAGTTTCCTAGGCTCTAGGGCTAAAAGGGATGCAGGAAGGTGCATTCTTTCTCATGAAGAAGTACTTCCTGGAAGAGGATTTAATATGAATTTTATCACATGGGGCTTTACATAAGGGGTCTTTACAGGCACACCTCAGAGATACTGCAGGTTTGGTTTCAGGCCACCGCAATAAAGTGAGTCACACAATTTCTTTGTTTCCCAGTGCACTTAAAACTTATGTTTACACTATACTATAGTCTATTAAGTGTGCAATAGCATTGTGTCTAAAAAATGCATACCTTAATTTAAAAATACTTTATTACTGGAGTTCCTGTTGTGGCTCCGCGGTAACAAACCTGACTAGTATCCATGAGGATGCAGGTTGGATTCTTGGCCTCGCTCAGTGGGTTAAGTATCCGGCATTGCCATGAGCTATGGTGTAGGTTGCAGATGTGACTTGGATTCTGTGTTGCTGTGGTTGTGGCCAGCATCTGCAGCTCCAATTTGACCCCTGGCCTGGAAACTTCCATATGCAGCACCTGTGACTCTAAAATGCAAAAAACCCCACGAAATTTTATTGCTAAAAATGCCATAAAAATGCTGGCAGAGGGGTTGAAACATTGCAAGAATTACCAAAATATAACACAGAGACAGGAATCAAGCAAATGGTGATGGTGGCAATAGACTTGCTGAATGTGGGGTTGCAAAAAACCTTTAACGTTATTAAAAAAAAAAACAACAACAACAGTATCTGTGAAGCACAGTAAAACAAGATATGCCTGAATTGCTAAGACCAACCATGTTTTCAATTAGAGTTTTTATATGAGACATTACAAACCTGTACTTTGAAATGCAAATAAAGAGGCAAATATCCTATGGCAGTTTCTTGTAGAACTAGAGTAAATGAGAGAGAAAGACAAGGGAACAGAAATGACTTAAGGAGATTTTCCAGTAAGGTTGTTTCTTTTCTTTCTTTGCTTCCCCCCTTCCTTCCTTCCATTCCTTCCTTTCCCTCTCCCTCTCTCTCTCTCTTTTCTATAAGGGCCACACCTGTAGCATGTGGAAGTTCCTAGGCTAGGGGTCAAATAGGAGCTGCAGCTGCCGGCCTACACCACAGCCACAGCAACACCAGATCCGAGCCGCATCTGTGACCTTCACCACAGCTCGTGGCAATGCCAGATCTTTAACCCACTGAGCAAGGCCAGGGATTGGACTTGCATCCTCATGGACGCTGTGTTGGGTTCTTAACCTGATGAGCCACAATGGGAACTCTCTAATGAGGATTTTTTTTTTGTCTTTTTGCCTTTTCTAGGGCTGCACCCACGGCATATGGAGGTTCCCAGGTTAGGGGTCTAACAGGAGCTGTAGCCTCCAGCCTATGCCACAGCCACAGCAACGCGGGATCCGAGCCGCGTCTGTGACCTACACCACAGCTCACGGCAATGCTGGATCCTTAACCCACTGAGCATGGCCAGGGATCGAACCTGCAACCTCATCGTTCCTAGTTGGATTCGTTAACCACTGAGCAACGACGGGAACTCCCTGGCGAGGATGTTTTTTGAAGAGGCCTTTGAAAGAACAGAGGTCTTAGCTCAGAGGACTCAGCTGCATCTCACTCCCTCTCCCTCTCACCAGACATAAGTAAATACATTTTATGATAAAACTTTATTTTATTTTATATATTTCTAAGGCTGCACGTGCAACATATATAAGTTTCCAGGCTAGGGGTCGAATCAGAACTACAGATGCCAGCCTACATCACAGCCACAGCAACGCTGGATCTGAGCCATATCTGTGACCTACACCACAACTTGTGGCAACGCGGGATCCTTAACCCACTGAGTGAGGCCAGGGATCGAACCTGAGTCCTCATGGATACTACTTGGGTTCGTTTCCACTGAGCCACAATAGGAACTCCATATTTTATGGTAAAACTTTAAAATTCATCTGCATTACATCACAGTGGACACAATCTTCCGTTTTGGAAGTACACAAACACATTACAGATTCAGAGGTCTTCACGAGGATAAAGAGGGGAGTCAGAACATACCCATCAACCAGTGGACCCTGGAGTAGGTCAAACCGTCTACTGCTGTAGCTGAAAGAAGGCACCAGAAAAATAATAGGATCGGGGTGGGGAGCTGGGGCTCAAGATGTGACAATGTCCACTGCTCACTTTTTGAAGAAGCTGAGTTTTTGTCCCAGAGCGCCTATGCTGCTCACCGTGAGTGAACGGGAACTGGGGAACGGGAAGACCCCAGTGCAATGTATGGCCCTGACAGCGAGGATGTGTCTCATCTGTGCCTCAGAATCCTGAGCTGTGAGATGGGGATGCCACCCTCAGGGCTGTTTCTAGGATTCGATAGCACAGTGGGTGCGAACACAGCTCACACTAAGCTTGGAATTTAAAAGGTGCTCAAGAAATGTCTCCTCCCCCTTCCTTCTGCTTTCCCTACGACTCACCCATGTACACCAAGGTCCCTCTCTGCAGAGCTCCTGCTGTCATGCACTGCTCTTTCAGGGTAGGTATTTGCATACCAGTTCACATTAAAGGAGCAGCAGAGAAAACTGCTGGGAGGACGAGGGATTCCAGGACTGTGGGAGAGGTGAGGACCTGGAGGAAGAGGGGCTGGAGGAGAGCCCAGCGCCCAGACAGGGGAGGACAGGGAAGCAGAAAGTGGGGTGGGGGGGAGATGCCTCCCTTTGCAGAGCCCTCCCTTTAGACAGGACTAGTGTGGTCGGTTTCCACACTGGCCAGAGGGATGCTATGCTCCCATGTGATAATAAGACTGAACCATTTACTGTCACTGCAGCAGCTCTGGTCATTGCTCTGATGTGGGTCCAATCCCTGGCTCAGGAACTTCCATATGCCCTGGGTGTGTCCCCTCTCCCCCAAAAACAGTGAGCCACTTACATGAAGTAGAGAATAGTACGTGGAGTCCTCAGGGTTATTTAACGTTTTGGGTTTTCGGGGCCGCCTTGGGGGTCTCAATATTTTTGGCTCTTCTCCTTTCGAGATACCTAGAAGAAAGGTGATCATGAACAAGTACTCAATTACAAAGGCTCTTATCAAACAGTGTTTTCCTTTGGGTTAAATAACAAATTATAGACATACAACTGGGGTTAAAATTGGGAGAAAGAGGAAATTTCTTTGCCCCCCCCCCACCTTGTGCACGTCTTTCCAATTGTCTGGTGGTCTAAGACTCTGGGAAGTAAGGAGGACAGAGACAGGGAAGAAAAGAAATACACAACCTGGTAATGTGGAAGAGCACAGAGGGTGGATGGGGGCAGGAGTCAAAGCTGCCAGAAAATCTTTAAAAAGGAAGATTACACTCATAGAATCTTGCTGTGTCCTTCCCTCCCTGTGTCACTGGCCTTACATAGTGACCCATGCATGCATCCATCCACCCAAGTGTTGCATGATCCTCATCTTAAAGTATCACTTCACGTTATGACCCAAACCGAGAGACAGATCATCTGCAGGTTGCACTCTTTTTGAAAATCCTAATATAGTCTTTCACCAAAATGTAAAGCTATGAGAATGTTCAGAATGGACTTTAAAGACCTTGTCCAAGAAAGAATTAAGCTTGTCCTCTTTTCCTGCTTTTTCTCTCATATAGCCAAGTTCTCAGAGCTGCAGCGACATCATCGCTGCAGCGTCTAATGATCTTCGTGTTTGGCTGCCAGTGTTTGTTACAAGTAGCTTTATATTTACAGAGCTAATAGGCCTCTTCAAAGAATTTCTGTCTATCTTTCATGATTCGTGACCATATCATGCTTTGACTGCATTTGTGCAGGAATGTTTGCAAGATAAATATATCAGGGTCGGGGTAGGATTGAGGTATGGGTGTTTACTGGAGAATGGCCAACATTCAACAGATATCTGAGCACAACTTTCTTAGCAGGACTTTAATAGCATTAATAGATCACACTGAGGGGAGTTGCTACTGTGGCTCAGCGGTAACGAACCTGACTAGTATCTTGACTAGTATCGTGGGTTTGATCCCTGGCCTCACTCAGTGGGTTAAGGATCCGGTGTTGCTGTGAGCTGTGGTGTAGGATGCAGATGCTGCTAGGATCTGGTGTTTCTGTGGCTATAGTATAGGCCAGCAGCTGTTGCTCTAATTCAGCTCCTAGCCTGGAAACCTCCATATGCTGCAGATGTGGCCCTAAAAAGACACACACACACACACACACACACACACACACACAAATCGCAGTGCTGAGACAACAAAGATTCCTATTCCTCAGAGGTAGAAATACACAGAGAAATGGAATTGCCCCAAACCATTCTAATCAAATCAAGACAAATCTAATCAAATCAATGACTATTTCATACTTACTATGTGTAAGCACCATGACTGTCATTGTCAGTGCCAACTTCCAGGATAGAGACTCATAGGTGCCTAACTTTCTAGTCACAGGCCCAGCCCACTGGGTAAACATACTTATTATAACAGCTTTCATATCCTAAGGCTATGTAGCTCATTCATTTTAAAATTTATGTAAAACTGCTGAATGGCAAAGATAGACCAGCTGGCTGGGAGTATGTCATCAAGGTAGAAGGCCTGGAACAATGCAAACCAGAGAAAACCAGGACAATCCTCATTACCGTCCTTTTTAGAATAAAACAAAAGAAAATTGGCTCTTTGTTAAGGAGACCGTGTTAACAGATATCTGTAATGGACAGAAGGATTGAAAGCACTTTTCCAACCAACCCCTGGAGGTACAGCTCCCATTCTCTCTCTCCCCTTTTCTCCAAAGGAGTAGACGGAGGAGGAGGGAATCCAGTTATTGGAGCCCTATCTGAATCCTGAATCCTGTCTTTTTTCTTTCTTTCTTTTTTTTTTTTTTTTGCTTTTTATGGCCACACCCGAGGCATATGGAAGTTCCCAGGCTAGGGGTTGAGTCGGAGCTGCAGCTGCTGGCCTAAACCACAGCCACAGCAATGCCAAATCCGAGCCACGTCCGTGACCTACACCACAGCTCACGGCAACATCGGATCCTTAACCCACTGAGCGAGGCCAGGGATCGAATCTGAGTCTTCATGGATACTAGTCAGGTTTGTTACTGCCGAGTCACAGTGGGAACTCCCTGAATCCTGTCTTAAGACTGTCACAGGCATAAGGAAAGATGGTAGTTCTTGCCACCACCATAATTCGTGTTCTTTTGTTACTTTCCTTCTCCTTATTTATCATCTCTCCCAGGGCTGATTTTTAAACAGCTCCTATCAGCTCTTGCAAAGTTTGATCATTTTTAAACCTACTGGCTGAATCCAGCCATGCTACTTACTTGAACCTGAGTGGCAAGAAACGTTAAAATTTATATCAAGTTATTATGTATTTTAAAACATAAAGGTAAACTGGGACTCAATTTTAACTTGACTTTATTATTATTTAAGATCTAAATTAAAATAGCAGAACGTTATTACTATAATAGAAATTGATTAAATTTAAGGTGGCAAAGAACAAACTCCACAAGAGTGACAAACATTCTGGGAATAAAGGAATCTTGTTCTTGTTTCCATTTTCTCATTAAATGTTACTGTTCAGTCTGATTTCTATCACCAAGACTCTCTAGAACTTGCCTTTTATTTATTTATTTTTATTTTTTTGTCTTTTTGGCTTTTTTTTTATCTAGAGCCGCACCCGCGGCATATGGAGGTTCCCAAGCTAGGGGTCTAACAGGAGCTGTAGCTGCTGGCCTTTGCCACAGCCACAGCAACACGGGATCCTAGCCGCATCTGCAACCTATACCACAGCTCATGGCAACGCCAGATCCTTAACCCACTGAGCAAGGCCAGGGATAGAACCCGCAACCTCATGATTCTTAGTTGGATTCGTTAACCACTGAGCCACGAAGGGAACTCCTAGAACCTGCCTTTTAGACATTCAGGGGTGAACACTTCACTGACAAATCCAATTATTACTTCCTTATTACCTCCGATTTCTTCACTATTTAACATTATTGACCACTCCTTCCCTTCAGGACTGAGGGAGAGGTTTCCTAGGACAGACACCTTATCTGATTTATCTTTGTATTCCTGGCACTGAAGGAAACACCTGACACATAGGAAGTGCTTCATAAAAGTTTGTTGGATGAGTGTCCTTTGCCTCCTGGATCGAATCACTGTGCTCCCAGCTCCTTGCGAGCTCAGCAAAGACATCGTATCGATGACTCCTGATGGCATTACCTCCGGTGTCTTCCTCTCACCCACCAGGACTCTGCCCTAATTTCTTACCCTATTGAGTATTTTCATCTCAGACTCTCAGACTCAGCTGATTCAGGGGTCACCTTTCATCTCCATCTAAGATTATGTACACCAACACTCAATGGCACCATATTTCTGTCCCCCTCACCAGGTTCAAAATATTGATACCACCTTTGCTTTATTCCTCTTCTTCATTTCTGAGAACCAGGCAATCATCAACTTCTGCCAATTTTTGGATACATTCTTTGAAATGTCTATTATTCATCCACGCTTTCTTCTTGTTCACTACTGCTACGACTCTGAGCTAAACTGCTCCTTGAATAACTGTGGCTCCTTTAATAACGTATTCTCTGTACTCTGTCTCACAAATGAAGACCAGATTCCCCTTCCTAAAACACCACTTTAATGATGAAATTGCACTTTCCAAAAATTCATGATGGTTTCTTCCTTCTCGAACCTAAACCTCTCTGAAATACAGTTTCCCTACAATCTTGGCAGTTGCAATTTTATCTCCCATTTCCCCCCAAATGAACTAGCTCCTCTGGTCAGCCTAGCACCTCACTGGAATCTCAGCACACCTTGTTGATAGATCTAACTTTTGCTTACCCTCATCCTCTCACAGAAAGCTTTCTGTGGCCTCATGGAAATCCTAAGCATCCAAATACCTTTCAGCTCAATAGCTCCACTCATGGGGACTTACCCCCTAAACCTAAAATCAGGATACAAGGACATTTTCAGAGACATTAACTGCAAGATTTTTCAAAGTGGCAAAAAATCAAAACAAAATGAATATCTAGCCATAGGGGGAAGGTTACATAAATTATTATGATATTCTTATGGAATACTATGTGGCTATTAAAAAGAATGAGTCATAGCTAGACATGTTGATAAAGCAGAGGTTCCTGCTAAGGTAGTGAGGAAGAAAAGAAAGATGTATTTTAAGTGTTTATACTATAATCCCATTTATATAAAATAATGACAACAATCTCTATATTTATACGTACGTATAAGGGCAGAAATGCATATCTACAAAAGACATAAAAGAACACTGTTTTATAAGAGTTTCCTTGATGGGGAGAGGAATATAGATTGGAGAGGGAGAACGGGGGAGAGAAACAGGAAAAAAAAAAAGAGGAAATAAAAAGATAATGCATTAAAAAGAATCCTGGAATGTGTGGTTTGGTCACATTTATGTAAAATTATAAATATACATGAGGGTATGTGCATACTATGGAGATAAAAATTTCAAAATGTGTGGAATTTTCAGATTTTTTTTTTATTTTTATGGGCACACCTGCAGCACATGCAAGTTTCTGGGCTAGGGGTAGAATCCTAGCTGCAGCTGCAGGTCTACAACCACATGGCCATATCTGTGACCTATGCCACAACCTGTGGCAATGCCAGATCCTTACCCTACTGAGTGAGACCATAGATGAAACACCTGCATCCTCATGGACACTACGTTGGGTTCTCAACCTGCTGAGCCACAACAGAAACTACAGAATTTCTGAGTAATTCTTTTTTTTGTGTGTGTGTGTCTTTTGTTATTTCAGGGCTGCACCTGTGGCATGTGGAGGTTCCCAGGCTAGGGGTCTAATCAGAGCACAGCCACTGGCATACGCCACAGCCACACGGGATCCGAGCCACATCTGTGACCTATACCACAGCTCACAGCAACGCCAGATCCTTAACCCACTGAGCAAGGCCAGGAATCGAACCCACAACCTCATGGTTCCTAGTCAGATTTGTTTCCGCTGTGCCACGATGGGAACACCTGAGTAATTCTTATATCTTGCCTTAGTGTTAGTTGACTTTTTTCTTCACCAAGATAGTCTGAAGCAGAGGGCTGGATATTATTAAGGGGTATCTTTCCTGAAGACACTGCCATGTAACGTGGGCAGCCAGCGAGTGAATATTTTGAGGAATGTATTCAACAGGGTCTGACTGTTCAGATTAAATTTCCCCAGGCTAGTTTTTATTTTTGAAGAACAAACTGCCCATGAACTTATCGGCATACAAATATTTCAGAAAGGCCTAAGTTTATATTGCCCTCTAAATTTTTGTTCCTTTGGGGGAGTACAAACATTGCCTGCTAACGTCATTCTAACCCCTTAATTATGAAAGTGACATAAACATTTATAATCACAAATTACCAGCAGTGTATCAATGTTGGCAGTAGCAAAATTAGGTTTGTGACTATTTTGTGTGATGTGCATGATAAATATTAGCTGATAAAGGCTATGGCTATATTAAATAGCCAGAAGGTAAAATATTTATTTATATTGCACTTCTGGCAATAATTTCATTAAGTGTTTGAGTGGATCAGGAATGCACATTTAAAAAATAATGAAAAAAACAACATTTCAACATTTTGCATTCAGAAGAAAGAAGACAGATTTAAAATTCATTGCCAATTTCTGACTGAGAAAATTAAATTTCAGTATTATTCTCATTTTAATAATTACACTATTTTGCTTAAGTAAACATGTAGAGTATAATTTGCAAAAATATCACATGTCCAAATTGGATATTAGCTGCACAGAAATGCACTTATGTAACTGTAATTTCTTCCTTAAGAAATTAGTTTTTTCGTTTTTGTACATTTCCATCTACAAACAGTCCATGAACCTGAAGCATTATAGTGACCCACAGGAAATCTTAGATAGGAGCAATATTCATTGCTATTTGTTAGAGGCAGGATTCACCCTAGTCAGGGTTGCAACCTGCCTTCCAGAAGCTGCTCTTTCTGCCTTTCATCTCATCTGCCCTTCAGCCAGGCTAGGTGCCCTTGGAGAGAACTGGGCTGTGCTCCTCTCTGCCTTGTACTGCCTCATGCTCTGACTTCCCAAGTTACTTTCATTCCTCATGGTTGCCCTGGATTCCACCCCTTGTTTCACTGTGGTCTGTGTTCCCTTGAGTTTTCCTCCAGTGGAATTTGAAGGAGAGGCACTTCAGGGATGCCTTAGTGTTCAGTGGTCTGACTCACAGGCTCCCTCTGACCTTCTTAGTAGGCAGCTGCCAGCCCCCATCTCCATTATGGAATTGCTCAAGCACTTCCTTCCTTTGGCTCTTCTTTTCCATCAACTAAACATCCATGCCCTAGAGCCAACTTACACGTGTCCTGATCCTACAAGTCACTGCTACTCTCTGATGTGAATGCTTTGCATCAGAACCATGAAAACTGAGCATTTAATCCCTCTTTCCTCCTTTCCTTCCTTCCTCCCCTTTCTTTCTCTCTCTCTTTTTTGTCTTTTTAGGGCCGCATCCATGGCACATGAATTTTCCCAAGCTAGGGGTCAAATAAGAGCCATAGCTGCCAGCCTACGCCACAGCCACAGCAATTCCAGATCTGAGCTGCATCAGAGACTTAATGTCACAGCCTGCAGCAATGCTGGAACCTTAACCCACTGAGTGAGGCCAGGGATCGAACCCGCACCCTCATGAAAACTAGGTTGGGTTCCTAACCTGCTGAGCCACATTGGGAACTCCCAGCATTTAGGTTTTTAACTGAGCATTTATAGTTTCTAAATTTCACTCTTAGGTTTGGGTAAGATGCTGCCGCCAGCCTGCCTCTCGTGTCTCTTCTAGTTAGGTCCCAGGAGAAACAGGAGGATAAAGTAGCTTTGTGTGAGTGGTGAGACCCCAGACGTCCCCTCCAGATTACCACTGTCTCTTGGACATGATTGCTACATGTCTGCCATCTACTCCCATCACTGCTGTGGGGCGGAGGGCATGGATTAGAGTGCTCAAAAGCCAGTTTTCGTTCTGGTCCGTGAGGTGAGGTGAGGTTTCTCTCCTTCCCCATCCTGCACACGTGTGCACAGTCATTAAAGGAGCAGAAGCCTAGAGGAGTGCATACAGTGACGATGACCGTGTCTGGAGTGTGCCACCGTTGTTGGGTGTCAGGCTGAACTGTGAACATGCACTCTGAGTATGACAGTCCATGCAACAGTGGAGACAGTCAAACAACAAAAATACACGCTTATCTGACTGGTAAATAAGAAAAACGCAAGGGAGGCATTTAAGATGCCCCCGATGACTTCTTGGTTATTTTTCAAGGTCACATTGATCTTCATCTATCTGAAAGATATTTGGGTACATAGCCTGAGGTGAAAACCTGTGTTGGTTTTTTCCAAAGAGCCAAATTTTGGGAAATTATTCATTGACTGCACAGTCATCTTCTCAAACTGGCCTTTTAGAAATGCAAAGTAGAAGAACATTACCTGACTTTAAACAAGCAATGTTTAGGTATTTTTCCTGACCCCACCCCCACCCCGCTCATACTTTGTAATAAGACAGGTGGTTTTTATGAAGGTAAGGGGAACTACACCAATATTTTAAAAGCCATTATTCTTTTTTTTAATAATTTTTTATTTTTTTCCATTACAGTTGGTTTACAGGGTTCTGTCAATTTCCTACTATACAGCAAAGTGACTAAAAAGCCCTTATTCTTTATGAGGGCATGTCTGGTTATAAGCATGGACACAGGAGATGGCAAGCCAGCTTCAGTGGTTCAGTGGCAGCAAAGATAATATATCTGGAGATGGTACTCAAGTGTTTGCCCACCTGACTGCGGAAGCTCCGGCCCAGGTTGTAGCAACATAATTCAGAGTTTTCATTTTATACAAAAGTGGACTCTGAAGGTCCACGTTAGGAAGGGATGGAGCGTGTCCATGGAGAGCCAGCACTCTGGCCTCACTCAGCCAGTCTCTCAGCTTTTCTAGTCAGTGAACCACCTGACACGGGTGACGATTCGGTTGGCTTATTTATAGTATTCCAATTCTACTTCTGCACTGTTGTATCCCATAGTTAGATTAGCTATCTGTTTGCCAAGGTTATTCTTTGAAAAATGAATTTTAAGGGCTGTTTATATTCCATATATGAAGGTGTCATTACTTATTAATCATTTCCTTATAGTCTAATGTTATTTTTGACCATGTACATAATTTTTCTCTTTCAGCTCTGATTGTTTCCTTAGGCTATGTTGTCATAAGTGGGTTTACTGGGTGAATGATAGAAACTATTTTCAATGTTGTTTTTCTTTTTACATGCTGCCAAATCACTTTTTGAAATGTTGAGTCTTTACAGTTGTACCATTAGTGTTTGAGAACAATTTAATAAGCACATTCTTGTCACTGTTAAGTATTTTCCCATCCCTGCCATTGTGATGAATAAACAGGAGTAAATTGTTTTAATTTACATATTTTAATTTCTGGGGCGATCACATATATATGCTTGTGCTCCATGTGCATTTGTACTTCTATAAATAAATGTCTTGTGCCCATTTTTTCTACTGAGGATATTAGAGTTTTTCCTACTGATTTATAAGAGCTCTTTCTATATTACATATGTTAGCCATTTTTCCATTTGTTCTAAGTATTTTATCCAGTTTGTCTGTAGCTCTTTAAATGATGCTTTCTAATATCTAGGAGGTTTTAACATTTAAACAGTCTAAATCGACCACATTTTTTTTTGTAATTCCTTTTATTACTTATTACGCTTTGCTGTTTCCTAAGCAGACTTTGATTCTAGGGTAGATGATCTTCATAAAACAGTTAACTTTCTATGTTTATTTTTTTCCTCAAACAGTTCACACAGAATGGGAATTATCTGTTCCATGAACTATGAATACATTTGTTTAAAACACTATGAGTTCCTGGAACCTTTTTTTCAAGGTAATTCTTTGACAGACATATAATCATATTGACTATTTCATCTTAGAAATTTATATTTCAGCCTCAAATTGTTTCTGTGAAATTGTATGCATAGTATGCCAAGATTTTAGTATTATCAATCATAGCTATTACAGTCTTATTCTTATAATTTTAAAAAAGTAATTAGTCTATTTTAAAAAATATTTTTTAAGCTTTCGTTAGCTATCTGGCATATTTCTATCTTCTCATAATTATTTCTCTTTTCTGTTTTTCCTGGGATTGAATAATACCTGTTTTCCTTTTTTTTAAAAAAAATTCTTCCTTTATACCCTTTTTTCATTAATTTCTCTCAGTTAATATTGAAAACAATGATTTGAATTTTCCTATGACTGCAGATCTGGTTCCATTAGCATTACAGTCACAGTTTCTATATGTCGTTACCCTCATTTTTATTTTTCTGAAATACTTGATAACTCTTAATTATAGTTTCTTCATGTAAGATGTCTTACTGATTTTTAATTTGCAAATTTGTTTTTTTTTTAATTCTATCTCAGTTGCGTCATGATCAGAAAATAGAATACAGTTCAACTTGGGAGTTGACGGACTAGCCCAGTATGTCTAGTTATAAGAAAAAAATTAAAATATACTAGATATTTGAGACAGTATTTTCTTTATGTGAAATGAAATTATAAACTTTATGTGAATTTACTTTGTTGACAATATTACTTTATCAAATACGTGATATAATTTTCCTTTGAACTGATTCTGTATGGCTAAATAATACGGTGTCAAGTAAGTCAGAAAAAACTGTTACCAGTGCTGCTGACATGGTTGCTATTTTTTGCTACATTTTTATTAGAAATTTAATGGGAAGTTGGGGAAAGTATATTGCTCATTGCCCTTCTGCTTCCATATCAGCTCTGTGTCCTCTGTGGTTTAGAACAGATACAAATTATGGAATGGAAGAAACAATTTAGATGTGAAAAATTTAGCTATTTCCATCTAAGGCTCCTAGGTCGATTGCTCTGTCTGAATTAATTTGGTTAATTCATTGAAATCTATAATTCAGAGGCTAAACTTTTATGATTAGTATTTAATATAACTAAAATGTTAAAAAGAAATGATACTCACTGAATTTTAAGTTTGTAAAATCATTTGGTTTTGGATACTAAAGACTGTAGTTTTCTAAAGATTTTGGGGGAATGAGTATTATTTCTTATGAATAAAAGAATAGTAGCAAATAAATTTAGGAAGATAAGTGTTCACCAGAGGTATGTTGGGTAAGAAAGCAATGTAACTTCTGATATCTCTTTACTTTCTACTCTCAATGAAAAAATATTCCTGTAAAATACTCGACCTAATATTACTTGACCTACTTGGTCTTCACATGAATGTAAATACGTTTACAAATACATGTGGAGATATAGTCTTTGATAGTGTGTAAAATGCATTTCTAGGTGGCAGCATTACAATGGTAAAATCATAGGCCTACCTAAAAAAATACCAAATCTGTACCATCATAGCTGAAAATACTGGGATTACTGCATGACTCTAGATGGCATAACTATTGAATAAATAGAAGTTTGCTATTGCTATTTTCTTCTGACAGCAAGACAAAAGCATTTTTATTCTATTTACTGTATGTATATATGATAAGGGGCTGCTTTGATTTAGTGTTGAATTTACTGACAGTATTATGTAAACGAAGCATGGGAATTATTATCACATCCTTATTTGTTAACTTTGCAGCCCATTAAAGAATTTCAGCTTGTTGGACAGTCATAGCTTCTCTGTGAAAAGAGAGAAATAAAACATGCTTTTGTATTACCAGGGTTTATTTATCCTACAATTAATCTTTTTCTTCTCTTCACAACGGTCAACACAAATTGCCATATGCACCATAATTAAGAAGAAAAACACCCCCCCAATAAAAGGAGTAACTCTGCACATTATTCAAAGAGAATAATGCAATGTCATTGCATACTTATGAATATAACAGGACAGACTCTATGATCAAATGGCCGTGTTCTAGTTATATAAATCCTATATTTCTCTCAATGAAAATGCAGGTTCAGTTAATGCCTATCAGTTTCAACTTATAAAAATTATTATCAAAGCAAAGATATAAAATAAGTAGCTCCTGTACTTATTTTATTTTAATTTTTAGAGCCACACCTGCAGCATAAGGAAGTTCCTGGGCTAGGAGTCAGATTGGAGCTGCAGCTGCTGGCTTACGCCACAGCAACACTGGATCCAAGCCATATCTGTGACCTGCACCATAACTTGTGGCAATGCTGGATTCTTAACCCAATGAGCAAGGCAAGGGATGGAACCCGCACCCTCATGGATACTAGTCATGTTCTTAACCTGCTGAGCCACAACGGGAACTTCTACCTTATTTTATTTTTAAGCTTCATAATGCGTTCTTCAGTTTTCATTTGGACATTATTTTACTTTTGACACTTATGCACATTGAGAAATATGTCTCACAGAGAGAGAAACTTTATAAAATAAGGCTACAACTTGTTAAAATACATTTGGGTTCTGGGTTGCCAGCTCTGCCTCAGACCCTCCTGTATCTTCAGGTCCTGTCTCAGGCACTTCCTCTGCTACTCTCAGGGACATGAGACAATTCAGATGTCTGCCAGCTTAGCTTTAAACAAGTGTAGTAGAATATGTAACCTCTCTATATGTGCGTGGAACGAAAAGGTTCTCCCTCTAAACCTGAAGAGTTAAAGAAATGTCACTGAATTACAATTCTCTCCTGAATTACAAGCTAAGAATCTTCCTTTCCTTTCTTTCTATTTTTCTTTCTTTCTTTCTTCCTTCCTTCCTTCCTTTCTTTCTTTCTTTCCTTCCTTCCTTCCTTTATTCCTTCCTTCCTTCTCCCCCCCACTCTGTCTTTTTGTACTTTAGGGCTATACCCACTGCATATGGAAGTTTCCAGGCTAGAGGTCAAATCAGAGTTGTAGCTGCTGACCTACGCCACAGCCACAGCAACTTGGGATCTGAGCCATGTTTGTGACCTATACAACACTGGATCCTTAACCCACTTAGTGAGGCCAGGGATCGAACCTGCATCCTCACGGATCCTAGTTGGGTTCGTTACTGCTGAGCCACGATGGGAACTCCAAGAATTGATTTCTGATAGTTTTCTTAGGTCCATTAAAAAAAACGGCACACTGAAGAATAAAAGGAATAAAGAATAAAGGGAATTAGAAAAATTCTGCTGCTTTTAGGTCTATTCAAAGTCCCTGACAAAGCAATCTTGAGAAAGAAGGAGAGTTGGAGGCATCATACTTCCTGATTTCAAGGTATATAATAAAGCTATAGCAATCAAACAGTACGGTACTGGCATAAAAACAGGCACAAAGGTCAACAGAACAGGATAGAAAGCCCAGAAATAAAGTCAAACATATATGTTCAATTAATTTTGATAAGGGTATCAAGAATACACAATGAGCAAAGGATAAATAGCATTGAGAGAACTGGATCTCCACATAGAAAACAATGAAATTGGACTCATTTTATTCACTCAAAAAATCAACTCAGATGGATTAAAGACTGAAACATAAGACCTAAATCCATAAAAATCCCAGAAGAAAATCCTAGGAAAAAACTTAGAAAAATCCTAGAAGATATCCAGGGTGAAAGGCTCCTTGACATTGGCCTTGGTAATGACATTTTGAATATGACACCAAAAGCTCAGGCAATAAAAGTAAACATCAACAAGTGGGACTACATCAAACTAAAAAGTTTCTGCATAGCAAAGGAAACCATCAACACAATAAAATAGGCAATGTACAGAAGAGGAGAAAATATTTGCAAACCATATACTGGATATGTTTTTAATAATATTCAAAATAAGGCACTCATACAAAACCAAAACCAAAATAAGCAACCAGATTAAAAAATTGGCAAACAACCTGAATTGACATTTTTCCAAAGAAGACACACAAATGGCCAATAATATGTGAAAGAATGCTCAATATAACTAATCATCAACTAATCATCCGGGAAATGGAAATCAAAATTGCAGTGAGATTCACTTCACATGTATTAGGATATCTATTATCAAAGAGACAAAGAGAAGCAAATGCTGTCAAGGATGCGGAGAAAAGAAAAGCCTTTTTTTTTTTTTAACACCTTCTGTGGGAAGGTATATTGGTTCAGCCATTACAGAACACCATATAGAGATTCCTGAAAAAATTAAAAATAGACCTACCACATGATCCAGCAATCCCTCTTCTGGGTATATATGCCAAAGAAACAAAACTAGTACCTTAAAGAGGTATCTTTATATTCACTGCAACATTATTCACAATAACAAAGACAGGAAAACAACCTAAATGTCTGGCAGCAGATGAATGGATAAAGAAGTGACACAGGGTCACACGCAGGAATGTTACTCAGCCTTAAAGAAGATCTTGCTATTTACGACAGCATGGATAAACCTGGAGGACATATGCTGAGTGAAATAAGCTAGACACAGAAAGGAAAAAAGCCTTTTATGATCTCTCTCATATATGGAATCTAAAAAGTCAGGCACTAGAAATAGAGAGCAGAATGGTGGTTACCAGAGTTAGGGAGGTGGGGGAAATGGGGAGATGTTAGTCAAAGGCACCAAAACTGCAGGTGTGCAGGATGAATAAGTCTAGAGACCCACTGTACAGCATGGTCACTACAGCTATTAATACTGTTTGAATACTGGAAATGTGCTGGGAGAGTAGATTTCAGGTGCTTGCGTCACGTATGCACAAATGGTAACAATGTGAGAAGATCTGCTAATAGCTTGACTGTAGTCATATTTCGCTAGGTATGTGTATGAAATCATCATATTGTACATCCTTTTTTTTTTTAACAGCTGGACCTGTGGCATATAAGGAAGTTCTCAGTCTAGGGGATGAATCAGAGCTGCAATGCCAGATCCTTAACCCACTGAGCGAGGCCAGGAGTCAAACCTGCATCCTCCTGGGTACTAGTCAGGTTCTTAACCCACTGAGCTATAATAGGAACTCCTGTACCTATATACAGTTTCAATAAACACATGTACACTAGTACACATGACACACATAAAACTCCCTGAGATGATCAAAAGTGCAAGTCATGGCAATACAATGGCAGCCTCCACTCTCCCTCCAGGAGGTGCCCTCCATTCCTCTTGCTGCTAAGAACTGGACTGAGCTGCTTGTAGGGAACCCTGAGGTCCTACCGCTTTCCTCCACCACCAGTACCTCCCTGCCCCACCCTCACCAGGGCCACTGCAGACACAAGCCATAGGGAGGCTGACTGCCCCAACCCTGGCTCCTGCCTGTCAACCAGCCTCTGGGCTCTGACTTCCTAAACTGCTCCTTCACAGCAAGAGGTTCTGGGCCAGGGCCTGAGAGCAGCAGGGAGTAGAAAGGTGAAGAGACATTTTGTGGCAGTTTTCTTTTTTTAAGCTTCACACCATTCTTGAAAACAATGTGACAGGATAATTGATGGAAACATTAAGATAGTTTCCCTTCCTCCCATATCAGACAAACAGCCAGGCTCATCTTAATGTTTTCCTACTCAAGGTACTTTTGTGGAAGCTGCCTGAGGTTAGCAGCATGTCTGTATTTGGAGATAGCCAAACTCACTGCAGAGGTGATGCCGGTGTCCTGGAGAGGGTGGAGGGCCTCTGAGAAGTGGAGGGAAAGGGAGCAAAAGAAAAATGCAGATTCTCCCAGGGAGAGGTCAGCAGGCCCTTCGGTGGCTGCCCCTGGAGGAGGTGGCAAGGCTGCAGAGAGGAGGGCTACGTGGTGTGGACCAGGCGAGACTCCTGACTCACGCTTACCAACGCCTTCTGCAGGCAGGGGAGCAGTGGAGCCGCCTGACTCGTAGCGGTCACGAGGCCGGCTAGGAGATGAGTACAGCAACTGTGTGGGCAACTGACTAGTGAGGACAGGCTCTACCCGATACTTTGGTGGGTGGGTAAGGCCCCAGGGCCTTTCCACAGCCCTGGGGAGTGGAGAGGCCTAATAATTCTTCAGTTCGAATTCCCCACCAGTTTAGTGAATAGGGGCAGAGTGTGACTTAGACTGATAAGAAGAAAACTTAATAGTGCATCTGAGTTTGTGTGTCTGAACAGAGATTTGCACCTTCTACTTAAGTACAGACTTTTGACAGAAGATATAGACGTATTTCACCTGTTTGCTCCACCTTATCAAAACTGCACCCTACCCTCCACCCCCAATCCCATCCCTTTCTACTCCCTTCTGGCGTCATATTCCAAGTTCTAGTTAAACTGTATATAAAAGAAAAAAAAAAAAGAAAAAAGGAGAATGAAATCAGAAAAGGTATGAGGTATGTGGAACGTTTTGGAAAAGTACCTACTTGTAAATAATGAGAGGCAATGAGGGTTCTCACCAAGACAGTTAGAACATGGTCAACTCAAATCTGCCACAGAATAAAGGTGGGAAACTAATAAACAAATAAAGTATCTGGCATTGCCTGTCCCTTCTGGAAGTTCCATCTCTACCCATCTTTACCTGAGAGGCACTGCTGAGAAGACATTCGTCTAGCAATTGGCTTATCAGGATAGATACTCAGATAAAGAGGCTTCAGTTGCTGTGACAAAATCATTTCATTCAGTTTTTTCTGCAGAATGAAATACTCTTCAGATAGCTTTGATATCTAAAAAGAAGGTCACGTGTCAGATTACATCAAGGAAACAGCTTAGCAAACTCCACAGGTACACTGGGGTCTGATGAATTTCCCGATCCATCCCCCTGGGACTCCCATGTCTTCTTCACCTGATGTCAGGGTTCCCCTCTCTCTCTTCTGCTTCCTCTTTCCACCCTGGCCCCTCTGCCTCATCGGTTAACACAACTGACCTGCTAGGTTAAAGGTGGGGCTCCTGCTTTTCTGCCTCTAGCTTTGCTCCGTGGAGCACTGAATCCACTTCTCTGGCGTCAGCTGCCAGCTCTAGGTAGACTCCTGGCAATGCTACAGCTCCTGAGTGTCTCAGTTACATGGCAGGTCAGGGTCGTAATCCCCGCTGGTCTTTAGAATGAGCAGGTTTATCAAAACGTAAGGATGGATTGCATGCATATTACAGTATTTCCATGTGCTTAAAAAAATAGAAGGGGTTAAATCAACGGCAGACCTGCAAACAGCTAGAGGCTGGAAATGTTTGGGCCACACCTACAACAGTTAGGGGGTGTTCAATGGTAGTTACTTCTTGTGGGCTCGACCACCTTCAGACGAAAAGCAGAGTTTAGGGACTCAAGAGTAATAAGTGACCTTTCTTTGAACTAACCCATTATGACATTTCTTCTGTGCTTTCATACACTATTGACTATCCTGGTAGTACACATTAATTTATAATATGTATTTTAGAGTTCATCTAGTGAAAATCCTTCATTTTATAGAGGAAAAAATAAGGGTGCTGCCTCATAAACTGATTTGCTCAGGTGAAACGCCTGGAAACACAGGAAGAACTGAAATGGGCAGGGACCAGAGTGCTAATTTACCAGCATTCCATGGCACTAATTTACCAGCATTCCATGTATACCTGGGAGAAGCCCTAGAGCCCCTTTTATTCTTTTGTTTATTTACTTATTTATTTATTTACTTTTATCTTTTTAGGGCCATGCTCGCGGCATACAGAGGTTCCCAGGCTAGGGGTTGAACTGGAGCCGCAGCTGCCAGCCTACACCACAGTCATAGAAACGAGGGATCTGAGCTATATCTGTGACCTACACCATAGCTCACGGCAATGCCGGATCCTTAACCTACTGAGTGAGGCCAGGGATCGAACCCCCATCCTCATGGATACTAGTTGGGTTCGTTAACCACTGAGCCACAATGGGAACTCTTATTTTTATTTTTTATTATTTTTTTTAAAGGCCTTACCTATGGCATACGGAAGTTCCTGGGCTAGGGGTAGAATTAGAGCTGCAGCTGCCAGCCTATGCCACAGCCACAGCAACGCCAGATCTGAACCACATCTGTGACCTACCTGGCAGCCTGAGGTAACAACAGATCCTTAACTCACCGAGCAAGGCCAGGGATTGAACCCACATCCTCACTGACACTGAGTCAGGTACTTATCCCCTGACCCACAACAGGAACTCCTAAAGCTCCCCTTTAGAAACAGTTGAAACATGCCTACCTGTGGCATGAAATATTCAAGAGGGAATACCTTCGTGGTTTTTCTTCATGGCTTCTCATTGCCATGATGGAACTCGAGACTGTCACCTTCATTGAACAAATGCCTAAGCAATGCTACACTCCTGATTCTGTTACCTCATTATGTCTTCTCAAAATTCAGCGTAGAGAAAGCACAGACTTCAGAGGATTTTGAATTTTTTTTTTTAAAGCTACACTGGAAGATCTCAGATACATGGAAATTCGTACTGTCAATATTTTAGTAGGCTGTATAAACCAATGATTAGTATTTCTTTCTACATAAAATCTCTATTATATTTTACACTAATTTTCTCATAGAAAATTGTTTTAAAAATTTATGGCTATTTGAAAAGCACAGACCCTCAGATATTTGACTGAAAAGATTTGCAGTGTCATTAAAACAGATGAAACTGTATATCAGTTATCAACTGTTGGTTTAATTCTGGTATCGTGGCATTCCCAGAGATCTGCATTAGCAAAATAAACCTGTTCGTTTACATACCTGTTTTGAAAAAATTGCCAAATCACAGGCTTCTTTTTCTGAAATTGCTTTTGAGTCTTTGTCATTCTTCGTTCTGATGTTACAGGATTCCTCAAGTTTCGTGGGATAGGAATACAAATTGCGAGGATTTCTTGCTGTTTCTGTTGGTGTTGCAACAACCTTTCGACTTTTAAAAGAAGACATCCTGTCCTTCCTTAGCTGCTGCCTCCTTTTGTAGCCCCGGTATTTGCTCTGAATGAACACTGCCGCTTTATCTTCTTCATCCTGGGCTTGTATTGCTGGTTCAACTTGCATCTCTTGGACTGTTGCTTGCCTCAGGTGGCTTCTCTGATGGCTGCATACAGATGCATTCTGGGTGACCACAGATGTCTTCTTCTCTTTTTCCTTGCTGTTTGGATTTTGACAGACTGACCTCTGGCTCCGGCTAGGTTCCAAAGTTTTTTTAAAAGAAGGCTGCTTATGAGCTGAAGTGTCTTTCTCTGCTAATCGAAGTCCTGGGTAACTTCGCCTTTCTGATACAGCCTTTCCTTCTAGACAGGCTGCTTTCGAGTCTTCAAAATTCCTTTCCTCTGTATACCTCTGATAGTAATTCTGGACCACAGTGTCCTCCTTTTCCACTTTCCTTACCTTACTATTTTCTTCTAAGTCTTTCATACAGTTCTTATTGGGGCTGACTTCTGCCCAAGAGTCCCCCACCAGATACAATTCTTGCTTAGCCTCTTCTCCATACAGGTTGTTCATTTTTTTCTGAGTCTGATAACCTCTGTTGTTGCTTTCCATTGCATTTGTGGCTTCCTCTTCAGCTTTGAAAGTAGAAGTTTTCACTACAGATATACTCCCTTTATTATTTGGAGCTATTTCATTAGTGAAGACTGCATTCTCTGTCTGTTTCTTCACAAAAGATTCCCTGTACAAAACATATTGCATCTCAATATACGATACTAAACTGGAGCTTATTAACTCTTTGGCAACAGCACATGTTGGGAGAAAAGCAAAAGGGACAAATAAGCTCAAAATAAAAACTTATCAAGTCACAATAATCAAATAGTTCCCCCAAGTGCAACGACTGTGACAGCTACTCAAGTAATGAGAAAACCAGCTTCAACTTAGAGTGAGACATATCCTAGCATAATTTCATCTAATGAGATATCAAAATCCTAAGGAATTTAATCACTTCAAGATATGTCCTTTTCAGGGAGTTCCCGTCGTGGCGCAGTGGTTAACGAATCCGACTAGGAACCATGAGGTTGCGGGTTCGATCCCTGCTCTTGCTCAGTGGGTTAACGATCCGGCGTTGCCGTGAGCTGTGGTGAAGGTTGCAGACGCGGCTCGGATCCTGCGTTGCTGTGGCTGCGGCGCAGGCCAGTGGCCACAGCTCTGATTAGACCCCTAGCCTGGGAACCTCCACATGCCGCAGGTGCGGCCATAAAATGACAAAAAAAAAAAAAAAAAAAAAAAGATATGTCCTTTTCAAAACAAAGTGTCTCCAGTGAGATGTGGGAAACATATCTAGATCTGAGGCCAGTTAACTTGAGGATGTTCACTAGGCTGGCATGCTGTACTTTAATAAGCTCTAAGTCTACCCATCACAGGAAATAGCTTACAAAATTAAAGGAAAAGCAGTGTCCCTGCTACAGTACATGATCTTATAATATTGTGGCCAAAATTTGACAGTTCTTACTTTATCTATATCCTTCCAAATTGATTTTCCCTTATTGGAAGATAAGATCTTCTCTAGAACTTTTTTTTTTTAAGTCAGATTTTTTTCTTTTGGTGTATGTGTGAGGGCAAAAGCCTCATAACAGCCACATATGAAGAGTGTTAAGGTAGAATCAAAAAGTTATAACCTAACACCCCAACATTCTTCTTGCCAATTTTGGCCCAGGAAAGCCTTGGGAGAGTTTGTTCTTTTTCAATCTGTTTTTAAAGAAATACTCCTTTTTTTGGGGGGGGGCAAATTTGGAAAATGCTACTAGGCCTCAGTTTTCCTAACCCCACTGGTCACTTCCTAGGCCTCCTATGGCATCCTCGGGTTTATAAAGGGAACATAATAGAATCCCTATTATTCTACCAGGGATCAGAGAACTAGGTAAGGAACCAAGAACACCATAATTTCAATGAGTGGCTCTTCTAGTATTTTGAATATCTCCATAATACTCTCCAGAGAATATTTATATTAGTCAAAATAATGTTAATAAAGAAGATAAGGAAGCTATATTGCAAAGCTATGCTAATCAAAACTATATGGTATTGACATAAAAACAGACATATCAACTGACGGAACAGATTAGAGTACCCAGAATTTACACATTTACCCACACATTTATGGACAATTAATTTATAATGAAGAAGCCAAAAGTATACAATGGGTACAGGACAGTCTCTTCAATAAACAGTTTTGGGAAAGCTGGACAGCCACATAGAAAACAACGAAACCGAACTCCTCCTTTACACCATACACAGAAAGCAACTCAAAATGGATTAAAGACTTGAATTTAGAGCTTGAAACCATAGAACTCCTAGAAAACATAAGGGGTAAGCTCCTTGATATCTGCCTAGCAAAAATTTTTTGGATATGTATGACACCAAAAGCAGAGGCAACAAAAGCAAAAATAAACACATGGACTACATCAAACTTAAAAGCTTCTGCACAGCAAAGGAAACCATAAACAAAATGAAAAAGCAATCTATGCAATAGGAGAAAATATTTGCAAATCATGTTATCTAATCAGTGGTTAATATCCAACATACATCAATAACTGAAATAGCTCAGTACCAAAAAAAAAAAATCAGTAAAATGGCAAACAGATACATTAAAAGATGCTTAACATCTCTAATGATCAGGGAAATGCAAATCAAAACGACAGGATGATATCCCCTCACCCCTATTAAGGCCACTATCATAAAAAAGAGAAGAGACAAAAATGTTGGTGAGAGGGTAGAGAAAAGGAAACATCTGTGGGAATGTAAACAGTTCAGCTACTATGGAAAACAGTATGGAGGTTCCTCATAAAACTAAAAATAGAACTGTCATATGATCCAGTAATCCCACTTCTGGGTGTACATTCAAAGAATTAAGCCAGTATCTCAAAGAGATACCTGCACCCCCATAGCCACTGGAGTATCATTCATAATAGCCAAGATATAGAAATAACCCAGGTGTCCATCATTGAATGAATGAATAAAGAAGATATGGTATACATATGTAACAGAACACTACTTAGCCATGAGAAAGGTGGAAACTTTTCCTTTTGCAACAACATGGATGACCCTTGAAGACATTATGCTAAGTTAAATTAACCAGACAAAGAAAGACAAATAATACATGTTATCACTTATATGTGGAATCTAAAAAAAAAATAAAACTCATAAAAACAGAGAGGAGAAAAGTTGTTGCCAGGTGCTGGGAAATGAGATGGGGGAAATAGGGCGAAGTTGGTAAAAAGCTTTTAGACTTAAGAGCTGAGGATCTAATGCAAAACGTGGTGACTACAGTTGATAACACTGTATTTGTCAGCTAAAACTTGCTAAGACAGTAAAACTTAAATGTTTTCACCAAACCACCCCCCAAACCAAACCAAACAAACCTATGTAGGCAATGAATGTGTTAAGTAGATCATACCATATCACAGTACATACATGTTTATCAAGTCACGTTGTAAACTTTAAACTCACACAATGTGTCAATTAAATTTCAATAAACTTGGGGAAAAAGACAAGACCGCTGGGGTTGGGGCTGGAATTCCCTTTCTCTTCCTGAAGAGCCATTTATTCATCTTTCAATCATTTCAAGTTTCCCCACTTAGGCAAAATCTAGATATTTTTCTCTTCCCCTAACCCCTACCAACCGGCCCTTATCTATGGTCCTACTGTAACCTTTGCCTGTATTTTTTAGTAGAATTGAGTAGCTGTTTGGTAGAATTTAGTAGATTCTTGTGTTATTAGAGTTTTATTGGTCATGTCTCTATTCCATGACTCTGTGAGCAATTTGAGGATGAGGATTTTGTTTGATTAATCTCTGTGTCCCCACTGCTTATCAGAAAGCTTCCTGTATAAATGAATTCAGGTGTTTCTGCTAATATGCACTTAGAAATCTAGATCTGGAGGTTCAGGGGAAGACAGGACAAAGGTACTAGGCTTTGAAGAGTAGACTGTGACTTTCGGTCCCAGGGCACATTGGCCATTAAGGCCAAGGGAATGAGTGAGCCAGGAACATTACTCAGAGGTACAGGAGGATTTAAAAATGGGGATACTTAGAATCAGATTTAAAAATGGGGATTTAAAAATGGGAATTGTTAAGAGCAGTCTGGTAGAAGCCTAGGAAGAAAAAACTTTGAGGAGGAAAGTATAGTTATCAGAGTGAAATGCCAACAAACTCCCAAATAGGAAAATAATACAAAAGTGGCCATGGGATGTCCCCTGACATTTTATGCATCGGTGTTGGAACCTGGTTAGGTACAAGAAAAATTGTGAACTTTACTGTGTGACTTTCTAGATTTGAAAAATCTCTAATATCAAAGTGCTATAAGAATAAATGCCGGAGTTCCCTTCGTGGCTCAGTGGTTAATGAATCCGACTAAGAACCATGAGATTGCAGGTTCGATCCCTGGCCTTGCTCAGTGGGTTAAGGGTCCGGCGTTGCCGTGAGCTGTGGTGTAGGTTGCAGATGCGACTCGGATCCCACGTTGCTCTTGGCTGTGGCGAAGGCCAGCAGCTACAGCTCCTGTTAGACCCCTAGCCTGGGAACCTCCATATGCCCCGGGTGTGGCTCTACATAAAGGCAAAAAGACCAAAAAAAAAAAAAAATGCCATCGCACCTTTTGTTTTCAAAGTTTTTCTTGTAGTCAAATTCTTGATCATGAGTCTGAATGGTTGCTACTGCTGTGTTTTTTGTGTTAACAATTTCTTTCCTTTGTTTCCTGGCTAGATGTCCTCTTGCAGCTGAAACACACAAGGCCCAGAGGAGTGTTAATCATAATAAACAAAAGAACATTATTTCAGTGGGTAGAAACAAATGGGTTTTGATCATCAGTGTTAAAGAGGAAAATGAAATTAAAAGACACCAAATAGAACAAGTTCATAAAGATAAATATGGGACTCATTAACGAGACTCTCCCAGGTGACAAGCTTTAGCAAGAAAATAATTATTTAATTAGAGTACCTTTCATATTAAGGAAAGTATTAAGATGAAACTAAAATGATAGAGATGAGCCAAGCTGATGAAAAAGAAAAAAATGTACTCATGCCTTTGCTTAAAATCTGCTCATGTTTATATTCCTTTTATTTCTGTCATGTTCAGCTATTCATGGGAGTAAGCCCCTATTACTTCTTTTATTTTGGAACTTTTGCCCAATTATCCTTGAAGTTGGATATATTTCAGAATTCAGATTTAAACTTTTTTTTTTAATTTTAGAAACGTAATTCAGAACAAATAACATATATTGTGTAACATTCCTCATGATAGGTCAGTATTCCATAATCAAACATGAATGTTTCTCCAGAAAAACGTATGAGTTTTACTAAGTGGGATGCATAAAGGACTGTAAATATTAGGTCAGGTTTCACTTCCCAATGAGTTGTGAAAAACCTCTTTTTTCAATTTTTTATGAATTTTGGAATTGTGGATAAAGAATGAGAACCCAAATCACAAGGCTTGCCTATCTGGTCCCAGGGAGAAGTTAAGGGCTTTAAATTCCAGAAGATGACGATGAGCCCTTACAGACTGACAGACTGGACCTAGAACTGGGTTCTCTTGAATGTTTGTCAGCCGCTCTGCCCACCACATCAGTGTTCTTCAGAACACAGATTATTGCACATCAGTAGTGGATCATAAAATCAATTTAGTTGGCCAAATCTAGCATCTAAAAATAAAGTGGAATAAAACGATCAGGGCATTGCTTGTAGTATGTGTATGGATTAGGTTACAGAGTAAAATAGATTTTTAAAAAAACATTATGGATATCCAGTCAAAATTTTTTGAAAGATATTATATTAAGCCATGTTAGGTTCTAAATTTAATTTATTTATTTTTCTTTTTTTTCTTTTTGCTTTTTAGGGCCGCACTCGTGACATATGAAAGTTCCCAGGCTAGGGGTCGAATCGGAGCTGTAGCTGCCGGCCTATGCCACAGCCATTGCAACATGGGATCCAAGTCGCATCCACGACCTACACTACAGTTCACGGCAATGCCGGATCCTTAACCCACTGAGCAAGGCCAGGGACTGAACCTGCAACCTCATGGTTCCTAGTCGGATTCATCTCCGCTGCATCACTATAGGAACTCCTAAATTTAGTTTCTTATAGAAAAATGGAAAGTGAAATACAAAGTCTGTTAATACATTTAGTACATATTTGTGAAATATGAATATGAATATTATTTCCCTACAGTTAATAGAAAGAAATAGATGCCCTTTAACGAAATGAGATTTAATTAAATTGTCAAATATTATGGCAAGAGTAACCTTTGGAATTAAGTAGGGAAATGTTATTGTTCAATGGGTTATAATAATATGATCCTTGAGATCTATCATTAATTTAGTCACTTGCTACATCTTGCACAATAGGTCAACCGTGTTTCATTGTGACAGAAAATTTTTAAATGAATTATTTTATTTAAAGCAAAACATTTATTCAGATATTAAAAGTGTCAATCACTAAAACAATCATTCAGATTTAGTACAGAGAAAGTATCAAAGTAACAGTCTCTGAAATTAAACAAAAATTACATAAGAACTGGAGGTTTGTATATAATATTTCTTTTCCTGACCGTATCTAAAAATAACATTGTTTTGCTACAAAATGAGACAGTTTGAGTGATTACCTGACTGTATTATTATGGCACTCTCTTTTCTTTTCTCCTGTAGTTTTTTGTATCTTCTTGAACCCAAAAATCCTCTGACACAGGCTTGAATCAAAATAAGCTTGTCAATGGCTTCCTTTCGCATTAAATTTAACTGTTCCACATGATAATACTTAAGGAACACCTTAAAAGAATTAAAATACAAATAAAACTATGGCATGCAGATGTGAAACAGTTATGTGCAGTGCTTTGAAGACTAGGTTATATTCTAACTAGTTTTTGATTTTGGAAATCACTATCTTTGGCTTCTTTGGTCTGGAGGTTGGTATAACATTATATATAGATTTTTATGGCTGAGAAAACTCCTCTTGGAGAAGGAATATATTATAACAACCATAGTGTTTATTTGCAACTAGGTTTTGTTGGATGGGCCAATATGAGTGGCATCAAGCTTTTTTATTAAAGTTTTAGCATCGTATAATCTAGGCAAAGCTAATTTTTATCACTTTTTTTTTTAAATGGCCATATTAATGGCATACGCAACTTCCCAGGCCAGGGACTGAATGAATCCAAGCTGCAGCTGCAACCTACAATGCAGATGCAACTTATGCTACAGCTGTGGCAACAGATCCTTTAACCCATTGCACTAGGCCAGGTTATCAAACTTGAGCCTTTACAGCCAACTGAGTTGCTGCAGTTGGATTATTAACCTCAGTGTGTCTCAGTGGGAACGTCTAACTTTTATGCTTTTCAAAAGAAAAGACAATTAATTTCTTAAACTTACACAAATCTATTTGTAAGGAGTTCACTTACCGAATGTTTATTGAGATCTATTCCATGTACTCATGTGCTGGGATACAGAGGTGAATAAACCAGGAATACTGCCCTTCAGGGGCTCATAGTGTTGTCAGTGGAGAGAATAAGGCAGAGAGAGGGCCCCATGCATAATTAACAATTTTCTCACTGGACACAGTGGTTACTATGAAGAAAGGAGGGCTGATTTTTGATGATTCTAAAATCAAAATGAATCGGACCAATAGAGGAGCCTGAAGGCTTGTTCTCAACTAAGTTTTCAACCACCCCAAGGAAATAGAAATGTATTTTTTTTCTTTTAATGGCTAAATTTACTAAGGAAAGTCACCTCAAAGAGAGTTTACTGAATTCACTAAGTCCTTAAATTAAAATTTAAGAGCTGAGTCATGAGACCTGGTAACCCTGACTGCGGAATTCTCTTAGCATTCCATCACTTGGAAGGCTGGTACCCTAGGCAAACAGTTTAGCATTATAGGTTTTGATTGAATTTAGTTTTAATTTCTACAGGACTCTAGATGTTAATATATTTAGTCCATTCTACTGTTGACAATTCATTTAAAATCCAATCCATTTAAAAAGGTCATCACTTTTTTTTTTTGCTTAGCATTAGAAATGTTCTTATATTGAATACTTTTATCCATCTTAATGGGCTGGAAAAGGTGAAGTGGAAAAATACAAATAGGTTTAAAATGCTACTTAAATATCATGCAAAATTGTAACCGCAAAGGACTTTTTGCAAGTTAAAACTCCATTGAAGCTCGGCATGTGTTTCAGACCATAAATCACGAGATTTCAGCCTGAAAAAAAATTCATCTTTCTGAGAATCTAAAAGAAAACAGTATGAATAGAATACGTATCTTTTTAACACTCAGAATTTTTCCCTACTAAATACTAAAGTAAATACAGATAAGTGAATATGTAGGACACTCAATATAAGGTAATCACTTAAAAAATTCCTTAAATCGTTACAGATCTAACTTTTCATCTGAACATCTCCCATAGCTACTGTAGATTTCTTCACAGTTGCAGAATTTCAGTATATGTCTATGGTGTGGCTGGTAACAGTTACTCTTGAGTGGTCACTCTGAGAACGTCCTTGCCTTAGTTTGGTTCTTTTTCTCTATCTTCCCTCACTGATTCATTTAATGTACACCGGGACCTGGTTCTCTTATTTCCTATCCCCATCTGGTCTGCAAAGCTCTGAGGACATCTGAGAAGTCAAATGCACCCTTTCTTCAAGAAGCCACTTGTCTTACTTCCATATCCAAATTGGGTTATGACTCTGTACTTCATTCTCCAAGGGATTAAATAAGCTAAGATCTCATAGATGCTCGAATCTCATACATAAACACATGAATATCCAAACACCTGTTGTGAGTCTAATAATATTTTAAATTTACAAGAGAAGCAGATTTGAAAATCAGAAAAAAAAGAAAAACAGAATCCTACTGAAATCATTATGATGCTCTACAGTCTTTTGGCTATATTTGGTGCTGATAAAAAATATATTTCCTCATAATTCATGAGTCTATTTTCAATAAATCTTTAAGACGGACTTTTCTTGCATTTCTTAAAAGAGAACTTTATGAGAGAAAAGTGTCTAATTTTGCTGAAGAAGGAATCCTTTATGAATTTATCAATTCTTTCCTTATTTTAAGCTAGATATTCCATAACATAAAAAAACATGACTTTTCAATCATCTTAAAATGCTGTCATTCTCAGTACATCCACTATAAGCATTATTTTTTTTTCCTGAAAATTACATGAAAATATTACTTTGGTTTTTCCAAGAACCCAGTTATCGAGACCAACTTTTTCCAAAATGGTGGCACAGGTATCAGGGCTCAATGGAGGCTCTTCACACCACTTGTAACAGAGAACGTGGTACCTTTGAACAGGAGAAAGGGCTGGTTAGTACCGCACAAAAGTGGGATGGATGGGGAGTGTGGGGCTGGTAGATGTAAACTATCTAATTCAGCATGGATAAGCAATGAGGTCCTGCTGTACAGCACAGGGAACTATATATCCAGTCTCTTGGGATAGAACATGATGGAAGATAATATGAGAAAAGTCATACATATATATGACTGAGTCACCATGCTGCACAGCAGAAATTGACACAACATCATGAATCAATTACACGCTAATAAAAAAAAAAAAAAGAGTTCAACATCTCAGGAGCCTGGTGTATCCTTCAGGCATTTTAGAACAGATCTGGAGTAAAAGGAATTCCAGACTCACGCAAATTTGGACTAGTCTACTTGTGTGATCTGAGCATTGTTTTTCACTTCAGTCACTGCTTTTCAACACAACAATGGAATCCCCCCAAAACTCTTTCAAAAAAAATTAGCTGAATATTTTTTAGAAAGCAACCCTTTTCTGATCCCTAAAAGCAGAGAAGGACCACAGTGGCAGGAGCAGAGGCAAAGATTTTATTCTTCTTTTTTCGCCATCATAAAAACATTGGAAGCTGATCTTCAAATTGGATAAAGGAGTTTAACTCTATGCAAACTTCCCACAGGGGGAACTGAGTCAGGGGTTAATGCAGGAGAGAAATGAAAGACACCTCTTGTATTTCAAGCTGTCCCCAAAGCATACTGGAAAAAGGGGGTGAGTTAAAGGAAGGAAAACTAGATTACACTGGTCAGCTATCTTGTGCCAAAAGGCATATTTCTAGACTTTTCAATACTACTTTATTATATTTAATTTCTTGGTGCAAGATGAACCTTGGTGCAAGATAAACCAGAGAAAATACAGCAGCAAGCTCTGGTAGGTTTTGAATTTCAAAACAGAGGCCATGATGGGTAGAAGCTGAGAAAGCATGGGGAAGTGAAGACTGCTGTACTGAGAGCTGGGGGAGCCTAATTTTCTGGGTAAAGTTGGACATATCATGAAACCTCTTAAAGTACTGATTTCCTCATCTAAAAATGAGCCTGTAGATAAAACCTTTAAAAGCAGCATAGTCCAACTCCACCAAGTTCCATCCCATTACAGCTGAAGATGTCAGACTCTTTGGAGGTTCCTGGACTAGAATGAAGTGATGATCACAGCTTTTGCTGTCTGTGCAAATAACCCCAGGGAGTGCCCATTAGCCACCCCCCTTCCTTCAGGCCTGTCCATGTCAGGACTGAATCTGCTTGTGGATACACTGTGCCCCGTGTAGCCACTCTGCCCTTTTCAGCTTACCATCTCCTGACATTACTGTCTTCTAGACCCAGCCACCCTCTCACAGTTCAAACAGGAGCCACCCTGTGTGAGCCCCCTCGACTCTCCCACTATTGTTCTTCTGTTGCACATGCTCGGCAAACATGCAAACCCAGACCACCCAAGCACCTGTTCCTCTGCTCTCTTGTCCTGCTTCTGGGTGCTGCCAGGGAAAATCCCCATCACCCTCAGGTGCTCCCCTGTAAATGGGAGATTCCTCAACTGGGCCCACATGGCTGCTCAAAATTCTGACTGGTGTCTGTGGCTACTTTCCTCTCTCGATCCTCAAGCAGCTACTCCATCTCCTCTGCCTCTCCATGCCTCCCAACTGCCCCTGCTCACTGCACTGCTCTGAGCAGGTAAACTTGGTGACACTTCCCTAGAGGCCACCAGACACCAGCTCCAGCGAGCTCTTTCCAACTACAAATCTGTTTGCCCGCTGCTCTTCCCTCCTTCATTCTCTGTCTGCCTGTGTTCTAGATGCTGTCTACTCCTCATCCTCCTCCTCTTCTCTTCTGCGTATTTTCAATCCCTTTTTTCTCTCCTAGCTCCCTTCATTTAGTGCAAAACAACTGCCTAAGTGTCTCCCCTCTGAAATGATTCTATATCCCCCACTAGCTTTACAGACACGTGAAAAGAGGGTTTAGAATAACTGTCTCCATTCTCTACTTCCTATTGCTCCTCAGCTCTTGGGACCTTATTTAATCGCATACGATCTTTGAGTGATGAAGTCTTAGTGGGCTGTTTTCCATCCAAATGGTAAATAAATGTTCTTTCTGTAGTCCTCCATTTGGAGTGTTCCCAAAGTTCCCACCCCATCCTGGTGCCCCATTTTTCCTCCTCCTTCTCAGTCTCCTTGACATAACTCATATTAGACTTGTAGCTTAATTGTAGGCTTCTGCAACATTCTGTTTCTAAGCTCTCTCCACACGTGTCTACCTGAGTAGCCCTGACTGTTCTCTGTATGTGATAATTTCTATATGTACATCTTCAGCCCTGTTTTCATGAACTGAAAACACATTACTTCTGACTGCTTGCTCTATATGACCACCAAGTTATCCCACATAAGGGTTCATTTGAAATAACTACAGTGAAAACTCAGTGTCTTGTGCAAAGTAAGTTCATATTGTGTATCTTCCTTTAAGATTATTTCTTTGTCACAAAACAGAAGAGTCTATCTACCACAGAAAGGACAAAGGGTCTGACGAATTTTGCATCTTACAGGGAGGGTTAGTCAAGGGCTAAGGCCTGAAATGAAGAGGGTCATTCAGTCCTATTTACACCTCCACAGGGCCTTTGCAAACTGTCCTGCCTTCCTAAGAGTCTATGCCAATTTGGGTGACAGCTTTCAAACGAGTGACAGGGAAAGGTTTATTTCTGGAGATTCCCAGATTCCCAGCTATTCAAAAACTTAGTTTTTTCCCTTTGTCACGTACCACTGCTATTCCATAATAGCACGGGACTTGGAAATTTTATTCTTTCCCGACTTTCTAACTAAGCTACTTTCAACTACAGTATCATCAAGGAAATAGGGTCAGCCCTTCTATGGTCCATTATTATAATACCACAGATGGTTCTGAAACTACTAATTTAGTCTAGCACCCAAGGCTCTCTCTTCATAAGTTTAACCCAATGTTTTTTTCCTATCTGATCCCATCTTTATCACTTCTATCACTTCCGTTACTCAAAGTGATGAGCCAATCTAGTCCAAGTCTCTCTGGTTTTTGGAACACCAGCCTGTACACTGAAAAAGCCCTTTCCTGTCTTCTCCATAAACCATACCCACCACTACATTCTGGTTTAGTCCTCCTTCTTTATATTTTTTCTAATCAGCCTTCTTGGAGATAATCTTCTCTTCTCTGAACTTTTACACCATGTACCATTCCTTTGGATCCTGGTGTTTATTACCTTGCATTGCTTACTAACTTTCCACGCCTATGGCTCTGAGAATCCCCAATGTAGTGTTAATTCTTGAGGATCAAACCAGCTCTAAAATTTCAGTGTCCTCCAAAGTACTTAGCACAGTCTCTTGTATATTTAAAAAGTCACTGAAATTTAAGGGTACTTATATTAAGATTATATTGTTATTTATTTTGATATTTAAGCAAGCTAAAGACTGACTCTTCTCCTAAAAAATGAAAAGTGTGGAGTTCCCATCATGGCTCAGCAGAAACCAATCTGACTAGCATCCGTGAGGATGCAGGTTCCATCCCTGGCCTTGCTCAGTGGGTTAAGGATCCTGTGTCGCCATGAGCTGTGGTGTAGGCTGCAGATGTGGCTCGGATCCTGCATTGCTGTGGCTGTGGTGATAAGGTCAAATTTTAATTTGAAATTTGAAACAAGAACATTTAGGTTACCTGCTTTCAAGTACCAAATGAAGAATTTACCTATGGGCCAATAAAAACGTTTAATATTTTTTATTTCTTAGTTTTGAATATAGAATTGGGTCTGTTCTGTGAGAAGTAAAGTCAATGACTAAATGTTGGTTGTACTTCTGAACTCTGTAACTTGAAGTTTTTATGTCTATCCTAGACTATTATAAAGGATTTTCCAATATGTAAGTCATCATCTTATGTAATTTTATTCTCTGTCATGAAAATGTGGTGGAGTTTTCTTTATATCTAGGCACTTCAAATGAATACCTTTCTTTTCCCTCTGAAGTCTCCAAGCAAAAAAATCAATAACTACCATGAATTGCTGAAAACACGAAAATCTGCGAAAAGAATTAGAATTCTCATTTCATTTAGAAAGGGTCTTGGTTACCCCAATTAAAAGAATGCTTGACACAAGATAATACATTGCTTTGTTTTGTTTTTGGGGACAGCGATTTAGAAATCATTGTTCAATCACAGAACTTTGTTTTATTTTTAATATTAATTTACATGCTCTTGAAAAGGCAGAGAATGGTACCTAAGGAGACTTCCTCTAATGCTAGGTTTTATCTTAAAATTGTAATAGACTTTGCTTTTGAAAATTGAAAAGTGTAATGGCTAAGAGAAATTATCGAATTGACAAATATCAGAAACTTGAGCATTTAAAATACTAAGTGTATAATATATAAGACAGTGAACCTCTATCGCACCAATGTGTTCCTTGAATAATATATATTTAATATGTAGCTTAACTCATTTTGCGTTAATCTTAAACTCTGAAAAGGACTCTTAATGCCTAATTGATTTTTTCTATCTTTTAAATCACCTTTAGAGATAAAATCTCACTGGATCCTTCTAACAACTCTATCAGGTAGTTGTGGAAGATTTACTAGAGGACAATGAGGTTCCATATAGGCCAGACTTTCTCAACCTCAGCCTGTTAATATCTCAGGCTGGATAATTAACTGTTATAGGGGGTTGTCCTGACTTGTACATTTTAGGATGTTTAGCAACATCCCTGGTCCCCACACACTGGATGCCAGCAGAAATCTGTCCTCCCATCAGTTGTGACAAGCAAAAATGTCTCCACACATTAACATATGCATTCTGAGGGGCAAAGTCTCCCCTGGTTGACAATGACTGGTATAGCCATGGTAATACAGCAATTGGCAGAGCTAACATGGGAACTGGATCCTGGAGTTCTTTGGTACAGAAGGAAGCTCAGGCCTCTGCATCATCTTGTCTGCAACATGCATCCTGGAACATGTGTCTGGGACCCCGGTCTCCGAGGTGACAACTGAAAGTTCCAGCCCCAGGTAAGAGTTACCATCATCTTCATAAACAAAATGCTTCTTCCCTAGAATACCGAGGCAATTCTCTTTTGTTTCCTATCATTCTTCTTAAGAATTTTTATATAAATTGCACAGGGAAACTTAAAAAGAAATCCACATACCGCTTTATAAAGTTGGCAAAAAGTATCCGATGTGAGTATCCCAGCCTTCGAATTCTCGCCGTTTCCAGAACGCCTGTGTAGCGAAGCTGTAGCAGAACTTTCTCTTTGTCATATTTTCTTGCTTGACGTTCATTATTTGGTTTGATGCAGCGGACAAAGTGAGGTTGGCCCACCACCATTTTAGATAACAAATCCATTAGAGAATACTGTAACATGCAACAAAAATTAAATTCCCAGCACAGCATAAAAAAACTTATGAGCCTGTAGGTCTATACTTTCACTATAAGAATAAAATCTGAAAACTGAGTGCTAATCAGTAATTCACATTAAGTGAGGGAAATATGTGCTAGTGACATCTTTATTTATAGTATATTTTTAATAACATATTTTTACTCATAAAATGTAGAGGTAATAACTAGGAATGTAGTTATTAAAAGGTTGCCTGTAAATTCTTAAGGCACCTTTAATTAATAGATAAAATTATTTTTGATACAGCTCTTTTGGAAGTAATTATACTTTCTCAGGGAAACTTGCCAAATTATAATATTTAGGCACACAATCTGTTTTTCTGCTTATACTATTAATTTCCTTGCCTAGCTCTTTTTTATGGACAGTATGAAAGTAAACACTAATCCCTGTCAATATTACTTCCTAGTTTAAAATAAGGATTGATAAGTTAATGCATTTTAATATATAGGACACAGTTATAAAAATAAGCAAATCCACTTAAGTACCCTAATCTGCTCCAGTCTGATAATTTTATTATTTATTTTAGAAATATTTTAATCACATAGATATGAAAATTATTTTCTGCAGCAACACTTTATTAAAACAGCAGCCAACTGCTGAACAACTAAGTATAACGTATTAGGATAATCATGGTTCAGCTAAGAGTGGAACATCAGAAAACTAGTATGTCAAAGACCGAGACAATCATTTGTTGGCAAGGTAATGAATGTGTAGGCGTAGATAGCTGTTGACAGCTGGAGCTTCTTTACTGAGGGAAATACAAAGCCTAGGGTGCAAAGCCAGTGCAAACCCAGTCCTGTAACTGGGCAACTTACAAAGCACTGGATTTGCACAGCTTCCTCTTGGGCACTGAGACTTAGCTGTGAGCTTCTTTAAACAGCTGGGTCTCAGAGATCCTTTCATTACATTTATCTGCGACTCATCATTGCTTTAGTGATGCAAACATCTGTCAAGCATAGAGAGACAGAAAGGTAACATACATGTCTGTTGGCATTTTGAGCAAGAGCTCCCTGCTATTTAGGCATTGGTGTTTCTTAGGGACCAAGGCAGAGTGTTACATTATATTTACTCTCCTCTGAAGAATGAAAAATAACTTAAAATGGGTTACATACTATATGGAGTATCTTTTATTACTTTTCACTGCAGCCTGAGGTGTACAACAACTTTGTGAATGAATGGTTTAAACGTACACACAGTATTCAGTGTCAATGACAGTGGCATGATAATGGTCTTGTATAACATACCTAAAGAAAATAATCTGGTTGTAAATACTCTCAGTCATTCAGCTGTGCTGTAGCCTGCTGTAAATTGGATGTACCAGCAGCAAACATGAGATATTAAGCACATAAGTACACTAGGTGCTGCTCAAAGATGAGGAAGCACACGCTGTCTGCTACGGGCTTAGGACCTGAGGAATATTTAATAAAACTACCCAGCTATTTTTAAATATATTTCATGATTCTGTTAGGGAATACGATTTATTCACTGAATACACAGTAAATTTAACTCAACTTCTTCCTCTTCTCCTACATTAGATGATAACATTAATAATCTCTAAGTTTTAGGTGGTATTTTATTAATTTGCATTGGCTGGTTAATATGACTTTATCAGAAAAGATAAACAAGAACTGGGACCAGTAAGGAAGGTGGGGTAAACTGGAGTCTGTTCTCCAGAGCAGAGAGAAAATGAAGTGCTTTCTTTTCTTTCCAATCTCCTATCTTGTCCAAAGAAGAAAGATCACCTAGATTCTATGCTCAGGACACAGTGACTCACTTCCTTGGTATGTTACTGTACTTGGCCTTCTCCCTGCCCCATGTCTATACCAGTTCTGTTTTTCTTTTGAGGTTTTCAGCTCATCTAGTACAGGGAGGTATGGGATGAAATGGATGCTCAGCCTTGTCCCACCTGCCACTCTAAGATCATTTAGGAGCGGGCAGGAGGATGGATAGTTATCATACCATCGAATGAAAATCCCTTTAAGGTTTTATTCTAGTGGAAAGGTGTTTGGTTCTATGGACAAATTTTAACCAAGCTGTAGACCTCCACTAAGATTAACCTAGTGTACAATAATTTTATCAATAAAATACCAAAGTAAATAAATCCATAGGTTTTTGACAATACACTATGATATATCCTGTAACTAACAGATAGTAAATGGAATACAATAAAAATTCTTTTTTGCTAAGAGCACTCTGGTATTTGTTACTTTTAATCTGTGACTCTCATTTAGAATAAGTGACATGCCTAAGTGCAACACATTGTAATTTAATGTCTTACTCTAAAATATGATGCAGCTGTTTGCGTCTTCATGTTGGTTGTCTCTCTGGCGTAACGTGTGGCTTCTCCAGTTTCACCCTAAGACCAAGAAAGATGGTGATGTTTTAGCACCTAGTGTACTTTATGATCTATGGGGAGCTCATGGAATTTTCTTTAGTCTATGCCTTCATATACATAAAATAACAAAATGCTGAATTTTTACTTTAGGTAATTGTTCTGTCGGTCTCAGTGGATTTTAATGAGTCTTGCCTGAAATGTGAATATCTCTGATCTTAGCTAACATAGTCTTAACTGGTCTTAGTGTAACACTAAATTTAACTATAAGTGAAGAGTTAGGAATATATCAGAAATGCATGATTATTTTAGTGACTAGTGGTAATATGGACATAATATAAATATCTGTTTAAGTAGAAAAGAAAGATCAAAGGGAGAAAACAAAGGGAAGGGCTGTTTACTCTTAGCATACAAATACTGCCATTGTAAAGGTTGGATTCTTAGACTACCTGACCTGAAAAACAGATTTTCTTACCTTCGTCAGGTTGATTGATTTTTCTGAAGTTCTCATTTGATAGTTTATTATATTTTTAGTTTTAGAATGTGGCAGATTACCTACGGGAAGGTAGATAAAATTAATATGCCTTTCAGATTCCTTCTTGGCTAGAAGATTTCCTCCATTTACTTCAATATTTTAAAAAAGCATTATTTTTTTTAAATTATAGTTGATTGATAATGCTATGCCAATTTCTGCAGCATAGCAGAGTGACCCAGTCATACATACATATACATTCCCTTTCTTATATTATCTTCCATCATGGTCTATCCCAAGAGCCTGTGCTATACAGTAGCATCTCACTGAAAATAAGCATTGCTGGTCCCCCAATCTTCATACTCACATGCTCGGTTAACAGTTATTTGAACATTTAGGGATAAAATAGTATTATGCGAAAATTTATAATAAATTCTATTTTTTTTTGTCTTTTTTTTTTTTTTGCCTTTTACGTAGAGCCGCACCCGCGGCATATGGAGGTTCCCAGGCGAGGGGTCTAACAGCAGCTGTAGCTGCTGGCCTTCGCCACAGCCACAGCAAAGCGGGATCCGAACCACGTCTTTAACCTACACAACAGCTCAAGGCAACGTCGGATCCTTAACCCACTGAGCAAGGCCAGGGATCGAACCCACAACCTCATGGTTCTTAGTCAGATTCGTTAACCCCTGAGCCACAAAGGGAACTCCTATAATAAATTTTAAATTCATAAAAAAAACCCTCCAACTTAGAGAATAGAAAAGGTAGAGGTAAGTGTTGCATTTCTTTTTTTTCTTTCTTTCTTTTTTTTTGGCTGCACCTGAGGCATGCAGAGGTTCCTGGGCCAGGGATGAACCCAAGCCACAGCAGCCACAACACTGTATCCTTAACCTGATGAGCTACCAGGGAACTCCCTAGATTTTCTTTTAATTGCTCTAAGATCTGAGGTAATTATGATAAAGGGAGAAATCTGCTTCTTTCTGCGTGTGTGCTAAATGGAACCTGAAATTTTCTTTAATACAAATGTAAGCTTTACAATGGGCCTTAAAAATCATATGGATTATTAATTCACCTGAAGTGGTTACAAGCAAATCAAGTAGGGTTGAAGGCAGAGGACATTTTCAACCTAACATTGAGAACCTAACCATGTGTCTGGTACTAGGGTTATACAATTGTACAGAACCCAAAGCCATGGAAAATTACAGTTTAAGGAAAAAATTATATCCTTCGAAGTCAGGAAGACTTGGGTTTGAATACTAGCTATGGTGCTCAATTGTGGATCATTTACTAAGTTTCTGAGTTATAGTTTGGATAATAATGCCTACCTCACAGAATTTTGATGATAGGTGACACTAAGTCTGACACATACCGGGAAATGTTAGTTCACTTTCACTCTTTTCCCAAAGAATGACCCAAAAGCTGCCCGCTCCTGACACAGCAGGTAACTCTGAACTCTTTGGAGGTGACTTACTGGACTCTTTTAGTAAGTAGCTAGGACACCACTGTATTTTCTGGTTAGTGCTTCAAATACATTTCTGTAAGAAAACCTAGCTTCTTTATATTCAGTGTTATATTTTCTTCAGGTGACCAGGGCAGAGGCTATTAATATATGTATATTTACTAAGCTGAAAGCAAACCAACATGAAAAACTTAGGATTATACTCATAAAAATCACAGAGGCAGAAACTACTTGAGAGTGCGTGAGGAAGTTTCACATTGAAAGGAAATTGAAAAAAGTAGAATCCAAGTCATACACAAATAAATGAAAGGAAATTGCCTTAGCTTACCTGTTTTTGTCAGAGGGCTGCTGACTAGCTGCCTAATTACTCTGTTTTCTGATGACCTCAAAAGCAGCACAATATCCGTTGGAAGAGTGTCTCTATTTTTAGCCAAGAACCCACTTGCATTATAGGTGACCTGTTGATAAAGTACGTTATCATCATCTTCACAATCAACGTCATCATCCTTACCATCATCAGCATCAGCAGCAGCATCACTATCAACAGATGTTTACTGAGTTTCTTCATTGCTGAGTGACACATATACAAAATTTACAAAGGTAGTCCCTTACAACTTGGTTGGAAAAGTGAACCTCAGCAGGTTTCCACTGTATCTTTTCAGAGAAAAATGTGTGTCCCACTGATTTTATTGACTTGAAATGATCAGAGTATTGATTCCTACCATTTCTTACGGCAGAAATTCTGTGCTTCCCCTCTTCTTCTCCTCTGTGTTTCACCTTCTCTATTTGGAGGGTTAGGGCCACCAAGGTTTCTCATTTCTCCGAGAACTGATTCGCCTACAGTGCAAAGGCCTTTATAGATTTTGTCTCAGTGGTGATATGGTCTAAATACACTGTGGCATTTCTAAATAATTTGGAGATTGTGTGTGTGTGTTTGTGTGTGTGTGTGTGTGTGTGTGTGTGTGTTTCTGGAACTTCTAAATAATTTGGAGATTTTTTTTTTTTTGGCTTTGTAGGGCCACATCTGTGGCATATGTAAGTTCCCAGGCTAGGGGTTGAATCAGAGTTACAGCTGCCAGCCTACATCACAGCCACAGCAACACCAGATCTGAGCTGTGTCTGTGACTTACACCATAGCTTATGGCAACGCCGGATCCTTAACCCACTGAGTGAGGTCAGGGACTGAACCCGCATCCTTATGGTTACTAGTGGGGTTTGTTACCACTGAGCCACAACGGGAACTCGAGACCTTTTAAAGATCAACGTAACTCGAAGGTTTCTGAAGGATGGTCCAATGTGACTGTTGTTAGGGACTGAATTGTTCTCCTCCATAAATAGTCTGTTGAAAATCGAATCCCCAAAGTGACTGTATTTGGGAACGGGGTCTATAAGGAGGTAGAAGTGGTTAAATGAAATTGTAAGGGGCCTACAGGGAGGTAGACGAAGGTTATATGAGGTTGTTCTTAAAAGAAAAGGAAGATAAAGCAGAGAGCTCTCTCTCTCCCTCACACGTATACAGAGAAAGGCCACATGAGGGCACAGAGAGAAGGCAGCCATCTTCAACCAGGAAGAGAGGCCTCACAAGATACCAGTTCTGCTGGCACCTTGATCTTGAACTTCTAGCCTCCAGAACTGTGAGGAAATAAATTGTAGGTCAAGCCACCCAGCCTTTGGTATTTTTGTTATGGAAGCCCAAGAAAACTACTACACAGTTGTTAAAAACAGCTAAATACAATGATCACAGGAAATTCTTTTTTTTTTTGTCTTTTTTCTTTTTCTAGGTCCGCACCCGTGGCATGTGGAGGTTCGCAGGCTAGGGGTCTACCCGGAGCTGTAGCTGCCGGCCTACGCCAGAGCCACAGCAACGTGGGATCCGAGCCGCGTCTGCAACCTACACCACAGCTCACTGCAACACCGGATCCCTAACCCACTTAGTGATGCCAGGGATCGAACCCACAACATCATGGTTCCTAGTTGGATTCATTAACCACTGAGCCACAACAGGAACTCCAGGAAATTCTTAATGTATGTTTTAAAAGAGGCTTATTTGGAAAAATTACGTGCTGACAATCATGAGAAAGGCTAGAACTATAATATTAAAGACAGACTTTGTTTACGGTGACAAAAGTCTGTGATGTATTGGCTGGCCCAGAAGGTGTGGCAGACTAGAATGCTTGGGATTCTGTGTTCTTTTATTTATGTATTTCTCATTCTATACATTCCTTCTTGACTTGAATATCTTCTTAGTCCTCCAATATTTATAACATCATTGTAAGGGAAAGACCTGTTATTTTCCACAGAAGGGGAAGAGTCTTTTCCGGGTGTAGGATGACATATCAGAGGTTCGCTCTGGTGTGGGAAGGCATATCCATCGGTGCATAAACACTGCTTCCTCCAACTAACAGTCCCTCAGATACTTCTAATCAATGAGCGCAGTTATCTGGCCACACCTTTAGTCTGGCACCTTCTCTTGTTGGGAAGGAGGAGAGATAAAGGCTGCAGCAGACAGAGAAGCATCTTAAGTCTGAAGAAGGTGGTTGATATAAAAGGTTCCCAATTATTATTTAAAAAAGGAAAAAAAAGCAGGTGCCCATTGCCAGCCAATCTCATCCCAAGCCAGATCTTAGGATCAGAAAGATGGACTTTTTATCTCATTGTAACCATTTAAAAATATTTTTGGCTGTAAATTTCATGGCCTTATTATTCAATGAAAGACTAAAGAGAAACTCAGTTATAATGCTTCAGAGTTCTTACCTTTCCTGCATAATGGTGAATTCCAAAACTGAGCTCCATTCTTTTAGGTCTCCAGAAGTACTGTGATTTCAGATTATCTTCAAATTTTTCTGTAGAAAAAAATTTAACTCCAATATCAAGCACAGAGGAGGGCCTCAAAAAATACTGGTTGACGGCGTCGTCTTTTTTTTTTTTATCTTACTATAACATGGACAATGTGCAGTGAAAAAACACAGGACGTTTTATGGAGCTATTACATGCAGATTTGTAACATAATTATAAAACACTAAGGCGAAACTTGAGATCATGAATTTTGTTATTCCAACAGGAGTTAGAGCAGCAGCTCTCAAACCTGAGCAAACATAAGAATCATCTGGAGGGCTTGTTAAACTAGACTCCCACCCCTAGAGCTTCTGACTCAGTAGGTCTGGAGTGGGATCCAAGAATTAACATTCCTAGCAAGTTCCCAGGTGACACTGATGCTCTGGGTCTGGAGACCACATTTTAAGAACCACTGTTATGGAGCAAAGAAACTACATGCCTGAGATTGTCCTGAGAGCTTTGTGAAACAGAGCTGGATGTGAAGCCCTGAGCCTAGAAATTCAGCATTTTGGCTCTCTTTCTATAAGAGGAGCTATTAGATGTTATTCATTACATAGGAAACACAATAAGATCATAAAGGTACTTATACAACAATTTTACCAACACAAGTTCTCTGATATTTCATGAACTCGAAGGTACATTTTAACATCAAAATCAAGTCACTACTATGAAATGATTTCCCTATAACCTTGGTGTTATTTTCTTTTCCGTTTAGTACTGTCCAACTAGGAGAAAATAAGCCCATCAGAGAATCAGAAGGAAGCAACATCACAGGCTTAATGGTAAGAAACAGAATCTACATATTACCAAAAGTAAATGAGAGAAAAACATAGATCTAAATTTTCTGCAAGTATTTGTTATATACAGTTAAGTGTCTCTTTTATCAGGGAACATGCTGTTTTTTTCTCATTGGCACAAGAGTGATAATCAACTAACTTTAATTTAAAGAAGCATCAAAAAAATAGCCAGACATGCTAAAATATGAGAACTAATCAAAAGTCAAAAGAGAATAAATGACAAAAACAAAAGGATTATAGGCAATACAGGTATTGAAGTTATGACATGACTTTAGAATACATATGATTAACATGTTCAAAAAATCAAATATGATAGAGAATTTCAGTAAAAATCTAGAAAGCATAAATAAAGAACCAAATGGATCCACAAATAACAAATGCTGCAGAGGGTGTGGAGAAAAGGGAACACTCCTGCACTGTTGGTGGGAATGTAAATTGGTACAACCACTATGGAAGATAGTATGGAGGTACCTCAGAAAACTATACATAGAACTACCATGTGACCCAGCAATCCCACTCCTGGGCATATATCCAGACAAAACTTTCCTTGAAAAAGATACATGCACCCCCATGTTCACTGCAGCACTATTCACAATAGCCAAGACATGGAAACAACCTAAATGTCCATCAACAGAGGAATGGATTAAGAAGATATGGTATATGTATACAATGGAATACTATCCAGCTATAAAAAAGAACAAAATAATGCCATTTGCAGCAACATGGATGCAATTAGAGACTCTCATAGTAAGCGAAATAAGTCAGAAAAAGAAAGACAAATACCATATCACTTATATCTGCAATCTAATATATGGCACAAATGAACCTTTCCACAGAAAAGAAACTCATGGACTTGGAGAACAGACTTGTGGTTGCCAAGGGGTGGGGGAGGGAATGGGATGGATTGGGAATTTAGGGTTAACAGATGAAAACTATTGCCTTTGGAATGATAAGCAATGAGACCCTGTGTATAGCACTGGGAAATATATCTAGTCAGTTGTGATGGAGCAGGACGGAGGATAATGTGAGAAAAAGAATGTATATATGTATGTGTGACTGGTTCACCTTGCTGTACAGTAGAAAACTGACAAAACACTGTAAACTAGCTATAATGGAAAAAATAAAAATCATTTAAAAAAATAACAAAATGGAAAAGAACTGATATACTCAATAACAACTTAATGACAAACTAGATTAGTTTATGGGTATTTTATTAAAATTTAAAACTGTTTAAAATGTTTTTTTCAGACACTTGAAAAGTTTTAAGTTTTTTCTAAATTTAATTTAATATCAGATACCTGAAAAATCTGTTTTTAATCTAGTTTTTTAAATTTAAAATTAAAAAATTTTAACCATTTTAGATGATAACCTCCTTAAATATAACATATACATCTCTGCCTCTCAGAGAGAAAAATGAATATGTTTAATCGTTCTCTGATGGTTCAGGATTATTACCATGAACATGGATTAATGTACTGTAACTTAGAGGCTATTAAGGAATTTGAGGTTATTTGTCTCTATTAGATAAACAACTAGAACACCACAGATGAATTTATTTCCTCCCTGTTACGTAGGTCTTTTCCAGTTCTAGAGCTGTCCTTTTTCCATGCCCTACAATTTCTAATTTTGGGCTAGATAATTTCTAAGGTCATTTATAACATAAAACCCTATAGCTGGGCTCTACTATCATAGAAGAAGAAATCCAATACTGAAACTTGTTTAATTCATCACTGAATATTTCACTTTTCTAAATATTCACTGGTCCGTGTATCAGATCCCAAGTGTCTTCTTTAAAGTTAGATATGCGGCCTTGCCACAGCTATTTCCTACTATGTAATTAAAAAAATTAAAAAGTCATTCAAAATTACATGAAAACCACGTAGACATACCGAGTTAAAACTCACCTACAAGGGTCTGGTCAGTGGCCTTGGGGAATCTACTTTCTTCATCGAGGAGGGATAGTAAACCCATTGGCTTCTGCAGAAACATATCTAGGAGGGGCCGGTTATCTTCGTATTCAATAACTCTAGCATCAACATCTTCATTTAGGTATTCACTCTATAACAGGATAGGACATGTACAGAAACACTTCAGATTTTGTGAACAATCTGTAAGTTGGCAATACCTACCTAAAATCCTACTTTACATATATTGCTCCCTATGGAGTTCCCATTGTGGGTCAGTGGGTTAAGGACCTGATATAGTGTCTGTGAGGATGGGGGTTCAATCCCTGGCTTCATTCAGTGGGTTAAGGATCCAGCATTATTGCAAGCTGGGTAAGAGGTTGCAGGTATAGCTTGGATCTGATGTTGCTGTGGCTGTGGCGAAGGCCTCAGCTGCAGTCCCAATTTGACCCCTAGCCTGGGAACTTCCATATGCCACAAGTGTGTCTGTAAAAAGAAAAAAAAAATGTTCCCTATGACCTTGCCCTTAAATTAAGGGTGTAATTTTATTTTTCTCTCACCAGAGCTACTGGTTCATCAAAGTCAGTACTGATGATACTCAGGGTAGCAATAAAAATTTTCTAGTCTTCATGCTAGAATTAGAGGCATCTCAAGCTTTCACTATGTGGGAGATGATGTTTTTAAAGAGTTGTAATAAAATTATGTTCTACAATTTACAGAATGTTAATTAAGTATATGTTAGGGTTACACCTCCCCCAATTTAAGCCTTTTATCTAAACTCAGAAATGCTGGATCTCTCAAGAATATAACTTTTCAGTCATGATGACATTTAAACTGTTGGGAGTGAAGAGCTGTGGATCATAGGATCCAACCAAAGGATGGAGAACCAAGAACATGTAGGTTCCTATCTGGCCTCTGCCACTTAAACTAGTCATTGAATCCTTCAGAATTTTCTTACTCTTTAAAATTCCATTTTCTCAATATTAGGCAGCCACGAAAAGGAGGAAATAGTGCCATCTGTATCAACATGGATGGACCCAGAGAATATCCTACTAAGGGAAGTCAGACACACAAAGAAAGGCAAATACCATATGATATCACTCATACTGTGCAATCTAAAAAAAAGATTAAAATGAATTTATTTGCAAAACATAAACAGACCTATAGGCATAGAAAACAAGTTTATGGTTACCAAAGGGGAATGGGGGGAGGCAAAGGATAAATCAGGAGGTGGGATTAACATAGATACACACACACTTCTCTATATAAAACCGATAATCAGCAAGGACCTGCTGTATAGCACAGGGACCTACACTTTTTTGTAATAACCTATAAAGGAAATAAATCTGAAAGAGAATATCTATCTATCTATCTATCTATCTGTACCATACACCTGAGACTAATATAGCATTGTAAATCAACTCAATAAAAAAGGTGAAATGAAAAATAAGTATTAATTTAGAATGGTTAAGTGCAGTTCCTGTCGTGGTTCAGTGGAAACGAAACTGACTAGCATCCATGAGGATGCAGGTTTGATCCCTGGCCTCACTAAGTGGGTTAAGGATCTGGCATTGCTGTGAGCTGTGGTGTAGGTCACAGACGTGGTTTGGATCTAGCGTTGCTGTGGCCGTGGCGTAGGCCGGTAGCTGTAGCTCCGATGAGACCCCTAGCCTGGGAACTTCCATGTGCTGCACGTACAGCCTTAAAAGGACAAAAGACAAGAAAAAAAAGAAAAAGAATGGACAAGCAATGAGGTCCTACTATACAGCACAGTGAACTATATTCAGTCTCTTGGGACAGAGCATAATGGAAGATAGAATGAGAAAAATTATACATATATACGTGTATAATTATACATATATGTGTATAATTATACATACATATGTATAATTATATACACACACATATACATATGACTGGGTCTCTATGCTGTACAGCAGAAATTGGCACAACACTGTAAATCAACTATACTCAAGTAAAAATAAAATAAAACACAACGAAAATACAAATGAACTTTCATTTTTTCATCTACTAAATGGAAGTAACAATCTTTACCTACCAAACTAAAAATATCAGGTACATTAATCATCATTTGCTGTTGAGCATATTGTAATGCAAGATGCATAAAATAGAAACAATGAACAATCACTGTAAGTTGGTGGTACCAGCACAACGCAGGTGGTGATGATCTATTTTACAAAGGGGACAGGAAGGATTGTGCTGCTGCTTTGTTTCTATGATTTTCGCCTTCGTACTGGGTCCTCACCCCAGTGCTGCAATCTGTACAAGAAAGGACATACATCACCTCTGAACTATGGCTTGTAGTGATGCTTGGAGGGTACTCACTAGTTCTTAGGTGATAAACCAACTTTTACTGGGGAAGTGTATCGAATAATCACTGACTGGGGCAGAAGGTCTTGCACCATTCACAAATTAAAATTACAGGCTCTTTTTCATTACTATTTTTATATACTCTTTAATTCGCTGAATATTTTCACTGTGTATCTTTTAATAAGACACTGTGATGGGTGATAAAGAGATGTTCAAAACCAACTCCCTGTTCTCAGTGGATTTAAAATAAAACGTGTGATTAGTAAATAAATACTCAAAATACAAGGTAACATAGAACAGATAACGCTACGTACAATGTACATGAATTCACAGAAAGAGAACTTAGTTCTGGCATCTTCATGGAAGAATTTTAGCCAATGGCAGGTGGTTCATTTAAGAAGACAAACTTTTAATCATTGCTCTAGGAGCCTTATAAAATTAAAATCACAGTTCGAGAGTGTTACCAGGAAAAAATGAATGTATATTTTAAAATAAAAGTAGATGGAATACATCAAAATGAGATAGAACCCACTGGTCTAAAAGGCAGATCACCTGAAAGACATTCAGTTTACCCAGTACAAAAGATGCAACCATGTTTGAAGTTTCACAACTTTTTTCACTTGAAGGTAACCTTGGGAGATTTATACAGACCCAAAATTACTTGACTGTCAAACACATTATACTGATAGCAGATTACAGCTGAGATGGCAACGGCAAAGTTCAAAAGAACTTTTGTACGTTTCAAACACAGAGTCTGTGAGGTTAAGTTCTAAATAAATCTAATAATAGTTTACTGAAGTTAAGTATTAAAAAACAGAGAAAGTGGTAAATATTCACCATAAAAACCAAATCTCTTGATGTTAAATACTCACTACAGAAACCTAAGCTCTTGATGTTAAGTAAACTTGATGTTGGAATCTATTTCTTTCTGTATTTTCTATTCGAAGCTGATATCAATGGTCCTGTTCATCTTTGTATGAATGTTAATGGCAAGCCCCAGGGAATGCTGAGCATCATTAAGTTTAAAGATATAGGTCATTAATCCAGAAATGGACAAGTAACCTAATGGTAAAGTTATTCTGGATAATTCCTAATAAAATATGCTTGTTTTACTTTACATGTATTTAACAAACTTTGAAGAAAACAGATTCAAATGATGCTCCCTAGAACAGCTTCCTTTTTCAGAAAAAGAGGTACACAATACATGCTTAGATGAAAAATTTCATTGAGTCACTTTTTCTATATGGTACCTAACCTTGAAAAGTCTTTAACAACCATAATGGAATTTACAAGTTTATATTCTATTGACAGATATTGGTTTAGGATAAGGAAGAATTTCAGTTAGGAATCTGGAAATGTAATTTTCTGTATACCAGGATCTTTTTCACCTTAAATTCTTTCTCCTTTACTGTCATGTTTTAGTCTTTACCAAAAAATTTCTTTCAGTTTGTCAACAGAAAATAACTGAGGAAGTTCCCATTGTGGCTCAGCAGTAACAAGCCTGACTAGTATCCATGAGGACGTGGTTTCAATCGCTGGCCTTGCTCAGTGGGTTATGGATCTGGCATTGCCATAAGCTGTGGTGCAGGTCACAGATGCGGCTCAGATCCTGAGTTGCTATGGCTGTGGTATAGGCTGGCAGCTGTAGCTCTGATTCTGCCCCTGGCCTGGGAACTTCCATGTGCCATGGGTATGGCCTTAAAAAGCAAAAAAAAAAAAGAAAAAAAAAAGAGAAAACAACAGCGATTATCCCTGCACTAACATTACATGTAGAAAACTGTTGTAACTGTATATGAACCTATGCTCTAATTGCATATTTCATTCAAAATTATTTTAATCATAATCAAAAGATTTAAACATATTATAAAATTATCAAAATAAGTACCACAAATCCCCACATCACATTAAGGTTATTGACCACATTCACTGATGGAAGAGAAACAGACTGTGTGTAGCACGGGTGCTGACTGAGGGGTGGGGAGGACTCAGGAGCTGGAGGGACAGAGTGGCATATTCAGAGCCAGGAGATGCTGCAGAGATGGTCCACATTCATTGGCTCACTTTGGTATCAGCTCCATACTCACTCGGTATGTGAGAAGTTCAAGTAACATTTGTGTGTGACCTCAAACAGTAACTTAAAACTTGGCCAAGCCTTTATAAAGGAAGATATATGGTATAGCAAGGGTTCCTTAAATGTATGGCTGTCAAGGCTTAAGGAAAATGCCTATGGAATGGCCTTATACTTTGGAGAGCTCACATAAAACAAATAACTGCCATCACTGCACACACAGGGTGTATGTAACAGGGAAGAAAGCTGGATATAAAATAAAAATTTACATGTTGCAAGCACAACAATTTGAGGACATTTATAAGGAGTTTCTTTTGAACTACCCACACATTCTTTTTATGAGATGACTGATTCTTTTAACTTTATGATGTTAAAAAAATGTTGAAAGTGTAGATACTATATAATTGAATGAATTTTTGTTCTCTGTAGTTGCCACAAATTATGTGCTGGAGCCCACATTCAAAATCTCAAAAGCTTTAAACTTTAGGATGTGAACAGCTGGAGATAAAATTTATACACATCACTTTCTGTGAGAAGCCTAAGCCATAATTGCAGTTATTGTTTCCATTATGTGCTGTAAATAGCTTCCTGCTTATAAAATGACTTCTGACTTTTAATTCTAAGCCCATGGGTGCATATATAAATTACATGTATATACCCAGACACACACACACACGAGCACACACACACGCACACACACACGGACATACATATACATACACACACACGGCTTATCCTTTAGAGAAACAAATACTAATAGCTCACTTAAAAAAAAAAAACTTTAGTTCAGTTAATAGCCAGAAAAATGTTCTATACTCATGGATCAGAAAGCTCATCTGTGGTATAGACAGGCATGTGAGGAAACAGTGAATCTTCAGGATTCCAGGACAATGCTCTGTAGCATCATACAGAGCATCTGGGTGCCTAATGGCCCTAAAGAACAATGGCATTTGTTCCAAATCAAACTCATGTCCGTGGGAGACTAATCCACGGTTGGTATTCATCTCTCTTGATTTGAAGTGTAAACTTCTAGGGAACAGGGCACAAGGATTACACCATAGTACAAAATTAAAAGCACAAAACCCACCACTACAGCACCAGCAAGACTCTGACTGGAAGAGAACTTCAAGCTTTCTATCATTCTTTAACTACTGTTGAGCTCCCTTTCATACAGAAGAAACCTAGAAAACCAACAAAAACGAAAGCAAAATCTTGCCTACATAAGCACCATGGAGATTCAGTGTGAGGGGTATTGCAAATAGATGCCTCTTTATCAGAAATGAGATGGCTTGTTTGCTGTTCTTGGAGCTGCTAATTAAAAGATTTTTGAAAAATATGGAAGTAAATAGTATGTGTCAGAATAATGCTATAAAATGGAATAGAGAAGGCTGAAATATGAATATTTGTGGAATTAATAAAATTGAGAGAAAAGAATATACTTTTCAATTGCAACTTATTTAGAAGAGTTTGATTGAAGTCTTGACTTTTAAAAGATTACAAGAATACTCATTATCGTCTTTTTGCAGGAGCGGGGACCTAGATTATTATCTAATTTTCAAAATATTGTTTTTCAGATATAAATTGTCCCTTTACATTTTATTAAAGTTGAATGGTTCTTCTAGCACTGTAAAAGTACAGAAGCTTAAAATATACATCAAATATTAGCTTCGAATAAAATTGCAAGTCAGAAATTCTTTGGATATATGTATTACATGTATTAGAAAAGTAGATGTATTAGAAAAATATTTGTACTAGATGTATTATATGTATTAGAAAAATAGTATTACTCCAGACAGGCTCTCTTACACATTCTAAATGTCTAGATAATGAGAAAAAAAAGATACAAGATCTGGATGCCCTTGTTGTGAGTGAGGTTCTGAGGAATATAATTTATGTCTATAGAAAAGTAGCGTTTTGAGAAGAAAGGCTGCACAGCTGCCAGTGAGTTGAAAGTAAGGGTCTCAGATTTAGGAAAATGTTTCAAAGGAAAACAACTGGTTAGCTGTGGGTAACCATTCTGAGAAACAAAGCTATCCACTCGACAAACTATGGATTAGGTCACTGTCATAAACTCTTCACTAAAGATGTTAAAATACCTTCCAAACCAACTTTGCTATGTATTACGTGCAAACTGAACTGGGGCTGAAAAAGGAAATGCCTTCAGCAAAACTTTAACTTATGTCCCGATGTTTGTAGGACTGTCAATGAAAATAATATCTGTAGTTTAAGCAGGACCAGAAGTGGTTTCATCAGGGAAGATGCTGCCCGAGGCTTGCATCTTACTCCGACTGGACAGATTATTGGTATGTCCATGAAATTGAGACCACTATGTATTCCTGAGAAGCAATAATGGATTTATTAAATGAAGGAGCTCTTAGGTCAAACCTATGATTATATTTGATCGGAAAAAGTGTGACCATGATTTTAATTGATGATTTGCCTTAACAGTTGTTTCTCATGTATAGGAATTGCTATAAGCATGCTCTCTTCACCTCTGATAGCTAATGCACACACTTACATAAGCACTTCTGAGTTACAATTTTTTGCTTTCATAGGGAGGTGACAGAGTGAAAGAAAACAATGCCCAAACATGTGCACCCACTGGTAAAAATCAACAGAATCACTGAGCACTCTTGTGTCTACCAGATCACTGGCAGCACTACTGGAGAGGAGTGGAGAAGGCGTGGAGGGAGAGGGCAAGAGAATGAATGTTTGATGAACCAGATCCTGGGGTAGATGAGAGCTGTGCAAACAGAGCTAAAACCTTAAATTTATGTCCCTTTTTTGACCTGAGAAATGTCACAATCCGAATTTTTTTTGGTGACCACTGTTTTCGAAGTGCAATTTCAAAGTAAATTTCCAATAAACATAAATATTTTGAATCAAAAGTGGCTCAGGTACCTCCAATTTATTTCAAATTTAAACAAAAACTTCAGTTTTAATCAGTAAACACAACATTATTTAAAGGAAAACTGACATATAATGACATAAAATATGACTGTTTCACTTAGACTTGATAGACTAATTTAAATAATTTTAATACTACTGTTTGGCCAAGTGCAATTCAAGTAAGTCTCTGACTTTTGAGGCTGAATCATAAATTACACATTGTACTCTGGCAAAATTACCACTTCATGGCATTCACATCAAATCCATTATCTTGTGTTCTGTTGCCTAGCTACTGGAATTCTGAAGTTAATGCATTTTAGACGGATATTTAAATTTCAAATAGAATTTCAGCAATGCAGTCTTCAGAAAGAGAAACAGTTGGACACATCTGTTTACTCGAATTTCCAAAGCAAATGTCTTCGTTTGCAAGGTCTTAGACCTGCTAAGTTTTGGAAAAGAGTCCAGTGATTTGGGGTGGAGGACATCCAACATTATGAATTAAGACACATTAAATTCACACTAGCTTTTTGGAGAAAAGGAAAGTTTTTCAAACTTTTAAATGTTTGATGCTTTATTTCTATGATTTATACTCTGCTTCACAGTACAATTCTGTATATAACACACACTGCACGCATCTATACTGTAAATAATAGAGCACCTCAACATACCTGTTCCCAGGCAAACACGTGTTGATTGAAGTAATACTGAATTTGTTCATTTGCAATGTTAATGCACAGCTGCTCAAAGGAATTTTTTTTGAAGTTTTCAAAGCCAAATATATCCAGAATGCCAATACTTAGTTCACCATCATTTCCACTGGAAAATCGAAGAGGCATTATTTTGAGTTCTTACTTATTTTCATAGGAGGTCATATAAAGCAGGCTATCTCAGAGTCATTTCTGTGATTTAGCTCAGAAACTACTATCAGCACACAGAGTAAAAATTTTCTTAATTGAAAACGTTTCCCTCCACGGAACACAAGGTAGGTAGCATTAATTTTCATATATAAATGGTACAATATTTTCCTTGTACTATAGAGCTATCCCTATACCATCTTGCATACTTAAACAAAATAAGCTTGTTTTCTATAGGTTTGTGAACACAAAGTCACAGTCCTGAGTGAATCATGAGTCGCGGGGAAAACCCAGCCAGTACTCAGAATATAGCATGAATATGTTCAATAAAAACCATACCAGAAATGCAAAAATTCTGTGAAAAAGTATAAAGCAGTCTCTAATTTCAGGACAATTAAAACATCTTGCTAATATATATATTACATACAGTCTCTTTATTTTAGGGCCACACCCATGACATACGGAGGTTCCCAGGCTAGGGGTCAAATCAGAACTGCAGATGCCAGCTTACACCACAGCCACAGCAATGACAGATCTGAGCTGTGTCTGCGACCTACATCGCTGCTTATGGCAAAGCTGAATCCTTAAAGGCCAGGGATTGACCCTGCATCCTCATGGATACTAGTCAGGTTTGTTACTGCTGAGCCACAACGGGAAATCCATAAAAATATTTTACTTATTTTTAAAAATTATTTAAAAAATTATTCACTCATAATATCTAACATGGAACAAATAGTAACCTGGGGAAAGATATAAATATATTGAATTTATATTACAATTAAGTACTATTTTACCATTCGATATTTCAAACGCATTTTTCCCCTGCACCTCCATAAAGGTTACTTCTGTTCACTAAAGGTCTGAGACTTGGTCAAAAAGTTTGTCCCTCCTCCAAGAAATAAAGATATTGCAAAGGTATTTTCTTATGAATTTAGAAAGGAAAACACAAACCTTTCTCTTTTTTTTCTTCTTTTTCACTTTATGTTTTTTAGGACTGTGCCCGCAGCATATGGAGGTTCTTAGGCTAGGGGTCCAATCCCAGTCAGAGCTGCAGCTGCCAGCCTACACCACAGCCACAGCAACATCAGATTCAAGCAGCGTCTGTGACCTACACCACAGCTCATGGCAACGCCAGATCCTTAACCCACTGAGTGAGGCCAGGGATCAAACCCACATCCTCATGAATACTAGTTGGATTAATTTCCACTGCACCACAATGGGAACTCCAAACCTTTCTTTCCATTCACTGTTTATGTATCTAGGTTAACTCTCAGTGTTGTGTGAAGAAGCGATCTGGAAATGAGAGCCAGCAACTGAACACTGTCATCTCAAGGATGTTTTCTAGATGTGGAAGAACTGACTGAATTCAGAACACGGAATTACAAAGCACTCTGAAAATGTGACAGGACCAACAAAAGAAAAACTATCCAAACATCTCTGAAAAATCTCTATTCTGAATAGTAAGTGTAATTCAATGTGGTTACATGGGTAAAATGTCTAGCTAAAATTTACTCTGGCTTAGTCAAGATTATTATTCTTTTACAATCTCTTTGTCCCACAGGATCCCACTGAGACAGTTACTTAACTCATGTGATAATAATGTGTTAGAGCCAGGAGGATCCCTGCTTTAGTTCAGGGATTCTTTTATTTTTAGGGCTGCATGTGTGGCATATGTAAGTTCTCAGGGTAGGGGTCGAACTGGAGCTACAGCCGCTGGCCTACGCCACAGCCACAGCAACATGGTATCTTTGACCCACTGAGCAAGGCCAGGGATAGGACCCGCATCCTCATGGATACTAGTCAGATTTGTTTCTGCTGTGCCACAACGGGAACTCTTAGTTCAGGGACACAAACTAGAATTGGTTAAGAGTCTGCAAGAGGTCTGGAATCATACCTGTGTACAGTATTTTGGTGAGTATGTAGAATATATCCATTTTTTATTTTGGACTGGAGGACCTCGTTTTCAAGAGATTCTTACTTAAAGTCTCCAGCATACCCACCAACAATGAAGACCATGGCTTGTCATTCCATGTCTTTCTTTAATAGCTGAGGAGGAAGAGGCAGAGAAATGCAGTAACTTGCCCAAGGTCCTATGACAAGTTGGTGACAAACTTACATAGAATATATCTCTCCAAAATCTTAGTGTAAATCTTAACAGACTGAACTAAACTACTCGAAGTCTTGATTTAGTTTTTTTAAACTTTCTATAAAAAAAATCTAAAGATTTGGATAGTTTTCATGGGTGTACGGAAAGGAACGTTACCAAGTCCTAAACAGGCTAGTGGAACGTCAACCTGTTTAGACATCATAGTCTCCTGGGTACCACTTAGTGCCAAGCATGAAGATGACAACTACCAAAATGAAGTCAGATGTCTGAAGATATTACTTAAGTTTCATGGAATATACAGATATTTAAAAATTCTGGAATTTTTCCATTTTCATCTGAAAGCTTGCCATCCAACAGATAGATGGCCACACATGATTATGCAGGCTATTTTGGCTTTTAAATCAAAACAGGCAAACTGGATTGTTATCTGCAGATCTAGTCAGAAAGGGTACAGTTCAGCAGGAAGGGAAAAAAGCAGCTTTGAACAAGAGTTCAGAACACATGGAAGAATAATGGATAATCTCTCAGAGAGTTTGAACATTAAGGTGCGGTGTGTATTTTAGCGGAAAAAATAACAATGAATTACATACCTGAAATGTGTGTAAAATGGTCTTTTATGCTTAGTAAGAAGTGTGAATGAGGTGATCTTAAGGTAGGAATCCACGTTGTTTTTCACATACAAATTTCCAAAGATTGTGTACTTTATGGCCGAACAAAGCTTTGGGTGTAAGTGTAAGGATATATGTACACACGATCCCTGGTGTATAGAGAGCACTCAGTTCGGAGGAGGCTGAGATTATCTTTCTTTCAAAGATAAGGTACTAGCCAGGTTGTAGACTTATGCTATATTACATTTTATATCTATTACGATCACCTAACATAACTGCTCATAACCTATTATCATTTACTAGTAACCTAGGGCATTTATGAACCAAATTTCATTGGAGGTCATACCTACCCTCACAGGAACATAGTGAGAGCTAAAATGTGAAAAGAAAGTTTTTCTTTGCCTTGAAGATTTAATTCAATCTTTCAAAACAAAGAACTGCTGAAACTGATATGTTATGCAAGTAAGAAACGGTATATTCTTCACAGTGCACCTTCTAATTGAAAGAACGTATACACTGACAGTAAGAAGTCACATTAAAAAATCACTTTATGTTTATTTATATTTCTACCATTTTTATGTTCCAGCAGTTTTAAAGTTTTATTAGCTACATGGTGCAGTGGAGTGGTACCATTAGGAAATAGCAGATCTACTAGAAATATAACTTTATAATTAAATGATACCAATGAGAAATATCTTCAGAGGGACTCAGAAATAAATTAGCAAATTAGAAAACAGATTCACATCACCTGACATTTGGGGAAAATGTTTCTATAAAGATTTTTACCCGGGTGATGTGTCGTGCTTCAATAAGCTGTTAATGCGACTGACAATCCAACTAAACAGGCGTCCATATAAAGTTTTAGCCACTGCATCCCTGACGTCAGTAGCTTTTTCTACAGTATTGGGTCGTACGATGGTTTCTCCTCTAGTGACCACACAGTGGGAAGTGAGAGCTTCTTGTAACTCGTCTGCTTGAATGCAAAGCAAAGAAGCAGCTAAAAAAATAAAGATACGTTATTAGAACATCCTGACAATGAAGTAATCGCCCCGAGAATGAAAATTGTCTTAATTCACCTTCTTTAAATGACATGAAATAAATATGTGAAGATTTTATAATGAAAAAGAAGTTCCCAATCAATGGGAGTTTTATGTCCCTTTGTGATCATTCCTTCCCCTTAGCTCTGGTTAAACGTAGACTGTCCTATAACATGGCAGAGCCCAAGACAAACTGGTCAACAGTGACCAGCTGCACAAACCAGTGGTTGTTTAGGTGATGTCAAACATAATTTCACTGAATTATGTTAAACAATTTAAAAACATAATGAATATAATATTCATAATGAACATAATATAATTCTCATAATGAACATAATATTCATGAAAACATGAATAGTGGATACCACTATTATATATACATTTTCGAAACATAGAAATTAATTGTAAGGTTACCGAGACTTCAAGGATATACCCAAACAAATGTATTTCAAGTAACTTCTGCAACATAGAAACAAATAACCATAAAACATCTTGAAATTCATATACTTTCATATTACTTTCAGTTACATATTTCAATGACTAAAGTTTGTAAACTTACTGCCTGAATAAACATTTAGTATTTAATGACAATTAAATATAACAGGGAATTTTAAAGGAATAAAGCTTAAGCTTAGTGAATAAAATCATTTTTGAATATAAAAAACACCTTTAACCTAAACGATTACATGACAGGCTAATTTTTCAAATTAGTTGTTCTTCTTTGAAAATAATTTGAATATTTTAAATTTACTTTTAGCACTTAGGACAAGATATTACTTGGTTATGCAGCTTAAACTGCTGAACCTTATTTAAACAAAATATTTTTTCACATTTTAGACGTAATACAGGCTCACTGCAGAAATCCTACCTTCAAAGCAAACATTCTGCATTTCTTTCCTTCTAGGCATATTTATTGCCACTGTTCTGCACAAATGTTTTACCTTAATATCTTAGGCATTTCACATTTTGTTGAATACTGTTTGTTAACATAATTTTAATCTGTTGTCTAATATTCTGACATATATCATAATGTATCGGTTATTAAATTGTTGGATGTTTGGGTTGTTTCCATATGTTCACAACTGTAAAGAATGCTAGGATAAATATTTTGGGTTTGACTCTGTGTCAAATCCAAAAATAAAAAAAGAATTATTATATTTAAAAATTCATAATTTAAAAATTCATAATTTTTGTATTTTATTTGCATAAATTGCCTACATTCAGCCATTGGTTCAGAGGACATAAACATATTTAAGCTTTTTTATATATACTTTTTACCTGCTCTTTAATAACTCTGAACCAATTATACTCCTATCAGACATTTGAAAGATAAATGATTTCAACAAAATTTCCTAGATAGCAGGAATTAGTATTTTTAAAAATAATGCTTTCTTCTTTCAATTTGTTTTTCTTAGTGAAGCCAAATAGTTGCTTTTCATATTTTTATTAGTTATTTGTGCTTATCTTGTAAACTGCCCTTTTCACTGATAGAATCATCTCTTCATAATCAACTTATAAGAGCTCTTTAGAGATTAAAGAGAGTAACGCTTTGATATATATGCTGCAAGTATTTTCCCTCATTTTCATTTGCATTGTAATTTCATTTATTTTTGTTTTTAGTATAAAAGAATTTTGATTTTTATGTAGTTATAGATCCATTTAAAAAATCATTTCTTCTCTTGGTTTTCTACACATAAAGTCCAAGTCTTTCCTCCTCTCGGGATAATATGAATGCACTTTCCCTTAACATTTAATTATTTATTTACTTATTTGCATTTATATTGATACACATTTGGAATTCACTTTGGTAAATGGTGTATAGGAAGGATTCCTCCTCCAAGCAGCTGGCCACTTGCATGACAGCACTGCTTCCCAAGTGATTTGTAATGACTTTTCTGGTAATTCTTCTTGGATCTGTTTCTGAATAGTGTCTCCTATTGACTGGTATGTCTATTTCCATTCCCACATTGTTCACTCATTTGACGTATATTTATTTATTAAGCAGTTACTACATGTCAGGCATTTGACCTAGGCATACACTGCTAAGTAGAATACTTTGTAAGGTAATGTTCTCAGATTGATGGTCATTATCCAAAGGGAATGGGAAGTTAATCAAGAAGCATAAGTGGGGAGAGAGAGAGAGATGGAGAAGCAGAGGGACAATGATGGGGAAAGGGAGACTTGAGAGACCCCACTGGTACACATGTTGAGTAGTTTCTGAATGAATTGTGGAGAATAGCCTGGTAAAGTTCAAGAACTAATGTAGAATGAATGACTGGGCAGTCAATTAGTTCAGGTGAGAGGTGATGTTGTTTTAGATGAGAATAATGATGATGGAGATAAAGACACAAGGTCATATTTGGGAGAGAGTTATGGGATAAAATGGACAAAATCGGTGCCTTCTTGAAACCATGAACTTGTAAAATCATCTGGAAACATGATCTTGGTTTGGAGATAACTCCTTGTAAGTTTAATTATAAATCATTCTAATATCAATTAGTAAAATTTCTATTTTCCATGAGTGGCTTGTACCAGAAAGTGTTTTAATTAATTTTAACTATGTTCATGATTAACCTTTTGTGACTGATATGACTGTATTCTGCTAAAAAGAAATGGGTTTTCAATCATCAAAATCACTTTTTAGTTTGGTACTTTCTAAGTATATTCATAACTAACATATTTCTATTGCAACATATTCTGTTGATTGCTGATAACTCTTCTAATTATGATTAGATGGTAAAGTCTAACTCTTTTCATTGGAGTTTTCTGGTTATTCCTTCCACTTCTGATAACCTAATATCTTTGTACCAATTACGTTTTCTTCATATGTGAAAAACCAGAGTAGCCTTCCAGATACAACGTGATCATTACATGACAATCGCAGACACTTCTGCTGTATTACCAAGCTGGTCCGAGAGACTCAGTGGGTTGGAGATGATAGGAATCTGGGGACAGGTCCAGACCAGAGTGGTTTGGCATCTGGCCCACTGAAATTACCCTAAAACCTCTCTTTCTGTTCCTGAGTAAGCATAAATCAGAAAAAAAAAATACATAAACAAAATTTTATATCATGATTTCCTAAGTTATAAATGAAATTTTTAACAAAATCTGGAATTGTGGAGGCATATGCCAACATTAAAACTAAACAATAAGGTATATTCTTAATAAAATTTTGCCACTGCAAGATATAGTGAGAAACCTTAAATTAGTGAAATAATTCATCAAACTCTGCTGGTAGGATTAAAGTTCATTTGAAGCAAATACCGCGATGTACTTTTCTTACATAGAAAATGACTCCCAAATTCATCAAACCAAGAAGAAGGTGCATTAAAAACCTGGCCAGTACAAAAATAAATATTGAGGTCTTACAGATGCCAAATCTATACAATAACAATTTCAATTATTTTTCAGATCAGTTTGCTAAATTTTAATTACATATTCTGTGTTTTTACATTGAAATGTAATAGCCCCTAAAATAGTCATGAAAGCCTAGTTTTTCAAAATGTTCTACAGTAATTAGTTAATTGGGAGACATGAGGATCTGTTTTAAATAGCGGACTTTGAAAACTTCATTTTACACAAGTTGAATCTGAGTATTCTTTTTTAGGATTTCAAAAAATACAACTGCTTAAAATTATCCTTAAGTGAGACTTACAGTATGTCATCAGACTTTTCTTAAGAGTTCGGTTTTGAAAGGAAGATAATAAAACTCACAGTTCTCCAGAGCTGCATGATTAGAAATGTGGCTCTTGTCCATCTGGTGTTCAGTTGCCACAGATGAAAATTCAATGTTTCCAATGTTCAAGATGGCAGCCAGTACACTGTATATACTTCCAAGTTGCTGAAATATAGCACAGAAATATTCACATCACTCCACCCTTGAGGATGGCAAGACAGTGACTGGGGCCGTGAACAGACTAGGCTCCAGCATAACAAGGTCATCCCACAGACTGTGATGTCAAACTAAAGAGACCCAAGTAGACAAGGATCCAAATAAGCTCACCTCACTAGTTATTTTAATCTTAGAGATGAGCACAGTGCCTGTTACCCAGTGAGGGACAAGGAACATTCTCTAGGGTAGATCACACTCTGGGACACAAATCAAGCCTCAGTAAACTTAAAAAAAAAAAAGAAACCATATCAAGAATTGTTTCTGACCAAAATTCTATAAGACTAGAAATCAGCAGAAAAAAAACTGCAAAAAACACAAATACATAGAGACTAAACAACATGGTTCCAAACAACGAATGGAATACTGAAATCAAGGAGGAAATTAAAAAATACCTAGAAGGAAATGACAACAAAGGCACAACAATCCAAAACCTATGAGAAACTTGCACACTTAGGAGAAAATTTTCCTCAAGTATATATCTACAAATTGAACCCTTAGGATGAACTTTATGCATATTTTCAAACATTAGATATTATTGTCCAAATGGTAGAGCATTTTACCAACAATGTATGAATATTCTATATCCTTGCCAGTACTTATCACTGTCAGACCTTTACATTTTTAATCAGTTTGGTGAGTTTCTGTGATTACATGTGAGATTTAGCACCTTTTCCCATGTGTCTATTGAGCATTTGTACTGAAAGTGTAGAATACACATCAAATTTTGAAGATCTAACATGAAAGAAGAATGTAAAAAGTTTCAATAATTTTTTGCATTGATTACATATTGAAATGGTACTAATTTGGAGTGGATATACTACATTAAATAAAATATATTATTAAAATTAAAAAAACCCCAAAACCTATGGGATACAGAAAAAGCAGTTTTAAAAGGGAATTTTATAGCAATACAAGCATACCCCAGGAAACAAGAAAAATTTCAAATAAACAACCTAACTTTGTACATGAAACAGCTAGAATTGGAAGAACAAACAAAACCCAGAGTTAGCAGAAAGAAAGAAATCATAAAGATCACAGCAGAAATAAATGAAATAGAAATGAAGAAAACAATTGAAAAGATCAATGAAACTAAAAGCTGGTTCTTTGAAAAGATCAACTAAGTCGATAAACCCTTAGCCAGACTCATCAAGAAAAGAGAGGACTCAAATCAATAAAATTAGAAATAAAAAAGGAGAAGTTACAATGGACATCACAGAAATATAAAGGATCATAAGAGACTACTACAAACAACTATATGTCAATAAAATGGAAAACCTAGAAGAAATGGACAAATTCTTAGGTACAATCTTCCAAGACTAAACCAGGAAGAAATAGAAAAGATGAATGGACCAATCACGAGTACTGAAATTGAAACTGTGATTTAAAAACTTTCAACAAAAAGTCCAAGACCAAATGGCTCTGCAGGCAAAGTCTATCAAAAATTTAGAGAAGAGTTAATACCTATCCTTCTGAAACTATTACAAAAAATTTCAGAGGAAGGAATACTCCTAAACTCATTCTATGAGGCCACCATTATCACCCTGATAACAAAACCAGACCAAGTCACCACAAAAAAAAAAAGAGAAAATTACAGGCTAATTTCACTAATGAACATAGATGTAAAAATCCTCAAAAAAATACTGCAAACTGAATCCAGCAATACACTAAAAGGATTATACACCATCATCAAGCAGGATTTATCCTAGAGATACAAGAATTTTTCAGTATCTGCAAATCAGTCAGTGTGATGCACCACGTTAACAAAGTGAAGAAAAACATATGATTTTCTCAATAGATGCAGAAAAAGCTTTTGATAAAATCCAACACTCATTTATGATAAAAAAAAAAAACAACACCCTCCAAAAAGTGGGACAGAGGGAACCTACCTTTGTTGATAACAAAGGCCATATATGACAAACCCACAGTTAACATCATTCTCAACAATGAAAAACTAAAAGAATTCCCACTAAGATGAGGAACAAGACAAGGATGTCTGCTCTCACTGCTTGTATTCAACATAGCTTTGGAAGTTCTAGCCATGGCAATCAGAGAAGAAAAAGAAATAAAAGCAATCCAAATTGGAGAGGAAGAAGTAAAACTAACACTGTCTGCACATGACATGATACTATACTTAGAAAATCCTAAAGATGCTACTAGAAAACTGTTAGAGCTCCTCAATAAATCTGGTAAAGTTGCAGGATACAAAATTAATACACAGAAATGGACTGCATTTCTGTATACTAACAATGAAAGATCAGAAAGAGAAATTAGGGAAACAATTCCATTTACCATCACATCAAAAAGAATAAGATACTTAGGAATAAACCTACCTAAAGAGACAAAAGACCTGTACTCTGACAACTATAAGATACTGATGAAAGAAATCAAAGATGACACAAACAGAACGATATACCATACTCTTGGACTGGAAGAATCATTATTGTCAAGATAAGTATACAACCTAATGGAATCCAGAGATACAATGCGATCCCTATCCAATTACCACTGGCATTTTTTGCAGAACTAGAAGAAAATATTTTAAAATTTGTTTAGAAACACAAATGACCCTGAGCAGCCAATGCAATCCTGAGAAAGAAAAATGGAGCTGGAGGACTCAGGCTGCTTGACTTCAGACTATACTCCAGAGCCCGGAAAACAGTACAAACGGGCACAAAAACAGAAATATAAATCAATGGAACAGGACAGAAAGCATATAAATAAAGCACCTATGGTCAATTAATTACTAGTTATTTTAATATTAGAGGTGAGCACAGTGCCTGCTATTCAGTAAGGGCCTAAAAATATTTCGTGAATGCAAATATAAACAGAAAATAGAAATGAGGAACACCCCTCAGAGGAAGTAGAAAAGCTAATTCATTAAATTCATCACAGATAAATCAATCCATGTAAAACTTCAGAATGTAATGCATCCATTTCCTTATGTTCATTTTCCTTGAGGCTCAAAACATGGTTGTATGTGTGGATAAAAGAGAGCTAAGGAAGAAAAATCAAAATATCTCAGCATCAAAATCAAAGGCTATGTGTTGTTTAAGTTCAGGCATGAGAACTTTGGACTACAGCTTAGTGTTTATAGCCATAAAATCCTAAAAAAGGCATATGAAAAATATGTTCGGAAATATAGACACAAATATATATAAATATATATTCTAATCCACTAGCCTCCTGCAAGAGAGAACAGTTTGTATAGCTCTATATTATTTATCTTAAACAGCTTACCCACTTTCCCCTACCCCCTAGGAATTAAGAAAAGATGATTCCACTGTGTTATAATCCTTTTCACTCAGTCATAGCCAGTAGCCTCCAAGTTATCCACCTGATTAGCATCTCCATGCAACCTTGGGGATACACACACACACACACATACACACACACACAGACACACACACACACAGCTTCTTTGAGGCTCTGCAGTCTGTGGTACGTCTAGATGTCATTCCAACTATGTTCACGGTTCAGTGAGATACAGGAAAAAGAAAAAGTCCTTTATTGTTTACTTATGTTGCTGTACTTACTCTAACCCTGCTCCTACACTTAACAAAAAAGATTATTCCACTCACTCCAACATTCCACAATGTTGATGAAACTGGATATGAAAAAATCTTCAGGAATATACTCATTTATACATAAAAGTACAAATACATGATGAATATAATAAATATTTTAATATATATTTGCTGAATGAATAAATATGTGTATATTTCTATAGTCTCTTATCCAATAAACATATATTTTATGCCAGACACTGCTTTAGTCAAAGATTTATTAGCAGCAGGCATGATCAATTGAAGATCCTTGTTTGCCTGGGGTGTTCAGGCAGTGGGAAGGAAGACATTAAATAAAAAGACAGGACATTTCAGGGGGAAAAGAGGGTATGAGGAAAATAAAACAGTTATATTTTAAACTGATGAGTTTGGCTACAAAGTGGAAAATATGGAAATGTGGAATAGTCAGGAGACTAATGCAATAGCTTAGGTGAGAGAAGACAAGCACAGACTGCGAGGAAATATTTGCAAAAGGCACACCTGCTAAAGGACTGTTATCAAAATATTCAAAAGACTTAAAACTCAATAATAAAAAAAAACTCAAAAAATTTAATTTAAAAATGGAAAAATATCTTAACAGATACCTCATCAAAGAAGATCTATAGATGGCAAATAAGCACGTGAAAAGATGGTCTACATCATATGTCATCAGGGAAATGCAAATTAAGGCCACAATGAGATAACACTACACCCGTATGAGAAGGACCAAAATCCAAAACATGGACAACACCAAATGCTAGAGAAGACATGAAGCAACAGGAACTCTCATTCATTGCTGGTGAGAATACAAAATGGTACAGCCACTTTAGAAGACAGTCTGGCAGCTTCTTACAAAACTAAACATATTCTTGCCATATGAACCAGTAATCGTGCCCCTTGGTATTGACCCAAAGGAGTTGAAAATTTAGGTTCAAATAAAAACCTGTGCATAGACTTTGCAGCAGCTTTATTCATAACTGCTAAAACTTTAAGCAATAAAGACGTCCTTCAGTTGGTGAGCAGATAAATAAACTGTGGGTCCACCCAGACAAATGAGTATCACTCAATGCTATCAAGCCTTGAAAAGACACGGAGGAAACTTAAATGCATAATACTAACTGAAAGAAGTCAACTTGAAAAGGCTGCATATTGTATGATTCCAACTATATGACATTCTGGAAAAGGTAAAACCATGGAGACAGTGAAAAGATAGGTGGTTTCCAGGGGTGAGCAGGAAGGGAGGATGAAAAGGCAGAGGAGAGAGGATTTTTAGGGCAGTGAAACTACTCTGCACAATACCATAATGATGGATACATGTCATTATAGCTTTTTCCAAAGTCAAAGTAAGTACAAGACCAAGAGTGAACGCTAATGTAAACTATGCACTCTGGATGATAATGATGAATCAATGTAAGTTTATCCTTAGTAACAAATACATCACTCTGGTGTAGTATGTTGATGGTGCAGGAGGCTGTGAGTGTGGTGGGGGACATGTATATGATGTATTTCAGAAATCCCTGTACTCTGTACTCAATTTTGCTGTGAACCTAAAAGTTCTCTTAAAAAATCGTTTAAAAAAGATAACCTAAGCAGAACAGAAAAGCATAAGGAAAAAATTAAGTACTTGGTTTTAAAATTTTAGCTCTCTGGTGGCTCAACAGGTTAAGGATGCAGCATGACACCTGCTGTGGCTTCAGTTACTGCTATGGCACGGATGTGATCTCTGGCCTGGGAACTTCCACATGTATGACCAAAACTATATATATATATATATATATACACACACACACACACACACACACACACACACACACACACATATACACACACACACACACACACATATACATATACATATATACACACACACACACACATACATACATATACATATATAGTATTTTTAGGGCCACACCTGCAGCATATGGAGGTTCCCAGGCTAGGGGTCCAATAGTAGCTGCATCCTCCTGCCTACACCACAGCCACAGCAATGCTGGATCCGAACCACATCTGCGACCTACACCGCAGCTCACGGCAATGCTGGATCCTCAACACACTGAGCGAGGCCGGGGGTTGAACCTGCAACCTCAGGGTTTCTAGTCAGATTCGTTTCCGCTGCACCATGATGGGAACTCCAAATAATAATATATTGAATAAATTATCAAAAACATGCCTTCTTTGAACATTAACAACAACTAACAGGTGATTTGCCTGACTTCAGTTTTATGTTTGTCCATCAGGATTAGGGTCATATTTGGGCTCACAAACATGAGCAACGCACAAACAGCCTCAGGTGTTATGCTCCTCACTAGCCTCTTTGCCTCTGGTCTTGCCTTTCTCCAACCCATCTTCCACACAGCTGTCATGACAATCTTTCTAGCAGGAAAATCAAATTGTCTATTTCCTAATTAACGTCATTCAATAGCCCCTTTTCCCTTAAGGATAAAGATCCAGCTCCTCACCAAGGCTCAAACAGAAGGATCTACATCTTCTGGTGCCTGCCTGCCTCTGCATCCTCATTTCTAGCTCCTTCTCGCTCACATATTTTTGAGCCAGTCCAGATCCTAACAGGTCCCCAAGAATTCCACAATATTTTTATCCCTTAGTTCTAGCTCAAGCCATTCTTTTCCCTATTCTTCATACATAAACTTTTCTCAGAACCCTACCTTGACTGACCATCAGACTTCCTATTTCTGTAACAGTTTCTGCCTGTTGTTATCACAGAATTGACTCCATTTTATTAAAATTATGCCCACCAGTGTACAAGTCTTCTATCGGACTATAAACTTGTTGAGGATAGAGACTGTGGCCAATTCATGTCTCTCATTCCTAGCACAGAGTCTAGTAGACAGCTGGCACTCAATACATGCTTGTCAACTTTGTCTTCTTTTGCATCAAATACCAATAAAATTTCCTTCACTTTCAAAACAAATCTCTTGTATATGTCTTGAAGACTGTTAACCTGTGCCTCACATTTTCTGCTTATCTTCCTCAGTATTGTGCAAAAAATTCTAATTGTCCCCTTCTTTTGGCTTTGCATCATGACTTAACAGTTTTATTTTATGAGGCCAAAAAGACTGCATAAAGCCAAGCTGTTTCCTTCCAAAAGCCAATCAATTCTTCTAAGTGGTACAGCCTTGTGGATGGAAAATGCATGATCCTCCTTTCTCATATATTTTTTTTTTTCTTCTGGGGAGAGAAGCTTCAGCCCAGGTTGGGCAGATTGAGTTTGATGCAGGGTCCTTTTGGTGACATGCACCAAGTCCTCTCTCAGAGCCTCAGACCACACATTTTGCCTAACCAAAACCCGTCAAGAGAAGGGATGAGGTAGAGGACGATGCAAGGACCTCCAAGTGGGTGGGGATCACCATGGACCATGGCAAAGTGACAGCAGCCCAGGCTGGGGAATGTGGCCCTACCCAGTCTAGGTCTTTGAGAACCAAGTTATGATGCCTCCAGTGAGAAAGTACAGAGAAGGCAGGATGAGGAGGAGCAGGCTGGGTGGGTACCACTGGACAGGATGCTGTGGGAAACCACAGACCTGGCAAACAGGAACCAAAGAGAGGGAAGGCAAAGCTCGGCAATCAGCATTGGCAGTTATTTGTATATAAGGGATATTAATATGTTCTCTATACTTAGGATGAATTTTGCAGGTAGTTAAAGCAATAAAGTGACATGAACAATTTGCAAAGATTAGAATGAAATTAAATGGCCCTATATTTAGTCACAAAATCAAACACAGTAAAAATAGGAAGTGACTCAGAAATAAACCACTCCTCCGCCTTTCTCCTACTGATAAAGAAACTTAGACCAGAGAGGCTTAGTAATGGCTCTAAAGATACAAGAGACAAGCAGTAGCCAAAGATTTTAACCCACTGACCCTGACTTTCTGGTATAGAATTATTTTTATTTTAACCAACTGGCTTCCTTGGTCCTACCATTCTGTTCAAATATCAATGTTGTCTGAGTAATAACATTCAAGAATTATAACTTATATCATGTATCTTGAATGCAGACTACTAAATATCAAATTACTATTTTTAAATTATTGCCAAATGCCTAATTAAAAGGGCTTTCTATGCCCCTCTTACCCTAACTAAAACTAATTTTATAAAAATTTGATTTTAAGTATATTGACTTACAATATTGTGTTAATTTCTGCTGTATAGCAAAGTGATTCAGCCATACATATATTCATTACCATACAGGTTATCAAAGAACACTGAATAGATTTCCCCGTTGTATACAGCAGGTGCCCACTGACCATCCATTCCATACACAAAATTGCCAATTCCAAAACCCCAATCCACCCCTTCCTGCCACCTTTTCCTTTTCGTAACCATAAGTTTGTAAAACCAACTTCAAAAAATGAAATGTTTTATAGAAATTTACCGCTTTGTGTGATGCTTTAAAATACTTTATTTTTCCTTTTACTGAAAGTTTCCATGTTTTAATTTTTTAATTTTTAAGTGATTTTCATTTTTTCCAGTATAGTTGGTTTAAAATTTACTTCACAAATATTAGTTGATCATAACTGAAGCCATAACCGATAGTCCAAAGAAAATGAACTAGCTTGTGTTTTTAGCCTGTCATAAGAAATGTAAGCAAAATTAAAGCAGGAAAAAAAGGCATTCTCATCTTAGACAAAAGACATATGACTGTGCAAAGGGAAACAAATAAAAATTCCTGTATGACACGGGAAAAATTGCCTCTAAATGAGTTGACTCATAAAACTACTAATCATTTATTTTAAAACGATGGCAGGAAAATGGTCTAGGAAATCAGATGTTTTGAAAAGTCTTTCCAATTTGTGTTATTTTTAGAGAATATTTGATTTTGATTTGCCTGTCAATTTCCCTGGCACGTACTGAATCACAAATGTAAGAGAGAACTTCAAACCCTGGGAATACTTAAAGGGACACATGCGTCTTCTGTGCTGTTGACACCAATCAGAGAGAGACGAGGGAGGGGAGAGAAAGAGAAAGAGAGAGACCCTCCCTATAGTGGAGAGTCACCCAAATTGTACAAGCGATGAAATGTGAAGGTAGCAAGGTGTGCCTAGAGGATGTGAACATCAAGCCATTTAACTTGATTCTGAAAGCTGCCTCTTTCCAAAATGAAATTGAAGCTGCTATGGACAAAGCATATATCCAAAAAAGCCAGTGAGAAAAACAAAAAGCAGGAGTGGAAGAAAAAGGAAGTAAACACCCACTCGGTTTAATTCTACTGTCTCCAAACCAGGACAGTCAGTCTTTTTTTTCTTTTTAGAGCTGTACCGGCAGCATACGTAAGTTCCCAGGCTACCAGGCTAGAGGTTAAATTGGAGCTACAGCTGCTAGTTTATACCATAGACACAGCATTGTGGGATCCGAGCAGCGTCAGGGACCTCCACCACAGCTCACAGCAATGCCAGATCTTTAACCCACTGAGCAAGGCCAGGGATCGAATCCAAAACCTCATGGATACTAGTCAGGTTCTTGACCCGCTGAACCACGATGGGAACTTCAAAGTCCTGTTAATTCCCTGAGGCTTTGCTTTCAGGTGGGAGACACGACATCCCACAAGAGTTACCTTGGCCCAGATCAAGTGCGTTTGCAAATATTTAGAAGTGATTGTGCTTCAGCTCCAGAAACAGATGCTATATTTTCCTTTATCCCAAGCTGTATGTTTGGATGCTCAATAAACACTGAGTATGTTTAAGTTTGGAACATACAGTTTTACATAAATGAATTATATTTGTCACTGGGTGTTAATTGCAAGACTGGTTTCATTTTAATGCAGTCTAAACATTGCTCCATCAGGCAATGGAAAGGAATTGAGCCAAATATAAGTGAAACATTGCCTCTAATGATTAGGACTTAGAGGTAAACAAACCAATTAAAAATGATTCCCTGCTTCTAAGATAGAAACCTCTGGGGGAAGGAATTGGTAAGAAGATAAGCTCTTCTGACGAGAAGCTCAGCCCCCTGGTTGGCAGCAGGAGCTGCCTACTTGGTGTACAGCATGCTTCCAGTTTCATGGATGCTCTGAGATCCAGTTTAATCTTTCCCATTTCCCCCCGACCAGGCAACCAACAGACCCAGAGGCCTGCGGTCCAAAGAGGCATCCACCCCTAGCAACATCCATCTTACGACCAAGGATTGGAGAAAGGAGTAGATGCTGGTTTTTCTCTTTTTTTTTTTCTTTCTTCACTGCACACCCTTCTGCTTTAAGAGCCAGGATACCCCCTAGTGCGTAAATTAACCTGTTTCCACAGGTACAGGCTATGCATGAGGGCATGGTTAGGGGGAGCTGAGAGAGGGACAGCAATGCAAAATAAGCGGGGGAGGCAGACTGGAATCTGAATGTTGGCAGGAAGAGGTGAGGAAGACAGACCTGGAAGCATCCACGACCAAGAAGGTCTCAGGGTGAGGTAGAGACAAACTCAAACTAAGTAGCATCATGCCACCCGATGGAGCAGTAAATATCCTACTTTTACTCATGATGCAGCTAAGGCAGGTTTTATATTGTGCTTAAAACACTCAGGGGAGGACAAGATCTTGGTCCTTTGAGCCAGAATGAGAACAAAAGACCGAGGTGGTCACCAGCGATGCTCGAGACCTCAGAATTAAAGCATGTGAATGGGACTATGTCTGAAACAGGACTACGTGGAATCCCCTGGAGTGTCTCCCATGGGTGGTCTGAAATCTCTGGATGGTGATCATGCCCCACTTGAACTATGGCTGAAACTCATGTCTTCTGAGTTGGGGGCTTCCTCTCCCAGGGCTGAAACTATTCCAAACACATTTATTTATTCATTTATTTTTGTTTTTGTTTGTTTGTTTGTTTTTTATCTTTTTAGGGCTGTACCCATGGCATAGAGGTTCCCAGGCTAGCGGTCAAGTTGGAGCTGTAGTTGCCAGCCTACGCCACAGCCACAGAAGCAGAGGATTCGAGCCATGTCTGTGACCTACACCATAGCTCATGGCAACCCCAGATCCTTAACCCACTGAGTGAGGCCAGGGATTGAACCCGCGACCTCATGGATACTAGTTGGGTTCATTAACCACTGAGCCACAATAGGAACTCCTCAAATACATTTACTTCGCTAGCAATAAAAATGTCTATGTTATTAGAAAACGTATTAGGAGTTCCCATCGTGGTTCAGTGGTTAACGAATCCGACTAGGAACCATGAGGTTGCGGGTTCAATGCCTGGCCTTGCTCAGTGGATTAAGGATCCAGAGCTGCCGTGAGCTGTGGTGTAGGTTGAAGACGTGGCTCGGACCCCGCACTGCTGTGGCTGTGGCGAAGGCCAGCAGGTATAGCTCAGATTGGACCCCTAGCCTAGGAACCTCTATATGCCATGAATGCGGCCCTAGAAAAGGCAAAAAGACAAAAAAAAAAAAAAGAAAAGAAAATTTATTAGGATCATCTCTGACTCCAAATGGTACAGTTCAGATTGGTATTGTTCTCAAGAGGTAGTCAGGTAAGGTTGACAGCACAGTTTTCAGCATGACATGATGTCTACCACCCAAACCTCATGGCTAGAAAAGGGCACATACTGCTCCGATCTTCACATGAGATAGCCACAGTAAGCTCTACAAGCTTAGGAATCTCTCCATAGTTCAACTCCTGTTCTGTTCTCATCATCTTTTCCCTCAGCTCTCCAGCAAAGACTGCTATTGGTCACTGTTCTGTCCTGTCCTTATATATCAATCTGGCCACCCTGCCAACCTTTGCTGCTGGTGCTGCTGCTTCTTGTCTTTTTCTCCTCCTCTTCCTCCTCCTCCTTTTTCTTCCTCTTACTTTTGTGAGGGTAGAGTAAGGGAATAAGATTTACAGACTGGACCTTTAAGAACCATGCATCTATCTGCATCACCTATAGAAAGTTCTTCATAGTAACATATTATAGCTAAGAGCAAAGTCTAGAAGCTTCCTTAAAAACCCACAGAAATCTTATCAAATGAGGGATTCTTTTTTTCATTTTACAGCCTAAAAGCTATTAAATGCATCAACAGAGAGAAGGACCCCGATCATCTTTCTGCCTAGAGGCCACAGAACAACTGAGTTTCCTGACTTGAACTGTAGTTTATAGAGTAGACTGCCAAAGCTGGACAGGCATGAAACTATGGAAAGAATGCATCCTTCAGAAATAAAGGTGGTTGAGTTGGCGTCTCTACTTCTAAACTGAAAAATGACTCAACTTTACCTCAAGACTTTCTGAGAGTAAAATATTTGCCTTAAGGATTCATTCAAACTTGGCTGCCAAAGAGTCTACAGTACTGCTTCCCTCTTGTCCACATAATTCTCAGTCTTCTGGTAAAAACTGAGAACTCTCTGGGAAAGACAAGGTAATAATTCTTCTCCAGTGGTGAGAGGAGTTATTTCTCCCCAGCTGGTCCTGAAAATAGCCTGCCAGGTCCCTGATGGCTGATGGCTTTCACCCATCTCACCCACAAGCAGTTCATGCATCTAGAAACACAGCAGTGAAGTTTACTAGACCTCAAGGAGGTCTAAATTCTGGGGCTATAAAGACAGCCAGGTAGGGAGTCTCCTCAACAAATTTGTACTCTTCTTGGCTACAGGGAAAGGCCACGCCAGAAATATTAACTCTAAACACTGAAATGTTTCCTGATGGACAAAGATTACCCTGGTTTATCTAATCCTCTCCTGAAGGTAAGGTCCTAATTTCAAGTCTAAAGAAAAACCATTTATCTGTTCTTCTCCAAACCTCACCCAACTGGTAGAGGTCACACCTCATCCTCTAAAGCCAAGGTCTTAAGAATATCTTTTCCTTCAGGCCTGCAGCAAAGACACCCAAATGGGAGTCAAAGGCTTTCAAAGAAAAGTTAAGACTGGAGGACGATGACCCATTGTTAGCACTGCCAACAGAAGCTCCATATTTTGAGAAAACACACTGAGCAGCAAACTTTATGTAGAGGGCAAATTCAGCTTTAGAGATATTTACTTCTTGGCAAGCAAATGCATCAAATGGACTAAAGCTATTGTTGACAGCATCATTTTAGAAGGGAGTCAAGAGTGTCATGCTACAGAATGATTTGATACAGTAACCTCAGTGCACATAACCTGAATGATTCGTGTAAAGTTTTGCTTCTATCAGCATCTTTATATTTTATATCCTGCTGATAAAATTTTCCAAATTTTGGAGAAGAATTAGGGTATTATTTTTAGCTCGGGCTCTTAGTAGAGACTTGACAGCCTAAGAAATTTCAGTAAACATCTTAAGCAGACACATCGATGGTTTCAAGTGGCAAGAGTGTCATTGATGCAAACTAAATCAAAATCCAACAAACTACATAATACTTTCCTGTAAGAGCTCATCTAAAAGCCTGATTCACAGAGTGCAGTATTCTTTTTATCAAAGGACTGAGTCAACATAGCAAACAGTAAACCGCTAAAAGCAGAGTCTGAAAGCTTCTCTAAAAGCCTTCGGGAGTCCCTATTAAATAAGATTCTTGTTATAAAAATTTAAAAATACAACCCAGGGCACAGAAAGAAATCTTTATTACTCTGGGATAAATTCATAGCCTTAAATGCCTTCATTATTAAATAATAAAAATGAAGAAAAAGAAGGGCCAAGTATTCTCCTTATAAAAAACACAAGAAACAAAGAACATTTATAAAAATATAAGAAACCCCAAATCAAGAATACACATAATGTGTTTCAAAGGATGCCATCAAGAAAGTAAAAAGACAACAAAAGAGAAAAATTTTTGCAAATTACATACCCAATAAGACACTGGTATCTACAATACAAGGAATTCTTACAATTCAATAATAAAAAGACACCCTAATTAAAAAATAGGCAAGGAATCTGAACAGACATTTCCTCAAAGAAGATATATAAATGAAAAACAACCAATAAGTACATGAAAAGAAGTTCGGCATCATAAACCTTTAGGAAATGTAAATTAAAACCATTATGACATACCAATCATATCCACTAGAATGGCTGCAAGCAGGTAATGATAAGTATGGAGAAAGGTGGAGAAAAATCAGAACCTTTACATGCTACAGGTTGGAATGCAAAACAGTGCAGCTGCTTTGGAACACAGTCTAACAGTTCCTCACAAGGTTAAACATAGTGTTACTGTATAACCTAGAATTTTCCCGTGTAGGTATATACCAGAGAACTGAAAACTCATGTCACACAAAAACTTGGACAGGGATGGTCACAGTAGCATTAGTCATATAGCCAAAAGAATAGAAACAACCTAAATTCCCATCAAGTGATGAACAGATAAATACAGTACATGAGGTATAGCCATACAATGGAATACTAACCATCAATTAAAAGAAATGAAGTGTTGACATAGGCTACAACATGTGTTAAATGAGAGACACCAGTCCCAAAGGGTGACATACTGCATCACTCAATTCATGTGAAATGTCCACAATAAATACATCTGGGATGATTGAAAGCAGAGGAGCGGCGGGAATGAGAAGGAACTGCTAATCACTAGCGCATTTCTCTTGAGGGTGAAAAATTTAGAACATGAAAATATTCTCAAAGAGATTACAAGTTTGGATGCACACCTCTGTGACTCTAGTAAAAGTCATTAAAATATATACTTTTAAACAGTGACTTGTATGGGATATGAATTGCAACTTAATAAAGTCGTTAGAAAAAAAAAAAAGACTACACTAAAAAAGAACATGTGTGAGTTCTCATCGTGGCTCAGCAGAAACAAATCTGACTAGCATCCATGAGGACACAGGTTCAATCCCTGGCCTCGCTCAGTGGGTTAACGAACTGGCGTTGCCATGAGCTGTGGTGTAGGTCACAGATGTGGTCGGATCTCGAATTGCTATGGCTGTGGCATAGGCCAGGAGCTACAGCTCAGATTCGACCCCTAGCCTGGAAACTTCCATACGCCCTAGGTGCAGACCCAAAAGAAGAAGACAAAAAAAAAAAGTGCTATGATCACATTTACATGTGATTTGTATGTGTATACACACGCGCGCGCACACACACACACACACACACGCGCACACACACGCGCGCACACACACGGGAGGGATGCAAATATAAATAAAAGATTAAGAACAAAACCAAATTCAGTTATATCTCAAGGCCACGGTTTCCTCATATATAAGGGTAAACATTATAATTTTAGTTATTTCAAAAGGTCGTTTCACTAATTTAAAAATGATCCATGTAAAGCACTTAGTACAATGTCTGGCATACACTGACCACTCAGCATATGCTAACTCTAGCACTACTGATGACAAAAAGAGGCTTCCGAAAGAGGTTCGAATGTCTTCCATACTCACCTCCATCGTAAAACCAATGACTTTGAAACACTGCTCAATTAATTCATATTGGGATTTATAGAAACCATTACTCGTCATGTCCTGTACTGTTCTGAAGTGATCATTTTGTAAGTATCTGGAAAAAATATGAAAGAGTAGGTGAAAAATCTAAAATTGAGTGGAAGGCAAAGTACTACTTATGAAAGTCCAACCAGCTGGACTGGACTTATTTTTACCTGGGAGGTTTATTTTCCGGCAATTTGTAATGGGCTAGTTTCTTCTTTTCAGCTAAACCAGCGTAGATGTAGTAAAAAATATGAAAATTTTTTTCTCCACTGAAAAAATAAGACATTTTCAGGAAGGTGGTTAGTATGAGTATTTTTTAATTGCTAAAGAACAACAACTGTAGGGAGTTCCCACTGTGGCGCAGCAGAAATGAATCCAACTAGTATCCATGAGGATGTAGGTTCAACCCCTGACCTCGCTCAGTGGGTCAGGGATCTGGCGTTGCTGTGAACTGTGTTGTAGGTTGCAGATGCAGCTCAGGTCCTGTGTTGCTGTAGCTGTGGGGTAGGCTGGTGGCTGTAGCTCTGATTTGACCCCTAGCCTGGGAACTTCCACATGCCATGGGTGTGGACCTAAAAAAGGGAAAAAAAAAAAGAGCAACAACTGTAAATACCAATGTGGACTTCCCAGAACACTGGATTTTGGTTTTCTATGGTTGTAATTGTTATTATTATTTTCAACAACTACTGTTAGCAAATTCCAGACTCTGCTAAGCACTTTGCATGAATCACTAAACATACATTTGTGAGTGTCCACCAGGCACTGTTATAGGCACTGGGGGCACAGCAGGAACAAAACAATCAAAACTCCCTAACTTCTTGGGTTTACATGACAGCAGGAGCCAGGGAAAAAGAAGGAAATTAATGACAAATAGAGCAAGCCTGATGGTGGTAAGAGCTGCATTACCTCATTTACCTGTCATAACCCTCTCATTCCAAATACAAGGACACTGAGGCTTAGAGGGGACACTCCCCTCAGGTCACAGAGTTGATGGCCACACTGATTTAGCCAGGGCTGTTTGACTCCAAAGCCCACATCTTTAACCACCTTGCTACACTGTCTTTCTGAGACTGAGTTTTCCCACTGCATGAGAAATATGTTCTCATGCATCGCAAGTTCCATGACTCTGCAGGTCTATGTATAAACAGTATTTCCAGGACCCTGGAATAGCACAATCAAGGAGTCTGGGTCACAATGAAGTGAGTCTCTGGCTCAGGATGGTCCATGACATAACTATTAGGACCCCAGAGACCCCCTTCTCCTCCTTCCCTCAACTTCCTTTTGCTCTGGAGAGTTCTAGGATGGATCACACTTCTTCCCCAAGATCAAGAAAGCTCCTGCCTTACAGTTTGCACTCTGCTTTGCTTCTATGCTTGATGACCCTGATGGCCATTTGGGAGACCTGGTGTTTGCATCTGTCTTGCAGCCTTTCCTTATTCACCCTCCCCCTACACCATCCTCCTGTTTAAATCCTCCTTTGAGGAGTTCCTGTCGTGGCGCAGTGGTTAACTAATCCGACTAAGAACCATGAGGTTGCGGGTTCGATCCCTGCCCTTGCTCAGGGGGTTAACGATCCGGCGTTGCCGTGAGCTGTGGTGTAGGTCGCAGACATGGCTCGGATCCTGCGTTGCTGTGGCTGCGGCACAGGCCAGTGGCTACAGCTCCGATTAGACCCCTAGCCTGGGAACCTCCATATGCCGCGGGTGCGGCCATAAAATGACAAAAGGCAAAAAAATAAAATAAAATAAATAAATAAATAAATCCTCCTTTGACATTGCACTTCATTATTTGACCAGGCTCAAGAGCCTGTGGCTGGGGTGGACAAGGGTTCCTCTCACAGGAGTTAAACTAAAGATAACCCTCAAACTCTTAAAGCTTTGCTGTCTTCATTCTTTTTATCTTACACCTCTTTCAGTTAGTTTGGACGCCTACCCCACCACAAAGTTTTGGATGTTTCCAGAGGGTGTGGGTCAGGGGGCAACTAAATTGCTGTATAAGCCTCTTCTCTGCTGCTCTATCAGTCAGGGTTCTCTAGCAAGACAGAACCAAAAGGATGAGGCTCTTAGTGGTCAGGACAGATCAAACCAGCAACAACATTCCCCTAAGCCAAAGCCTAATCCACAGCAAGGCCCTAACTCTCCTCAATTTTATGATGGCTGAGAAAGGTGAGGAAACGGCAGAAGTAAGGTTTGAAGCTAGGAGGAGTTTCTGCTGTAACAAACCTGACTAGTATCAATGAGGATGTGGGTCTGATCAAGGGGAAATTTCAACTTTCAGGTCTTATTATTTAATAAATATATTTTGTAAGCGAGAGCTGCCATATAGATACTGATTCCTCTGATAGATCTGAGTAAAGTCAATTGAAAATCTTATGAAAGCGACTCATCATTCTAGATGCCGTTAAGAACATTCATGATTCATGGGAAGAGGTCAACATATCAACATTAACAGGTGTTTAGAAGAAGTTGATTCCAATTCTCATGGATGACTTAGAGGGGTTCAAAGACTTAAGCGAAGGAAGTAACTGCAGATGTGGTAGAAACCACAAAAGACCAGAAATAGAAGTGAAGCCTGAGGATGTGACTGAATTAATGCAATCTCATGATAAAGCCTTAACAGATGAGAAGTTTCTTCTTATGGATGAACAAAGAAAATGTTTTCATGAGATGGAAACTACTCTTTGTGAAGATACTGTTGAGATGACAACAAAATATTTATTTATTTATTTATGATTTTGAAATTTTTCTCCTGGAGTTCCTGTTGTGGTGCAGTGGAAACGAATCCAACTAGTATCCATGAGGATACGGGTTCAATCCCTGGCCTCACTCAGTGGGTCAGGGATCTGGCGTTGCCATGAGCTGTGGTATAGGTTGCAAATGTGGCTCAGATCCCATCCTGCATTGCTCTGGCTGTGGCATGGGCCAGCAGTTGCAGCTCCTGTTTGATTCCTAGCCTGGGAATTTCCATATGCTGTGGGTGCAGCCCTAAAAAGCAAAAAAAAAAAAAAAAAAAAAAAATTTTGGGCTGCACCCACAGCATATGAAAAGTCCCAGGCTAGGGATCAAATAGGAGTTGCGGCTGCTGGCCTATGTCACAGCAACATGGGATCTAAGCCGTGTCTTTGACCTGCACCACAGCTCATGGCAATGCCCAGATCCTTAACCCAATGAGCAAGGCCAGAGATAGAACCTGTGTCCTCATGGATACTAGTTGGATTCTTAATCCACTGAGCCACAACAGGAACTCTGCCAACAAAGATTTAGAACACAACATAAACCTAGTTGATTAAACAGCAGCAGGGTTTGAGAAGATTAACTCCAGTGCTGAATGAAGTTTCACTGTGAGTAAAATACTGTTAAAAAACATCACATGCCACAGAGAAATCATTCATGAAAGGAAGGGTCGATCGATGAGGCAACTGTCTTTTAAGAAGTTGCCACAGCCACCTTAGTCTTCAGCAAACTCCACCCTGATCATTCAGCAGCCATCCACTGGCAAAAAAATTACATCTCACTGAAGGCTCAGATTGATGGTTAGCATTTTTAACAATAAGCTTTTTTTTTTTTCTTTTTAGGACTGCACCTTCGGCATACAGAAGTAACAGGTCTAGGGTTCAAATCAGAGCTGCAGCTGAAGCTGGAGCCTATACCACAGCCACAGTCACACCAGTATGTCTGTATCTCAGCAGTGAGCACAGCTCAGGCTCGAGCTGCAAACAGCCACAGCACGACAATAAAACTGATTCTCTGAAAGGACAGCACCTACTAAAACAGGGTTCTTAGCAGTCGGGGGGGGGATAAACAGAACAAAGAGTTTGGGGAATCCGGGTTCTTACCTGACTCTAGGACACACAACCTGGGTGGGAAAGTTATTTCATCTCTTTAGACTTCATTTTCTCATCTCTGGATCAATAATATCAGATTTGCTATTCATTGTTCCTTTCCTAGTAAATATGTAGGTGTGCCTCTATTCAGTTAAATTTGAGATGACAGCAGGATATCCAGGTGGTTGAAAATGAAAAATGTGAATTTAAGAGACAGTGAGAAGTACATATTTGGCTCTCAGTCACATAGAGCCATCCGTTGAGGCTATGATATTAGAAGAAATTCTTAAGTGTGAGAATACTGAGAGAAGGGAAATGCTCCACGAAAAATCTTTGATAAGTTACACATTTTGGGAATGGATGGATGAATCTAAGTCAGAGAAGAAAAACTCAGAGAGGGAGGAGAGGAACCAGATGAGTCCCGGTCACAGAAGCAAAGACAGGTGAGCGTTTCAAGAAAAGGCAGGTCCACGGGCTCAGAGGCTGAAGTGAGGATGGCACCATCCTTTAGAGCTGGTAGTGTTTGTACCTTCAATGTCCCCAGCCATTATTTGTGGCAGTCACCAGTAACACTGGATGAACACTAGCACTGTCATGAACAAGGTTAGACCTAAACCAAAAGTTTAGCTCTCGTCTTTTCTCATCACAAAATATTAAGACCTAAGACTGGCACAGCATATAATTTAGTTTGCTTTGTTTTAACGAAATCACATTGATTGCTCTATGTGTCACACCTTTAACACTTAAATGAGGCAGTGTACAATTAGAGAAGTGACTCATAAATGCAGACATGCACAGTCAGTGATGTTCTCTCTAATTATCAGTTTACATTTACTGAGAACTGTAATTTGACAAGACCTGGAGATGCCAGAGGAAATACACTGACCTTCAGTGGATAAACAATTAGAGAACGAAAAGAACAGGAAAAGAGGACACTTTCCATGCTTCCCCAATCTCATGTCCCGCCTTAACTACATCCAAGCTGCATTTAAGAAGGCAGAGCACGTGGAATCCCACACACACTCATGTGACTAGAACCACTGGTCACAGCAAGTGGTCTCAGCAAATCTCCAGATAGTACAGCTGACCACGGAAGAACACAAATGTGAACTGTGTGGGTCCATGTGTATGCAAAATTTTCAATAAATATAAAAAAGCATGTGTAGAATAGCATGTGCAAGACTTGAAGCAGGTAATCCATCCATTTTTTTTTTTTTTTTTTTTTTTGCTTTTTAGGGCCATACCTGGGGCATACGAAAGTTCCAGGCTAGGGGTCAAATCAGAGTTACTGCTTCCAGCCTGCACCACAGTCACAGCCCCAGCAATGCAGGATCTGAGCCATGTCTGTGACCTACACCACAGCTCACGGCAATTCCAGATCCTCAACCCACTGAGTGAGGCCAGGGATCGAACCCACGTCCTCATGGATCCTAGTCAGGTTCCTTAACTGCTGAGCCATGAAGGGAACTCTCCAGATACCCATCCTTACAGAGGCATAGGGCAAGTGATAGGTAATACAAAATTAACAATATGTTACTTTTCTTACTGTTCTATCACTTTCAAAGAATGACACTACTATGCAGTATGCCTCTCTCGTAATTGGAAAAACTACCTATCAGCCTATTATCATGGATGTTTCATTCATTCATTCATTCATTCATTCATTTTTGGCCACCCTGTGACACATGGAGTTCCCTGGCCAGGGATCAGATCCAAGCCACAGTTTCAACCTGAGCCACAGCTTCATGTCCTTAACATACTGTGCCGGGCCGGGGATCAAATTTGCATCCTATTGTGCCACAGTGAGAACTCTAGCAAGTGTTTTGTTTTGTTTTTTTAATGTACCCATGTTTCCAGAACTGTATGATGAATATGACTGTAATACTGTGTGCCATAACATCTTATAAGATTCATTCACTAGTATCTAGGCTGAGCTACCGTGAAGCAATTGTATCGAGGACATTAGCTGTCATGAGGGAATCATATTGCTGCTTCCTCGTTATCAGTGCATGAATTGTTACACCTGTAAACAAATGTGAATTTCTTTTTCATATTATCTTTTCATTTCTGATGTCTAGTGTGAGTATAACATCTGCAGTGTTTTGTATCATCTAAGACAATACAGAGGTAGATACCGACAGATGATTCACCTTGTAAACAGATGACATAAACTTACAGTGTCAGCGAATACAGTACAGTACTGCAAATGGATTTTCTCATCATAATTTTCTTAATAACATTTTTTTCTCTAGCTTACTTTATTATAAGAATTACAGTATATCATACATATAACATACAAAAATATGTGTTAACTGACTCTATGTTATTGGCAAGGCTTCAGGTTAACAGGCTATTAGTAGATAAGTTTGGGGGAAGTCAAAAGTTCTACGCAGGAGTTCTTGCTATGGATCAGAGGTTAGGGACCCAACACTGTCTTCATGAGGATGCGGGTTCGATCCCTGGTCACACTCAGTGGGTTAAGGATCCAGTGTTTCCGTGGCCATGGTGTAGGCCTAAGCTGCAGCTCTGATTCGACCCCTAACCTGGGAACTGCCATATGCCACAGGTGTGATCTTAAAAGAAAAAAAAAGTTATATGTAGATTTTGACCACAAAGGGGGTCAGTGCCACTAAACTCTCCATCGTTCGAGGGTCAATGATATTTCTCTGGCTCCACCCCTATTGTGGACTTTCTGATGTGTCCTTTAGGGTCTCACTCAGCCATCTGCAGGAAGGCCCTCCAGGCTGTTTCATGTGTCCTGGACGCTGGGGATCACTGTGCAGTCAAGGCCTCTAATACCTCAAAACTACAGCAAAGTGCTCACAAGGGTGTGATTTACTCCACATGTGAAACCTTGGAATCTTTGACTTGCCAGTGCCCTGCAATGGGGCTTGGAAAGCCATCCACGCAGCCTTTCCTGAGCACCCACAAGGCCTCCTAGGGTGCTCAGGAAAGAGCGTGGCTAGCTTTTCATGGTTAGTTACAACTCCCTCCTCAAGGAGCTAGGACACCCTCCTTGAGGACATTCAGTCGCCTCAGTCTCCTGCCCTTGCCATCCCCCTGCTCACTCGATGCAGATGAACCCACTGCCCACCTTCCTGAGAGATTAGAAACCAACCAGTGATCAGCAAGCTCAGGCCCAAGGCACACATGGCTCCCAGTAGACCAGGCGCTGCTTTTCCACGGGAATCCTGTCTTACTCGACTCTATATCTCCTGTACCTAGAACAGTTCCGGGCACACAGTAGATACTCAATAAATATTTGCCACATGGGTGGACGATGAGTGAATGGTGGGCTCTGAAATCAGAGAAACATGGCTTCAAACCCCAATTTAGTCACTTATTAGCTTTTTGACGGTAGGCAAGCCATTACAATTTTCTTTTTTCTTTTTTGGCCATGTCCTTGGCACCTGTAAGTTCCCCAGGACCAGCGATCAAACACACGCCATAGCAGTGACGATGCTGGATCCTTTACTGCTAGGCCACCAGGGAACTCCCTTACTACAATTTTCTTGGACTGTTTCCTCCTGTATAAAATAGACAATGATACCCTGTCATATTGCTGAAGGAATTAAAAGAGATTATGGAAGTAAAGTGCCAAGCACAGTGCCTGACACAGATTAATTGCTCCATAAATAATATTTTCTCTCTCTCCAAAGCAGAGAGCACACATTTGCCATTTGGGGGACGTCTCCTGAAGCGTCCAATAAAGTTCTGGGCATGTGAGAGAAACACAATAGATGCTTGCTGAATGAAGTTGTAGTAACAGAAGAAAATTGCAATAAAAGAGCTATTATTTATGAGTATTTACAAGCACTGACTTCAATATGCTCCTTTCCTTCTTGGAATTGAGTAGCATCTCTTTAAAATTTCCTCTTTGGGAGTTCCCATTGTGGAGCAGAGGAAATGAATCAGACTAGGAACCACGAGGTTGCGGGTTCGATCCCTGGCCTTGCTCAGTGGGTTAACGATCTGGCATTGCCGTGAGCTGTGGTATAGGTCGCAGACGTGGCTTGGATTTGGTGTTGCTATGGCTGTGGCGTAGGTCGGAAGCAACAGCTCCAATAAGACCCCTAGTCTGGGAACCTCCATATGCCCCAGGTGTGGCCCTAAAAAAAAAAAAGACAAATGAATAAATAAATAAATAAATAAATAAATAAAATTTCCTCTTTAAAATCATCCACATTTAGGAAAGACTTTAAGTCACAACTTATATGATAGTACCATCGTTAGAAATGCCATCGTTAGAAGTCTAAATATAAATGTGGTCAGAGATAGAGTGGGATAACATGGGTAGAGGCAAAAAGAGAAAAGAACTTTTTCCGTTAAAATTCCTTTTTAAAAAAAATTATCTGCTTGGGAGTTGCCATTGTGGCGCAGAGGAAACAAATCCAAGTAGTATACATGAGGATGTGGGTTCAATCCCTGGCCTTGCTGTGAGTCCAGAATCTGGCATTGATGTGAACTGTGGTGTAGGTTGCAGACATGGCTTGGATCTGGCGTTGCTGTGGCTGTGGTGTAGGCTGGCAGCTGTAGCTCCGATATGACCCCTAGCTTGGGAACTTCCATATGCTGTAGGTGCGCCCCCGCCACCACCAAAAAAAAAAGGCTGCTCAGAAGAGAAAAGGAAAAAGAGAAAGAAAAAGTCTCCTCTACCATCTCAGATCCATTCCCCAGTCCTCTCTGACTTGCTCTGTGATCCCCAAGTCTACCCTCTACAGACTGTAAAGCCTGAGCTCCCTTGCTCCCCGGCTTCCAGCTGAGTGAGGCAGTAAGAAGCACAGGTAGGATGGGACTGGGAGGAGGGAGAAGGGAAGGGGTGAGGCTCTTCCTCCCCTTGCTCTTCCTCCCAGAAACTGTGCAGTTGGCCTTCAATACCCATAGGTTCTGCATCCATGGATTCGACCAACCGAGTCGGTGGATGTGGAACCCAGGACACGGAGGCCCACTCAGCATCTGTGGATATGGGAGAGGGTTCTGGAACCAATCCCCTGCAGACGCCGATGTGCTCCAGACAGGCAGCACTGCTCCAACGCCCTAGTTCTCAGCAGACTCTGTGGTGTGCTCCCTCCTTCTGCCCTTCAGACCCAGGGGTAGTAATGATTTCTCAGTGCTGTAATCTGTGGTTGTCTCACCATTTATTCTTGGTTCTTCAATGCCCTCTACCTCTGCAAACAGTCCTCTCAGTTAAACCCTTTAAACTTGTTCTTTCCTTTCAGTTCCTGAATGGCATAGCACACTTACAGGTGTCATTTTTTAAAGGACCTGTTAAGAATTCTTCTACATTCCTGATATTTTCATTTTTTTAAAGATCATTAAAAAAAAAACCATGTTTGACTAATAATTCCTTAAATAACTGGAATTGAAGACCAGAAGCTCCACATTAAAGGCTAAACTCAGGAGATGGTTCCAGGCAACTTATATTCACAATTTACTCAAAAATTGAATGATAGCAAATTTGAAGGTACTTCTATGAAATACTAATGTACTAACACATATCAGGAGCTTATGTTCCCAGGAATTTAACATATGACATATTACTACAACAATGTAGATATGCTTAGAACAACAAAGATGTTTTGAAATCATTAGCACGGGAAAGAAATTTTGTCACTGAACTACAAACTGCCAAAAGGAACTTCTTCAACCTAAACATACCAGAACATGGTATTGATGGCTTACATCAGCAGGCAAGAAAAAGGACAATACAACAAAACCCTTTTCTGAATTTTTCCTTCCTTTTCTTTTCTCTCTCTCTTTCGTCACTTGTGTATAAACACTGGGAAGAATAGAATTAATATAAAGTCTATTTATATACACCAGCATTTAAGGAAGAAAAGACTATTATTTCTTTTTTTCATTTGGCCACACCTTCCGCATATGGAAGTTTCTGGGCCAGAGACTGAATCCAAGCCACAGCTGTGACATATGCCACAGCTGTAGCAACACTGGATCCTTAACCCACCACATCACAGCGGGAACGTCACAAATATTTTTTCCAATTAAATTTCACATTAGTTTTGTATAAAGAAATATATTCTCTTCTACTTTATAAATTAATTTATCCTGTTAGTACCTATGTGATAGGCTTAGGCTTCTTCCGTTTTTTTTTTTTTTTTTTTTGCTTATTTTATGGCCACACTTGTGGCAAATGGAAGGTCCCAGGCTAGGGGTCGAATAGCAGCTACAGCTGCCAGCCTACGCCATAAGCTGCAGCAACAAGGGATCTGAGCTGCTTGTCTGCAACCTGCATCACAGCTCATGGCAACACTGGATCCCTGACCCACTGAGCGAGGCCAGAGATTGAACCCGCATCCTCATGGATTGTTTCCACTGCACGACGGGAACTTCAGGCTTAAGTTTTGTTTTCATAAATTCCAGGTATTAACTCCCCTACTGGATGTGAAATATGAAAGAGTAAGAAAGTGCTGAGGAACTTTTGTTTTCAACAGTAAATGCCTCACACACAGCAGATGATCAACAAAATTTTGTTGAAATTCTGTTAAATGAGTTAAGACATTTTATTACTAAAACAAAAGCACTGCCTTTGCTTATGTTTCCCAGACAACAGGAAATTTGTGACATGAACTTACTTGGCTTGGTGGATAACTCGGGATTTCTCCAGAAGGTATTCAGAAATCTGTGCTCCCACGACAGCTCCAGATGGGGTAAATTTCATTTCTAAGTATTTTCCAAAGCGGCTAGAATTGTCATTTATAATAGTGCGGGCATTGCCAAAGGCTTCCACCAAATTGTTCACTTGTAAAATCTTCTCTTGCAAAGTTTTGTTATTAGCCTAGAGAAAATGTCAAGACATAAAAAAACGTAAAAAATTATTTTTGTGTAGAATGAAAGGTCTTTTCTCTGATAAGCACTTTACGTAGACAGGAACACACGAGAGCATATTTTTGGTATGTTGCTAGAAGGTACAACCTGGTATATTTTTCCCCTCCCCTAGGGGCATTCACTCACTTTCTTAGGGGGCGAAGAGATATTTTAGACTTTTCCTGTTCAAATACAATTCTATTCAGTTCTTGATTCACAAACACAATTTATAAGCAGTCTGTGCACATTGGTGTACACCTCAAACTGTGTTATTCCTGGTCTACATGCCTAGGCCTCCATCCAAATGTTCCCCAAAGTCGTGGACCACTTCCTTTGCTTCCATGGAGGCCACTAAGCCTGAAACTGAGGGTGTAAAGATAATTTATGAACTCAGAAGTAGAGGAAAGGTTGGAGTCCCCATTGTGGCTCAGCAGGTTAAGAATCTAACTAGTATCCATGAGGATGTAGGTTCAGTCCCTAGCCTTGCTCAGGTTAAGGACCCGGTGTTGCTGTGAGCTGTGGTGAAGGTCTCAGATACAGTCATAGCCCATGCTCCCATGACAGCTCCAGAAGGCTGGCCTAGCCCCTAGTCCCATATGCTGCAGGTGTGGCCCTAAAATAAATAAATGGGTAAATAAATTTAAAAAATGAAAAAGAAGTAGAGGAGAAGGAATAACTGTAAAAATCAAAACAGCTCAAGTGTATGGGAAGGAACATGGATCCCTGGTCAAGGCCAGCAGGCCTACTTGGCTGTCTCTCTATTTTCTCCTACTCCCGTCTCATATTTCCCTTCCCTCAGACAAATGCAATGTTGGCTTTTCCTTCCTTTACCACTTTATCTGAAATTCCACCAGGCTGAAATTCATTTAGAAAGGCATCCCCCATCTCGGAGGCTGAAGGAGGTATCAGTCATTCACATCTTGGTAGAAATTGGATCGAGTGGATTGTTTTCAGTGTAACATTATGCTAAAGTCAGCTGTGTTAAAGGTACGGACGTGTTTAAGTAAGGGAGGGGAGTAGTAGGTACTTCTGGAACAGAGGCTATATTAGAATTTGGATGGGCCAAAGCAGGTATTAACAGTGAGCTCTGAGGGGCATATAGGGATTTTGGGAACCTTCTAAAAGAGGCAACAATGGACCAGAGAAGAGAGAAGTGAGAATTGGGATAAACTTGACTCTTTCATAATGTTGTTTGGGGCTGGCCTTGCACTCAACGAAAAAAGTAAGAAAACACCATTCACCGGTATTAAATAACAGCACCCTGCTCCATAAGGTTTTTTTTTTTTCAATAACAATGAATTTTATTTCAATTATAGGTGTACAGAGATCATCGCAAGTCAATGTGATAGATTTTGTGTCCCAAACCCACAGTGCATCCCCCCACCCCCCAGACTGTCCCACTTGAAAAACCAAGGTTTTCCAAAATCTGTGAGTCATTATCTGTTCTTCAAAGAAGTTCATTGTGTCTCTTTAGCTTCCACATGTAAGCGGTAGCATTGGGTGTTGCTGTCTAATTGTCTGACTGGTTTCACTTCGCATGATAATTTCTAGGTCCATCCATGTTGCTGCAAATGCTGTTATTTCATTCCTTTAAATGGCTGAGTAATACTCCATTGTGTGTATGTACCACATCTTCCCTATCCACTCCTCTGTCGATGGGTATTTAGGTTGTTTCTATGACCTGGCTTCTTCCCTCTCTAGCTGCTTTAAATGTAAAGTTAGGTTGTTTATATGAGCTTTTTCTTGTTTCCTGAGGCAGGCTTGTATTGCTATATATTTTCCTCTTAGAACTGCTTTTGCTGCATCCCAGAGGTTTTGGAGTGTCGTATCGTTGTTATCATTTGCTTCTAGGTATTTTTTAATTTCCTCTTTGATTTCTTCAGTGATTCATTGGTTGTTTAGTAGAGTGTTGTTTAGTCTCCACGTGTTTATATTTTTTGCCATTTTTTTCTTGTTGTTGATTTCCCGTAGCATACCATGGTAGTCAGAGAAGATGCTTGAAATGATTTCAATTTTCTTAAAGTTACTGAGGCTTGATTTGTAGCCCAGGATGTGATCAATCTTAGAGAATGTTCCGTGCACACTTGAGAAGAATGTGTACTCTGTTGCTTTTGGATGGAATGCCCTATAAATATCTATTAAGTATATGCCTTTCCTGATGAGCCTTGTCATTTGTGGTGTTTTTGTTTCTGGTTGTGGCCTTTGCTTTTCTGCCTAGAGAGGTTCCTTTAAGATTTGTTGTAAAGCTGGTTTAGTGTTGCAGAGGTCTCTTAGCTTTTGCTTATCTGTAAAGGTTTTGATCTCTCCTTCAAATCTGAATGAGAGCCTTGCAGGGTAAAGCAATCTTGGTTGGAAATTTTTCCCTTTCATCACATTAAGTATATCATGCCACTACCTTCTGGCCTGCAGAGTTTCAGATGAAAAATCTGCTGATAACCTTATCAGGGTTCCCTTGTATGTCATTTGTTTCTTTTCTCTAGCTGCTTTCAATATTTTCTCTTTGTCTTTAATTTTGGTCATTTTGATTAATATGTGTCTCGGGGTGTTCCTCCTTGGGTTTATTTTATATGGCACTCATTGCACTTCCTGGATTTGAGTGAGTTGTTCCTTTCCCATATTAGGGAAGTTTTCGGCTATTATCTCTTCAAATATTTTTTCTGTCCCCTTCTCTCTCTCTTCCCCCTCTGGCACCCCTATAATACAGATGTTGGTGCATTTAACATTATCCCAGAGTTCTCTGAGACTCTGCTCATTTCCTTTCAATCTTTTATCTGTTTTCTCTTCCGCATTAGTGAGTTCCACTAATCTGTCCTCCACCTTGCTGATTCGTTCTTCTGCCTCCTGAATTCTACTGTTGGCTGCTTCTAATGAATTTTTTATTTCAGTTATTGTATTTTGCATCTCTTCTTGTTCAATTTTTACAGCTTGTATTACTTTGCTCAGTGTTTCCTGTAAATTATCAATCTTTGCTTCCAGTTTATTTCCAATTTCTTGCATCATCTTCAGCATCCAACAGTCTAAAGTCTCTTTCTGGGAGGCTGATAATCTCATCACTGAGCTGTTTTTCTGGGCTTTTCTCTTTCTCCCTTATCTGAGTTAGAGTTTTCTGTCTTTTCATTTTTATAGGTTTTTGGGGTGGTGACCTTTTTGCCAACAATAGAGTGGTAGCCTCTCTTAGTTCTGGTGTTTGCCTCCCCTGTGGCTAAAGTTGGTATGGAGGGGGCTTGCTGTAGGCTTCCCGATGGGAGGGACTGATGCCTGCCCACTGGTAGGTGAGGTGAGGTTGGTTCTTATCCCTCTGGTGGGTGGGGCTTTGTCTCTGGATGAGATTAGAGGCTGGCTGTGTGCCTGAGAGGTCTTCAGGCAGCCTGTTTACTGATGGGTGGGGTTGGGATCCCACCTGGATTATTGTTTGGCCTGGGGCCTCTCAGCGCTCATGGGAGGGACCAGATTTTCCCAGAAATGGCCACCTCCAGAGAAATGCAGGCTGCTGAATGTCCCCAAGAGCTTTGCCTCCAATGCCCTTCCCCTACCACAAGTCACAGTCACCCCCGTTTTCCCAGGAGATCCTCCAAGTATTGCAGTCAGGTTCCACCTGGAGTCCTCTGGAGACTGCTTTGCCTTGGGACCCAGTGCACGTGAAAGTCTGTGTGTGCCTTTCAAGAATGGGGTCTCTGTTTCCCCCAGTCCTGTGGAGCTCCTGCACACAAGCCCCGCTGGCCTTCAATGCCAGATGCTCCGGGGGCTCTTTCTCCCTGTGCCCGATCCCCAGGCATGGGGTTTTGACGTGGGGCTCAGAACTCTCAGTCCTGTAGCTGAGTCTCTGTGATGCAGTTACTTTCCATTCTGTGGGGCTTCCCACCCAGGAGGTCTGGGGTTGCTTCTATGTGCAATTGCCCCTCCTACCTCTTGATGTGGTCTCCTCTTTGTCTTCTGGAGTAGAATATCTTTTTTGGAAGTTTACAGTCTATTTGGTTGAAGGTGCTTGGCATTTGGTTGTAGTTTTGTTGTTTTTTGGGAGAGAAGTTGAGCTACAGTCCTTCTATTCTGCCATCTTAATCCAATCTCCCATAAGGTTTTGAAGACTGCATATTATGAAGGTAAATTCTATCCACCAAACATACCATTCTTGTATCTGCTAAATCTTTATAGAGAAGATATGTAAAAGACACACTAAGTCCTAATAAGGGTAGAATTCTTATATTCTTAGATCACCATCTCCAATTAATATCAAATCACCTTTTTAGATCTAGCATAAGATAAAGAGATTAGATAAGCAAGCTGGCTGACAACCACAAAACAATAGTCATATAAGTTAATCCATTATTGATGAGAACCTCTATCAACCGCTCAAATCGAGAAAAAATAGCAAAGGCCTTTGCCAAAAGCCTTTTGAATAAATTAATTCAGGTGTTCAACTGTTCTGTGTCAGAAGCATATGCTGTGCCTCCCACCTTCTCCCTACAAAATGACATCTATTTCACTACACTTAAAAGCTTGTAGAATAAAGCTTATCCCAGAAGTAAGGAGAGGGGAGTTGCTGGGCAAGGGGTGGGAAGGGGTTGAGATGACAGCCTTAAGGTTAGCAGTACTCCCTTCCTGATCTCTACTGGATCTTATCATCCTGAGGGTTGACAGTCATATTTATTCCCTGAGTATTTTCTATTCTATGTCAACACACATGATGGAAACTAATAAAACAAGTCAATTGTTTTTAATAGGAATGTGAAATTCTTCTGACATGATATTTCAATAATGAATTGGACTCGATGAGGCAGCTGTTTTGACACTATGAGGCCTCACCCTTTTATATAGAGTGATGGGGTCTGGCCTTTTACCCGCAGTGTTTTGTAACACAAGATTCCTATCATCACAGTGATGGCAAAAATTTTAAGACAACTCTACTTCTAACCATGCAGATCACAACATTTTCACAAGGATAAGCTGTGCAAAGATTTTTTTTTTAGCCATTAATCTTATTGATTGAGAACACGTTATTCTTGACTTATTTCATTTCAAGGACTCTACCTGGAAAATCAAACTAAGTCTCTATCCTCAACTTACCATTTTTAAAAATTAAGGTAAGATTAAGTAGGGTGAGATTCATCCTCTATGGTATACAGTTCTGGAAGTTTTTACAAACATATGCAATCATAAAATTCTCCGTACAATCTACATATAGAACAATTCCATCACCCTCCAAATTGTCCCATTACTCCTTGCTGTCAACCCTTTCCCCCACCCTTAGCCCCTGACAATTACTAATATGTATCTGTGCCTATAGTTTTAAATTTGCAAGGATGACACAGTAAGTGCACTACAGAGTAGTTCTTCTTAGTCAAGCTCCTTTGACTTAGCCTAATGCATTTTGGATTTATCCAAATCTCATCCATTGAGCTTCATTGCTTCTATCAGTGCTCATTCCTTTTTGCTGCTGAGTAATATTCCACTGTACAGATGTACCATAGTTTGTTTATTCATTTCCTAGTTCCATTGTCTCTACTTCCTGGAGATTATGAATAAAACTGCTACAAATTATTTGTCTGAAGTTTTCTGTATGAACATGGGTTTCGTTCCACTTGGATAAATATCTAGGAGTAGGATTGCTGGGTTGTATGATAAGTATGGTTAGACTTTACAAGAAATTTCTAAGCTGTTTTCCAAAGTGGCTGTACCATTTTGCACTCTCAACAGCAATATAGAAGAGTTTCGCTCAGTTCCTCTACATCCTTGTCAGCACTTAGGGGTTGTCATATTTTTAAAAAATATTTATTGTATTAATGGATATGTAATGGTGTTTCATCATGATATTAATTTGCATTTCCTAAATAACTATTGGTGTTGAACATCATATTTTCACTTACTTTTTTGCCATTTACAAATCATCTCTGGTGAAATGGCTAGTCAATTTTTTGTTCATTTTTAAATTATGTGATTTATTATGGAATTTTTAAAAAGAGTTTTAAAAAATACATATTCTGGATACAAGTCTTTTATTAGGTACGTGACTAGGAAATAGTTTCTCCGAGTCTGCAGCTTGTGTTTTCATTTTCTTAACAGTGTCATTCAGAGAACAAAAGTTCTTAATTTTGGTGAAATCAAATTTCTCCGTTTATGGATTATGCTATGTTGTATCCAGCAATTCTTTGCCTGACCCAAAATGACAAAGAACAAAGTTAACTGACAATTTTCTTCTAGAAATTTTATAGTTTTTGGTTTTACCTTTAGGCCTATGATCCATTTGGAGTTAATTTTTACAGTATGTGAGGTCTAGAGTAAGGTTCGATATATTTGTATGGGCATATTCCAACACCTTTTGTTAAAATACTATTATTAACTGATCTTGCACCTTCCTTGTAAATTAATAACCCTTGTAAATTAATAAACCATAAATGTACAGATTTTTTACTCTATTTCATTGATCTGTACGTCTTTGATAATATATTGTCTTGACTATCACAGCTTTATAGTAAGTCTTGAAATCAGATGGTATTAATCCTCCAATTTTGTTCTTTTTCAAAAACATTTGATATAGTTCCTCTGCCTTTCCATATAAATTTTTGATTCAGATTGCCAGTTTCTAAAAAAAAAAAAAATCCTGCTGGGATTTTTCCTGTAACTGCACTGAATCTATAGACCCATCTGTGAAGAAGTGACATCTTAATACTGAGTCTTTTAATTCATGGACATGGTATATCTCTCCTATTATTCAGGTTTTCTTTGGTTTCCTTTACCTGCTTTTTCTACTTTTCAGTATACAAATCTTGCATGTTTTATAAAATCTAAATAGTTTATGTTTTGTGGTGCGAATATAAATGATACCTTTACATTTAAATTTCTTTTTTTTTGTTTGCTTTTCAGTTTTTTATTTTTGTTTGTTTGTTTGTTTGCTTTTTAGGGCCATACCTGTGGCATATGAAAGTTCCCAGGCTAGTAGGGGTCGAATTGGAGCTGTAGCTGCCAGTCTATTTCACAGCCACAGCAATGCCAGATCCAAGCTGTGTCTTTGACCTACACCACAGTTCATGGCAATGCCGGATCCTTAACCCACTAAGTGGGGCCAGGGATTGAACGTGCATTCTCACAGATACTCAGGTTGGTTACCACCGAGCCATAATGGGAACTCTTTACATTTAAATTTCTAATTGATCACTGATGGTATGTATATAATATACAAAAAAATCAATTTTTGTATACTGGCCCAACTTTAACTTGCTAGTAAAAAAAGGAAAGGAAGTAAATAAAGCATTCAGTGAATATGTAAGGGTGAAAAGAGAGAAGATCACATTTATAAAGCCTTGCCTAGTAAGAGTGAGAAAGATTAGAAAAGGCTCAAAACAAAGCATATACTCTTTACATTGTTAGTTATATTTTAAAGTCACAAAAGACAACAAGTGTGTTATAATTTCTGTGTATTATTAAATGCCGAAATTTGAGAATATTAACATAATCAGTTAAATTAAGTTGTGAAATATAATAAATATTTCTTTTAGGACAGAGAAAGATAAACTATACCTTTCCAAGCACCGTCAGCTGCTGAACTAAAAGATGAGCACTTTCAGTCTTTCCAGCACCACTTTCTCCAGAAATAACAATGCACTGTACAGTGAGAAGAGAGAACCATTAAGACTTTATCTTCACAAAATTCAGTTGAGACATGAGAAATGGAGAGGAGAATTTCTAAGAATGTGGGACTCTCCTTACCTGATCTGAATTATATGCTACCATAGACTGGTACCCTAAGTCAGCCATGGCAAAGATGTGAGGAGGATTGGCAGTTCTCTTTGCTCCAATATACAGCTTGGAATGCTAAAGGTTAAAAAGAACACGTTTTGTAAGGCTTTCGTTTTTGCTTAAACTTTATTTATTTACAGATACAGTGCTAATTTTAAAAGCAAAACATGAATCAAAATACAGTTTCAAACAAACATTATATACATGTTACATACATACTGCACACCTCATAAACAATTATGTGAAATAAAAGTCCAACATAAAACAGCCCAGAAAAATGATACGATATCATACGACATCAGTTTGGCAGTGGTATTTAAAAGAAGACTATTTCAGAAGTGCATGCCACTTCCAAAGCAGAACTTAAAGTTTCAAAAATACTATTTAAATAAGAAGACATTTTATAAATGAGATAATCTGGTATCATTTTGTTGACTATTCGTTGGATATAATAATGTCTGACATATGATCACTTTTTTCCTTTCATATCATTTAATCACATACTCTCAGCTGATTTGCCCAAGATCACATAGTTAATTGATAGTGGAATTTGCACTGGTGCCCAGATCTTTTAAAATTTTGGTCAAGATTCATATATTTGCCATTATTATTATAAAAATTAAAGTGGTGGAGACTGACAGAATTATATATTTTTTCATGCATGAAAATAACATTAAGTACAGTATTAAATATATTCTAGAGTACACAAATAGCTAGAAGAGTATGGATTCAGTTAAAAATGAAAAACAACTTAGCTTAACTCTAGAAAACTATTCTACATTTAAATATTAGGGGCTAAATAATCGATAATTACATGTCTATATTTATAAAACATTTTCTGACATCAAAAACCAATCAAAAGGAAGTTTTAAACTCATAATGATAAGTTTTATAGCCATTAAGTCTATAGTACTGATATATAAAACTGTAAAGTTTTTTTGTGTGTTTTTGTTTTTTTTTTTCTTTTTTGGCTCTCCCACAGCATATGGAGTTCCCAGGCCAGGGATCAGATTCAAGTCTCAGCAGCAATGCTGGATCCCCAACCCACTATGCCGGGCCTGGGACTGAACCTGTGTTCTGGTACTGCAGAGACACCACTGATCCCATTGTACCAGAGCAGGAACTCAATGTAACTTTACTTTTGACTCTCCTATCCTTGGTTCAGAGGTAGACATTAAGTATACACATTTTTAAGCATCTATTCATTGATATGATATTCAGTGTGGATCAGTTACCAATTACCAATAACTAGAATTACCACTTCTCACACAAAGACCACAAACTGCAACCAGATTGATTCATCTTTTCTTCCCTAACTCTATGTTTTAACACTAATTATTTAACTGCTTATTCAAGATTCAATAAAATATTCTTTAGGATAATAAATTAAGTATCTGAATAGTAAAATTATTTGCACAAAGTAAGAAAATGCAAACCATACCACATACCTCTGTGGAGTAAAGACCCAGACTCTGAAAAGGGTTCAGAGCAATGAGTATGTCTCCCACATAGATGTAAATCTGATCTCTGAAATAACACTTCTCAAGTTGCTCTGAGACTGTATTCTATAACGAAATAAAAATAATTTCTCTTTATTCAAAATCACTGATGGTCAATTATCATTTTAAAGTAAACAATAATAAATAAAACAACTGGATTCTGAAGCAAGGATCAGAAAGAAATAGATTTATTGACAGTAGGATGTGTAACATCAGGCCAACCATCTTTTCCCTTGATGGGTATTTTCTTTTCTTTTGAGAGCCCCAGAGGGATGTCACAGTTACCTGTTTTTCACAGGACATATTATATGTTACAAGGATCATATATACACAAAGCTTTCAAGGAAATAAGTAAATGCAGCAGATAAAGTAAAGAGAAAGAATATTATAAAAGGGAAGGGAAGATACAATACAGTAACCCAGTCAATGTTACTCAATGGTTCTGTGAGATGTCTTAGTCCTCTGCTTAAATATCTGGCTTTGAGGCAGAGTAAAAAGTACAGAAACTTCCTCAGCTGTTAAATCATACGAGTACATGGAGTCAATTTTAATCATGCCAGAAATCATCACTTGTAGTACCGAAGAGCAAAGGATCTTAGATCACAAAAAGGGACAAAAAATAAAGCACAAACAACAGAAACAAACAGACCTAGTGGTTAATACACAGGTTAGCAATGTGATTACCAAAGCCTTCATTATAATCCACCAGGCTAGGGATTCACATCATTGGAAAATTTGATACACAAAGATTCATAAAGGTGTTGGCAATCTCTGACTTGCAAACATTATTTAACAACAAGATGTTTGATGTTCTTAAGAGAGATTATTCTGAGGAAGTACTTGAGTTGTTTACACAGCCCCAATTTTACCAAATGATTACTTCTGTTTAGAAAAATGCCTCCTGATTTGTTGCATTTTTTAGCAAAATGCTCAGGCATGTGTCAGAAATATTAAAAAATAAAAGTCTGTGGTTCAGGCAGGATAGTGATCCCAGACTTTTACTCAAAGGGAGGTATTTATTTCTCTAATGATATGATTATCTGGAATAAAAGGGGATGAGGAAAAAAGAGGGTGAGGCTATGCTTTACTAGTCTGGAATATTTCTGAGGTCACTGGAATAAGGAGTTTCAAGCAGAATTCACTTCCCTAAGTAGTGGGCTCTATGACCCCATGAGGGGGACCACTGACCCTGGTGACAGTCTCTTGAGGAATCTTGAAGACTCTGGGTCCTGCCACTGAGTGTAGAACAGGAGAGGAAAAGGAGGGAAGATGCCAGACGGAGGTGTAGGAAGCAAACTGTTTTCTGACTGCAGTAAATCAGCCCTCTGAGATGCTTGGAGAGAATTTAGAGGAAGAAGCAACTCAGGCTTTTGGGAACTTGCACTTCTGTAACTTGAGTATCAAAAAAGAAAGAATTGGGGAGTTCCTGTCATGGCTCAGTAGTTAACAAACACGACTAGCATCCATGAGGATGTGGGTTTGATCCCTGGCCTTCACTCAGTGGGTTAAGAATCCGGTGTTGCCGTGAGCTGTGGTGTAGGTCGCAGATGTGGTTCAGATCCAGCATTGCTGTGGCTGTGGTGCAGGCAAGGGGATGCAGCTCTGATTGGACCCCTAGCCTGGGAGCCTCCATATGCTCCAGGTGTGGCCCTAAAAAGACGAAAAAAAAAAGAAAGAAAGAAAAGAAAGAGTTGACACCAGTAGACAGAGCTCTGGAAATGTGGGTTACACATATTAAAACTGAAAACAGTAGAGATGATCAGGAAGTTGAGAGATGAAGAAAACATGAAACCTATGGATGCTATTCAAAGAGGCTTCTGCTCATATTACTTCTGTAAATTTTAAAAAATATACGGAATATTTAAGTTTGATTAAACTGAGTTTCTTACCTCATCCAAAACTTCTAGGGTTGCTAAATCATCTACATCCTTGATATTGGGAATTAGAGATCTGCTGAAGTTACTTTTCTTGGTGTAAAGACGTTCATGTCTGAGGAGCAATACAAAAAAACATTTCTGATTTGAGAAATTATTACTGATTATGGCCAAAGTAAGATTTAGACACGAGAGACTTAAAAATTTCTGTGATGCTGATTTACTAAATTTTCCAGAAAATAGCCTCATGCATTTGATCTGCTTTCTCCTCTTTATTGGGAAAATGCGACATGTCAAACTTACATCATGGATGATCAAAAGAGTTTATTATTTCTACCAAGAACTATCCCATGTGGAGTTCCCACTGTGGCACAGAGGAAATGAATTTGACTAGTATCCATGATGGTGCATGCAAGTTTGATCCCTGGCCCTGCTCAATGGGTTGGGGATCCAGTATTGCCGTGAGCTGTGGTGTAGGTCGTATATGCAGCTCGGATCTCGTATTGTTGTGACTGTGGCGTAGGCTGGCAGCTGCAGTTCCAGTTCAACCCCCAGCCTGGGGACTTCCACATGCTGTGGGTGCAGCCCTAAAAAATAAGTAAATAAATAAATAAATAAGATTTCCAATTTTGTCTGAGGTAGTGTTAAGCTACTGGTGGTCCAGCAGTGATAATCTGAAAAACTATTAATCAGCAGAATTTAAGAAGAATACAAAATAAACCACACTGCAGACTTTCAAAAAGTAAAGTGTATGAAGAAATTCATTTCAGGTCCTAGGGAGTTTATTTTCAAAGTGAAAAATTTCAGCAATTTCAGTAACAGTAAAGATCATGATTCGACATGAGGTCTGGAGAAGTTGCTGAGGTAAACAAAACAATCTGTTTTGATTTTTCTGGACATTAAATCATCCACTTTGTTTTGTATTTTGTATTTTCAGCCTTTATTTTTGGGCAGACTGTTAAACCTTTGGATTTGTCCATCAGTAAAAGGGGAAGGAAAACACAGATTACGAGGAATAACAGGGATCATGCCACTTACTCATCAAACTTTAAGGGTTTCTCAGTGCTTAGAGAGTGAAATCACTACTGATAATGGTCCCCTCTCTGTCTATAGCCAACCCCACAGATTCCGTCTCCTCTCACTTACTCCACGGACATCACCCCTGGTGGTTCCTCTTCGCTCCTACATCACTCAGTTTCCTCTCTCAGCTGTTATAGCATCCTCCACAAAACAAACAAACCAACCACCCATCCTTGACTTCATTTCCTCCATTTACTGTTCCATTTCCTTGCTTTATGGCAAAAATCCTCCAAATAAACATCTATATTTAACTTCAATCTCAATCCACCTGTGAAGAAAACCCATGTCAATCAGGCTGTCGTCTCCACACTGCATGGAAATATCTTCCATTCAAGACAGTAATGACCTTCTCACTGATGAATCCAAAGGTTCATTCTAAGTTCTCATTTATACCTAAACTACTGGCAGCACTTGGCAAGCTCTTCTTGAATACATTTGTCTTTGTATCCTGGGCCCAACTCTGGATTCTCTTCCTCACCTCACTGGCAACTCCATTTCAATATCTGGTTTCTGGTTCCTCCTCATCTTCCTACTACCACATTTTTGAGTCTTCCAAGCTTCAGCTTCCTTAGAGCTTTTCCCTCTCTATTGACATCTACTTCCTGATTTGTTTTTTTGAAAAATTAAAGTACAGTTGATTTACAATGTTGTGCCAATCTGCTGCACAGCAAAGTAACCCAGTCATACATATACACATTCCCTTTCTTTTTTATTTTTATTATGGCCACACCTGTGGCAATATGGAAGCTCCCAGGCTAGAGGTCGAATCAGAGCTGCAGCCTATGCCAAAGCCACAGCCATGCCAGATCCAAGCCATGTCTGTGACCTACACCTCAGTTCACAGCAACGCCAGATCCTTAATCCAATGAGCAAGGCCAGGGATTGAACCTGCAGTCTCATGGCTACTAGTCAGGTTCAGTATTGCTGAGCCACGATGGGAACTCCCATTTCCTTTCTGATATTATCCTCCATCATAATCTATCCCAAGAGACTGAATACAGTCCCCTGTGCTGTACAGTAGGACCTCACTGCTTAACTAAATGGAATAGTTTGTTTCTACTAACTCCAAACTCCCAGTCAATACCAATCCCCTCTCTAACCCACCCCCATGGCCAGCACAAGTCTGCTCTTCATGTTTAAGAAAAAGACAAATACCATATGATACCATATATGTGGACTCTCAAATATGACACAAATGAACCTATCTACAAAACAGAAACAGACTCACCAACCTGACTTCAAAGCTTTCGATTATACTCATGCAGAGATGACTCTGCTGATCTCCGCGCCTAAGGATTCACCTGCTCACCGGACACTTCACTTAGAAGTCTGGGTAGCCAACTTAACATGACAAACTTGCTTCCAAATAACTCAGCCCCAAATCTGCTCCTGCCCACAACCGTCATCTCAGTCAATGGTAACTTCAATCTTCTGACTGCTCAAGCAAAAGACTTTAGAGTGATTCCTGGCTCCACTCTTTTTCATTTTCTTTCTTTTTTTAAATTAGTCAATGAATTTTATTAAATTTATAGTTGTACAATGATCATCACAACCCAATTTTACAGCATTTCAATCCCAAACCCTCAGTGCATCCCCCATCCCCCAACCTGTCTCATTTGGAAACCATAAGTTTTTCAAAGTCAGTGAGTCAGTATCTGTTCTGCAAAGAAGTTCATTGTGTCCTTTTTTAGATTCCACATGTAAATGATAGCATATGATGTTGGTATCTCGCTATCTGACTGACTTCACTTAGCATGATAATTTCTAGGTCCATACACGTTGCCGCAAATGCCGTTATTTCTTTCCTTTTAATGGCTGAGTAATATTCCACTGTGTATATGTACCACATCTTCTTTATCCACTCCTCTGTTGATGGACATTTAGGTTGTTTCCATGTCCTGTATATTGTATATAGTGCTGCAATGAACACTGGAGTACATGTATCTTTTTGAGTCATGGTTTTCTCTGGATAAATGCCTAGGAGTGGGATTGCTAGATCAAATGGTAATTCTATATTTAGTTTTCTGAGGAATCTCCATACTGTTTTCCACAGTGGTTGCACCAAATTACACTCCCACCAACAGTGTAATAGGGTTCCCTTTCCTCTACACCCTCTCCAGCATTTATTGTTTGTAGACTTTTTGGTGATGATCATTCTGGCTGATATAAGGTGGTACCTCATAGTGGATTTGATTTGCATTTCTCTAATAATGAATGATGTTGAACATATTTTCATGTGTGTGTTTTTTTTTTTTTTTGTCCATCTGTATGTCTTCTTTGGAGAACAGTTTAGATCTTCTGCCCATTTTCTGATGGGGTTGTTTGTTTCTTTGGTATTGAGATGCAGAAGGTGTTTATAAATTTTGGAGATTAATCCCTTGTCAGTAACTTCATTTGCAAATATTTTCTCCCATTCTGTGGGTTGTCTTTTTCTTTTGTTTAGGGTTTCTTTTGTGTGCAGAAACTTTGAATCAATATTATCAAAATGACTATACTACCCAAGGCAATCTACAGGTTCAGTGCAGTCCCTATCAAATTACCAAGGACATTTTTCACAGAACCAGAACAAAATATTCCAATATTCTAAAGTTTCTCTGGAAGCACAAAAGAGCCAGAATAGCCAAAGCCATCCTGAGAAAGAAAAATGGAGCTGGAGGGAATCAGGCTCCCTGACTTCAGACTATACTACAATGCTATAGTCACCAAAACCATAAGGTACTGGCACAAAGACAGAAATATAGATCAGTGGAACAGGATAGAAAGCCCAGAATTAAACCCATGCATCTACAGTCAACTAATCTATGACAAAAGAGGCAAGAATATACAATGTAGAAAGACAGCTTGTTCAATAAGTCGTGCTGGGAAAACTGGACAACCACATGTAAAAGAATGAAATTAGAACACTTCCTAACACCATACACAAAAGTAAACTAAAAATGGATTAAAGACCTAAATATAAGACCAGATACTATTAAAAAAAAAAAAACTCTTAGAGGAAAACATAGGTCAAACATGCTCTGACAAAAACCACAGCAGACCCAACTCCTAGAGTAATGACAATAAAAACAAAAATAAACAAATGGGACTTAATTAAAATCCTCTTTTTCTTTTACCCCTCCTGCCACCTACATACAAACCCCATCAGACCTATTATCAAATCAGATCTAGAACCAAATGTTGCACACCACCATCACTTCTACCATATTTCATCTCACACCATGACAGCCTCCCTGCTACCACCTTTGCCTTCTTACATTCTTCTCAATGCTGCAGAGTGAGATTTTTGAAATATGTAACATTTTTCCTTTTTTTTATAGCTGCCTTTCAGCATATGGAATGTCTGGGGCCAGGGATCAGATCTGAGATGCAGTAAAGACCTACTCCACCGCTGTGGCAAAGCTGTATCCTTTAACCCACTGTGCTGGACCAGGCATTGAACCTGCATCCTGGTGCTGCAGAGATGCTACCAATGCTGTTGTGCCACAGTGGGGACCCCTGTTCTTTGTTTTTCATTTCCTCCTCAGTCCCATCTGGGTGATGAAACTTTATTTACCTTTCACTATCTACCTCAAATACCACCTCTTTAAAACCCTCAGCATAATTCTGTATAATCTTCTGGACAAATATCTTAATTATTTCAGCCAATCACTTGTGCATGGACCTTATTCTCTCTACTAGACTGGTAAAGTTCCTTAGGATAGAATAACTCATCATATGCTGCTGGAACAACTGGACATCACATGCAGGAAAAAAAAAAAACTGTCTAGAGAGTTTCTGTTGTGGCTCAGCAGAAATGAACCTGGCTTGTACCCATGAGGACGTGGGCTTGATCCCTGGCCTCGCTCAGTGGGTTGATGACCCGGTACTTCCGTGAGCTGTGGTATAGAAGCAGACACTGCTCGGATCCTGCATTGCTGTGGCTGTGATGTAGGCTGACAGCTGTGGCTCTGATTCAACCCCTGGCCTAGGAACTTCCATACGCTGTACCTGTGGCCTTTAAAAAAAAGGAAAAATAAAATCTGCCTAGACACTAACCTTACACTATAAAACTCCTGGAAGATAATGTAGAAGAAAAATTTAGTTAATCTTGGGTGTGGACATGAGTTTATGGATACAACACCCAAAGCATCAACCATGAAAGAAAATGGTGATAAGGTAGACTTCATTAAAATGAAAAACTTCTGCCCTGTGAAAGGACACTGCTAAAAGGACAAAGAGCGAAGCCACAGACTGGGAGAATACATTTGCAAATAATACTGTGATTAAAGACTTGTATCTAATAATAGGAATGGTATTTTATTCCTATTTTGTCATTCTTAAATTCTTCCATAATAATTTTATGGCATTTTAAATTATGCACTTATTTGTGTGCGTAATTTAGTTAATATCTGAATCCTCTGCCACACTGTAAGCTCTAGATACACAAGACCATGTGCCTTCAGTTTCCTGTTGCATCCTAGAACAAGGAGATGATCCAGAACATAGTAGGTCCTCAATAAATATTAGTTGAATGAATGAGTGAGTGCATTATCTCCCATTTCTGGCACAGGATTTGCACATAGCTGGTCTCCACCTTTGCTGACCTCAACGAGTATCATCTTATGTATCCCCCATTTTCAAAAAAACTCATACACTATAGGATTTTTAAGAAACTAGAGAAAGAAATCTAATTACGTACTTAAGTGAAAAGCCCTGAACTTTTCATCTCATTTTATGGGCCCAGTTGGCAGCCAAAGACTGTTCGTAGAGAATGACACAGGTGGCTGGTGAAGAACAGGGGGATCAGTATCTGGCTGGCTGGTCCCCTCACTCTCCCACTCTTGTGAATTCACCCACCGTGAAACTTTCTGTATTAGCCTCCCAAAACTTAGAAAATATTTTGTCATTGTGATGATGAAAAGCTTCAATAGTATGACCCCAAATTTTCTACAGTATGACAAAAATTCCTTGGTATGAAACTCATGAATCTTTGGAGGCTTGACACAACTTTTCCAGCACCCATCACATCTGTACAGAATATTTCCCAATATGCCAAGTATTTTCAAGATGCTGTGCTTTGTTCATTTTGTTTCCTCTGCCTGGAATGATTTTCCTTCCATGTCTGGCGAAAGTCTATTTATTGTGCAAAGTGAGGCTCAAATTTCACCTGCTCTGGGAAGCTGCTGCAGGTCTTTCCAGTGAGAATGCACCACTTGTAGAGTAGCTTTTACATTTAATTAGGTATATTTCTCAGTCTTACCAGACTAGGAGAAACTTGTGGCCAGAAACAAAGTGTTGCAGAAAGGATACAAAGATGCAAAAATACATTTGGTGGCTTGAATTGCAATATGCCCAACCCAGGTGTGCAAACGATATCCTTCTCTGTTGATTCACATCCCAGCCTTTCTGTCAAGCCTCTCAATAATAAATTAGTTTAGGCATCAAACCCTATCTGACCTACCACTTTTCTCACCTCTTACCACAAAGCACTCCTAATATTCACAGAATTTGATTCTGTGACACGCAGTTTCAATGGGAAATACTAAATCTAGACTTTTATGTGTACCCAAGTGTGGGGAGGCTGTCAGGCTGATAACGGATGGGGAAAAAGGAAAAAAAGAGCATGTGTGGTGATCTGGACTCAGGGACGAGAGGGACTGGGGTCCACAGTGACAGGCACTATGGGAAACCAATGGAATACTTCAAGCAAAGGACTGGGTGTGGAAACAATAGGGTGGAGGAGCATATTTTAGGAAAGAAAAAAAATCATTTTACTATACTCTAGAAACAAACATTATCATTAGGTAAAGAAAGCCAAGGCAAGTTAAACTTCAGTAGTGAATGTAATTTAGGGTCATCTATTCTAAGAACATATTATATGGTAAATACGGCATCCCAATTAGTAGAGAAAGAAAAAAATTCAAAAAATTATGCTGGAACAGCTGGTTAAAATTTTGGGAATCATGTACTTTATGTAAAAATGAATACCAGATGGATTAACAAACTTATAGATCGAAAATGTAATCATAAAAGTTCTAGGAGAGGACGTACAAGTTAAAAGATAAAACTGGAAAAATATCTGCAATGCATATGATGGACAACAAATTAATATGTCTGATATATCAAGAACTCTTGGAATTCAAAGAACACTGAATATGAGCTACCCTGAGACATTAGGATAGTAATCTTATATCGAACACACAAATTTTTGGCTTGTCTATTTTAAGAAGATAAATTTATCACTATCATCATTTCTTAAAAAGATGTGTTATTGCCAAAAAATATTGGAAGCTAATAAACTTACCTAGACTAATGAAAAAATAACTGAATTATATCATCTCGGTTGCCTCTTCCAATCCTGGAATTCTTTGCCAACCTGTTTGTGTATTGATAGGCATACTATGTAGGGTATGGCTGACTCCTTCATTTTGAAGAGAAAATACAAAGTCATTTTCCATGACTTTGCAAAACTGAGTTTTACCATTTACAACAGCTTCATCAGGGGAGTTGAGAAGATGGTTTATTCTAGAGCATAACTCCTTTACTTTGATTTCTCTAAAAAAAAAACAGATTTCTCTCCAGTCAGAGGGTAAAGGGGCTAAGGAATATGGGGCATGGCCAAGCAGGTAGTAATAGTGGCCATAAAGCCAGGGGGAATAGGGACTAACTGATAAAATATTACACGTTGAACTAAACTCTGAGGTGGTTATATGGAAAATAAAGTTATTTCTGAAGCAAATTAAAAACTTTCCTTTCTTTATATCACCATATTAATGACACCAGCACAGCAGTTAAGAAGATGGGCGGTAGAATCAGAATGCTCAGATCAGCAACAAAAGATTTTTCGAGGATAAATAAAATGGATTATTTCTTGTAAAACTCTCATTTAGAATGGGCGTAGGGGAGATGCTTTATGTATAACTGCTGTTATTCTTCCAGCTGTGGCCCTACCACTTACTGGCTATGTGGCCTTGGGTAAATAACTTATTCTGCTTCCTCAGAAATAAAATGGAAATAATAATGCTCATTTCATAAGGATGCGGTGAGATTAAATTATATAATACATGTAAAGTGATGCATTCAGTGTCCACTATGTTAATACATTTTAACTATTACTACTTTTATGATCACAGGTTTTATCCTTACGTACTTTATATTTTCTATTTAATATTTACTTTTAATTTATATTTAATTACATACTGAGTTTCTATTGCTATTTCTTTTACATTCAGGTGTCTTCACTCTCTTTTCGTCCCAGAGATGACCCCTCTACCCTGATCAAACATGAACTGTACATAAATAACACTGGACTCAGCATAAAACGAGCAGGAAGAGAGCAGTCTGGGCCCAGGCCTTGCTGAGGGAGGATTCGTGAACATCATTATTTTCGAAGGACTTTACTGTGTTTAGGATGAAATCCTACCTATTCCCTGACAGTAGCATCTCAGCAGGAATTATGCGTTATATCGGTCAACAACTCTTTCTCCTCCCTACATCACTGCAGGGCTCAGGCTGATTCGACAAGCCACAGAGTTGACACCTAAGTGCTGGAGGGATGTGGTGGAATGGCCCATAGATGGGTTGCCCAGTACATCTTGGTACCAGCACACTCCCCTCCCATCTCCCCCTGGTTCAGGGTTCAGCACTGCTCTCCGTGAGGTGAGTTTGACTGAAGAAGCCCCCTGGCCATGGGAATTGCCCATTTATACTTCTCCCACATCTGTATTTCTGCACCAACCAAGACCTGCTGGACAGGGCCATCACAACAGACTGCTCTAGGAAGCACAGTCAGCACTGCCATCACTTGGTTGGGTCTTAACATAATAGCGACAATGGTGCCAAACAAATATAAAAAAGACAGTTACAGCCATCATGACAAAGTAGCACTAGTGGAGTTCAGCAGGTTAGGACCCCGATGCTGTCTCTGTGAGGATACTGGTTTGATCCCTGGCCTCACTCAATGGGTTAAGGATCTGGGGTTGTCACAGGCTGCAGTGTAGGTTGCAGATGTGGCTTGGATCAGGTGTTGCTGTAGCTATAGCGTAGGCTACCCACTGCAGCTCTGATTTGACCCCTAGCCTGGGAACTTCCATATGCTGCATGCCGCAGGTGCGGCCATAAAAACAAACAAACCAAAAAAAACAAAGGAGCACTAGTGAAGGACTCATACTCTTTCAAGTGGCATGACTAGTTGTATCAATAATACTGTCTAGTTTAATATTTAAAAAGCTACATGTTTCCATGACTTGGCTATCAACAGAGGAGTGGGTAAAGAAGATGTGGTACATATACACAATGGAATATTACTCAGCCATTAAAAGGAACAAAATAACAACATTTATAGCAACGTGGATGGACCTAGAAATTATCATGCTAAGTGAAGTCAGTCAGAAAATGAGACACCAACATCAAATGCTACCACTTACATGTGGAATCTAAAAAAAGGACATAATGAACTTCTTTGCAGAACAGATACTGACTCACGGACTTTGAAAAACTTATAGTTTCCAAATGAGACAAGTTAGGGAATGGGGGGGATGCACTGAGGGTTTGGGATGGAAATGCTATAAAATTTGGTTGTCATGATTTTTGTACAACTATAAATGTAAAAAAATTCCTTAATTAAAAAAGAAAAGAAATAAAAAGCTACGTCTGATCATGTATAGATCATAGGGTGTAAGAGTGAAAAGAAAGTTAAATATAATACAGTCCAATTCCCTTTAATTTTAAGAATTATGAAAAGTGAAGTTAGCAAGTCGGGATGTATTCACACTGTGGCAAAATCCAACAAACCAAGGATTAATATGAGATCTCCATTCCCGCTCTGATTCATTAGAAGATTTCCTCCCACTCCAGACACACAAACACACAATAGGTAGAGCCTAAGGTTCTGGAGCATCTAAGATGTCTCAGGCATTGTGAGGACCTGGGATACAGCTATGAAGACAACAAATAAGGTCCCTGCTCCCCTAGGACACACATTCTGATGGAAAAGTTAATGATAAATTATAAGCAAAAAGATAATTTCAGCTAGGACAGATATATCTGGACAGATTCATTTTTTGGAGGAGACTATGTTAAAATCAAGGATGTGGCACTGGTTACTGCTTCAAATAGTGCTGGATTAATGGACAAAGCTGTACTAGTTCATAGGGGTTTTGAAAATACATAAATCATGCAATTAAGTCAGGTGTATAACATTAGTTTATAAATGAGTCAAACATTTTAAAAGCTAATAAGGCTGTAATGAATGATTAAGAAAACCTATTTTGAAGTGTATTCTATGAATGCAAATAAAAGAATCATCAATTGTGAAAATATTTTACATCTTCTTACATGTCTCCTTTGGTCACTAATGTATTCTAAGCACCTAAAACATGAGCTGGGACATAGTGGTACTTAATAAATACGTGCAGAATAAATATATAAATAAATAATTACTTGTCAAAGGAAACTACCTAGTCCAATCCTTTTTTTTTTTTTTTTCCCACACAGCCGTCTGCAGCATATGAAAGTTCCCTGGCCAGGGACTGAATCTGAGCTGAGGCTGCGACCTACGCCATTGCAGTCAGATTCTTAACCCACTGCACCACAGCCATAACTCCTATCTAGACCAGTCTTCACCATTACCCTATCTTTGAAGATCATTTTACACTTTTCACATTTCCTTTTGCCTTCATTTTATAGAGTTAATCTCCATTCTTGCTACTTTATTAAACATTCAATTTCTCTAGGACATGGAGAAGGCAAAGTCAGAATCTTTCCAATAAGAGTTTTGTCCTCTGGTGAAAACTGCAACTTGTTAACCAGATTATGTTTTTCATTTACTCTGTAATACTGGAGAGACACGGTTTCAGACTACAAATATTTTCTTTCTGTGTTGTCAAAGGTCACAATACCCTCAGGGGTAGTTATTATAGCTTCACTTGTATTTCAGTTCTATACACTGAAAAAAAAAAGACAACTCTTGCTGATCCATGTTAAATGTTTATCCTTACTGTTCAGTTGTACTACTGTAATGCAACAGCTTTATTTGCTTTCACTCTGCTTAAACATTCTCTTGTAAATATCAAGCTCTATCTTCTAAGGTGATTCAGGGGCCACTGGGGTAGTACAGAAATCCTCCATCAAATAGAAGTCTAATCAATGGTTTTGTTTTAGTTTCCTTATCCATCTTTAAAACCCACTAACAAAGTCACAACCGGTAGTATCAATGGGCACACACGCTTTCACTGGTGTGCCCTAGAAGGCTAGTTTTCATTTATCTGCAGTTTGACCCCTTTGGCCAATTGCACAGTTTTGAAATGACGCAGGGGCCAGGGGGCTGGGGAGGGGACACACCAGCTTGGCCAGCCAGAACAGAAGATCAGCTCTGGCAATGACCAGAGTGACAGATGTCACCGTTACCCAGCTCCACTACAGTTCCCATTGCCCTTTTCATTCACACAGCCCTTTCTCCTTCACAAATAATTATGTGGAGGCTGAAGAAAAATGTTCTCACTGAGAAGTCTTGTCTGTTTCTGCGTGAATGTGACTTCTCCGTGCTATTATTTCAGAGTGACCTGGTTTTAGATGTTGAAATGAAACTGACATCTGTGTTTGCAAAAATATTTGATGGTGAGATCCCCCATCTACCAAAAGTTCCTAACACCTTTCTTCTCTTCACCCTGAGTGTAGAGACAAGAGAGCAGAAAAAGAGTTTCTACACGTGGAATCTTTATGCAAAGATGGAATCTTCATGCAGAGTAAATGCATATTTCCTTCTATGTGTAGAGTTACTAGGGCCACTATGAGTATCTGTAGGACAAAAATAAGTACAGAAAAACAATCTGGTTAAGAACAAATATGGCTAGGAGTTTCATGCAGTCTGAATTTTCAGGGAATGATATAGCATGAAGGGTCATGGAGAATGTGTGATTATTAAAATAATTTTTAAAATAAATGTTATTGGAGTATAGTTTACTTAGAAAGTTTTGTTATTTTGGGGTGTACAGCAAAGCAAATTAGTTATACGTATACATATATCGTACTTTTTCAGATTCTTTTCCCATATAGGTTATTACACAATATTGAGTAGATTACCTACTGCTATACAGTAGGTCCTTGTTACCCATCTATTTTATATATAGTAGTAAATATACATCAATTCCAACCCCCTAATTTATCCTTTCTGCCCCACATTTCCCCTTTGGTAACCATAAAATTGGTTTCAAAATCTTTTGAGTCTGTTTCTGTTCTGCAAATAAGTTCATTTGTATCCTTTTTATAGGTTCTACATATTAGTAATCTCATAGGATATTTGTCTTTCCCTGACTTACTTCACTTAGTATGATAATTTCTAGGTCCATCCATGCTGCTCAAAATGGTATTATGTCATTCTTCTTTATGGTTGAGTAATATTCCACTGTACATAGGTACCACATCTTCTTTATCCAGTCCTCTGTTGATAGACATTTAGGTTTCCTCCACGTCTTGGATATTGGTGAACATTGGGGTGCATGCATCTTCTTGAATTACAGTTTTATCCAGGAGTGGGATTGCTGGGTCATATGGTAGTTCTATATTTAGTTTTGCAAGGAATCTCCAAACTGTTCTCCACAGTGGTTGCACCAGTTTACATTCCCACCAACAGTGGAGGAGGGCTCCCTCTCCAGCATTTATTTCTGTAGATTTTTTGATGATGGCCATTCTGAGAGGTGTGAGGTAGTTTTGATTTGCATTTCGCTAATAATTAGCAATGCTGAGCATCTTTTTGCATGTTTTTTGGTCATCTATGCTAATTTTTATAAGTATAAAAATAATATACTTTCTTTTTAAAGAAAACTGAAAAATATGAAAAAGTATAACAAAAAAAAACCCTGTGTCACTGTAACTGCATCGCCCAGAGATAAGTAACTGCTCATATTCTGACATTTCTTTTTATCCTTTTTTATATGCACATAGTTTTTAAACAAGCTGACAGGATTTTATTTTTGTGTCATCTTGGTCTCTCAGCCTTCTCTCTGCTGACGAGAGATAAACTTTCCTGCTTGGGGCAAAGGCCAGCTCTTCTACTTGAACACTTGCTTTCTCCGGGATCACTGCTGTAATGCTGCCCTCTCCGTGGCGGCATCAACCTCGCCCTCTACCAGTGTACGGTGACCTCTGGTAGCTCCACCTTTAAAATAAATCTCTCCCTGGATCCTCCATGCCTTCCAGCCACTGCCCCATTTCTCCTCCTTTCACAGCTGAGTTACTGAAAGAGTAGTTCATATTCTTAATCTCTTCCTCACCCCACCTCTTTCCTTAATTTCTCCCAGGTGGGGCTCCCCTCCACCTCATCCTGCTGAAAGGACACTTGCCAAGGTCACTGAAGAACCTGCTGTGTCCAAATTCATCATTACTCCATTAAAAAAAAATTCAGCAGTATTTGGCAGAGTTGACTATTCTTTCCTTGATGCCGCCACCAAGTTGAAAAACTTGGTTTATGAGGCTCAAAACAGACTGTGTTCCTCTGCTCTTCCTCCCTGAAGGACCACAGTCTCTCACCTATTCTGACTTCCCTCCCTCTGCTCAGTTCCTAAACCCTTATATTCAGTGACCCCATTCAGGGTCATGGCATGAAACACCTCTGTAAACAAATGACTCAATGACTATTTCCAGGACGGGCTTTTCCCCTGAAGACTCCTATATTCCACTGTCTACTTGATAACTCCACTTTCATGTTTAACTGGCATATCAAATTTAACATACCCCAAACAGAATTCATGACCACCTGCATCCTCTTTGAAGAAATACAGGGGAATTACATTTTCATCCATGGACAGGGAACAACAGCCACATTTTAGGCTGGGCTACCCAGGAAATACTTATATACATATACTTATTAAATTTATATATCAATAATTGTATATTATTTTTTTTGAGGGGCTCTTGTGGTACAGTCAAATCTACATAAGAATCAATCATGAAGTCATAGTATTCTATTTCAATTTCTATTCCTAAGACTGGAATTGCCATAGTTAGCTCTTTATTTTCCTTTCTTCTTTTTGATAAAACACTAGGAATCGTGATGTCAGATTTTTCACTTAAAAAAAAACACACCCAGCTGTATTTATATAAATGTATAAAAATCTAACTTCAAAATGAATCATAATCTTCAAAAACTAAAGAATTCTGTTAAATACAGTTTTTTTTTTTTTTTTTTTTTTTTGCAGAGATTACAAAACTAAACGGGGAAGCAAACAAGATTAGGGCAGCTGAACAGCCAGAGATAAAGCTTTACGTGCCTGGCAGTAAGGAATGAGGGCCATGTCATTTTAAATTCTACTCAAAGACTGAAACATTCTGCTCTAAACCTTGGCTACTATCTTTAAAAAATATTTTTCTTTTCTTCCCCAGCAAAAAGATGGTTAAAAGATTTAGCTACTTTAAAGCAAAAATTTTCCAGGAAGTTACTCTCAATATACTTATTATTAAGGCCTTTGACATGATGGCAAAGATGTATTTAGAGGGCTAAAAATGTGAAGGCACTTGGGGAAAATGGTTGCTTTGCCCTCCACTCAATACGTGCATGCTGCTTTGATGCAAAAAATTAGTATTATCTATTCTCAGGGTCCTGCCTCCTGTGAGGCACTGTAGAATTCAATAGTAAATGTAATTCTATGCAAACGTGTCTTTTCTTTATAACAAAGATACAAAAAATGGATGCAGTCAAGCCCTAGCCTCTTGCAAATTTGAAAGAAAAGAAACAGAGAGGCATTATTGCACTATTTCTTGCAACTTTTATAAGGGAGGTCAAGGCTCTTGATAACCCCTTAGATTTTAAATTTTTCTTTCTAGAATAAGAACTTTTTAATTTTTTAATGCCTTTAAGAGAGGCCAAAAGATATATATCCAGAATTTTTCAGGAAATTTTGTTCTTTTTAAAAAATGGGTTATATTTTGCTCTAAGTGTATATATACTTGTATTCATAGACTTTTATCCCATGAAATCAAATGTCATCATTTTCAAGAGGCTCTTTAAACAAAATAATTATAAAATTATGAGAAATATATGTGCAAATATTTTACGAACAAGTATGGATTTGAGTGAGTTTAAACAGTTAAAAATAGGTAATGTCATAATTAAAATAATTAAAGATTTTAGAACATCATTGGAAACATTAACATTACAGGAATTTAGAAATCTGATATAAGCTTTCAGAATCTGTAAAGTGGGCTTAATATTTGATAAAATTTAGATTTCTCTCTATGGAATCAACTTATTTCAATACAAGTATTAATAAAAACAATCTTCCCTTGATTGATGTTGAAAAGACTAAGGAAATGAGTAAAAATTATCCCACATGAACTTTAAAGAAGCATCACAGGATTTCTTGTGTAGCTTTGCTGAAAGCCATTTTAGGTGAATGCAATTTTATGTGAAAGTCCTCAGGAGGACAAAATGTTTCAAACTGAATTAGGACCTAGATAATAAACGATGAACCAGGGAGAGCTTTTCACTCTACCCCATTCTTTATTTGTGCTAACGTCATACGTGCATAGCTTGTATCACCGATGGGAACCTATTTGGCGTTGTAAAACAAATGTATTCACAGTCTTCCCAGGCTACTGATCCACAGTCCACACGGTGCAGCTCTTGGGGGCACCATTAACGTCGGGTCTCCGTGGTCTGGGCTGAGAGCACGCATGTGGAATGTGAAATGAGAACTGTCTCCTGGAATTGTACTGTGTGGGCTATCCCACACCACTTATGGGTACAACAGGGGTCTTAACACCACTAACCAAATTTTTCTTGCTTGTCATCTTCACATGCTAATGTAGGACTCTTGTGGCCTTAGGAAGGAAGTCCCCAGAGTACGTCTCATAAGTGTTTGTGGACAAGTCTGTTCTAGCCAGATACCACTATGATTCAGCTCTTGCTCAGCTGAGTGTAAGTAGCTGACACCCTGTTAGTCACTTTGGGAACCCTTGCTACTCCCTTAGCATATGGAGTCCCTGCTGGCCAGGCTGGGCATTGCTCAGTGCTCCTCCGCAGGCCTGGGCTAAAAAGTGTTAGAGCACTATTTCTGCTATCTCCTATTAACCAAGGACATCACAGAAAAGGCCAGGTTCAAGGGCAGGCAACACAGCCTCCAGCTCTTCATGCAAGAATTGTCATAAAACTGTGACTGTCTCTGATCCATCATACCCTGTCCTACTTTACTAAGAAAGTAGGTGACAGTTACTTCAAGTTAAAGATCATAAAGCAATTGTTCCCTTCCCTTGACTCACTAAATAACAAAAAGAATGGAAACTAGAGAAAAGTCTCCTTTTATGAGAAACAGAAATGGCCACAGTAAAACCAGTATCTATAAGGCATAACCATGTCAAGTGTACCAAGTTATTTTGCTTTATATAAAAAAACAAAAAAATAGTAAAAGATAACATGTTAATGCTATAACTACCACAGAAAGAAATTTTAATTGGGAATTTATTATCATTCATGCAGATACAGGGCTGGGTTTTTCCTTTATTTACAAGGTACACAAAGTCACCACTTATAGCATTTGTACCTAAATATTCAAGGTATGTAAAATAATCTTAGGAACCTGTTTGCATGATGGGTATTCATTGCTTCAGCACAGTTGACTGTGAGGAAAAACTCTGCCTCTCACTTTAGAAACCAGAAGTGAGGGAGAACCTGGTATTTCTCACTGCATTTTTCACCTACAGCATGGGCCTCAGCACTGGGAAGCAACAGTCCTGTGTGGAATTTAGAACATTGAGGGACTAACATAAAGCTCAAGATCAGTTTACAAATACTTCGAGGTGGTTAGGTTGTGGATTTTAAGAAACCAGTGTTGCTTTGCTGCAGGAAACGTTGCAGGACTGAGGCAGGTATCAGTGGCGGCCTCTTAACAGGTGGTTCTTGAGGAAGGCTAATTAAGGCACCCTGCTTCCTTGGCTTCCTGCTTAAGCCTGGCTCTCTGCCTTCCTCTCAAGTCTCTGAGCTGTGCATTATTTTTCACGAAATTTGCTTTTCTTCTCAAGTTGGCTTATAGTGTTTTTAGTCAAGAAGGCGAAATAACACATTTCAATTACCGATGACTTTTATCTCTTCGCATTAAATCAGATAACTGAATATTTTAAAATACTGCACTCAAGAGTAAAATTTTTCTTTTGAATACTTTATAATTCAAGTTTGTCATTGTTTTATTCAATTTAGAGTAGAAATTCACCTTTAAAACTGAATTGTGAATTAAAAAAAAATGATCCTGCCAAGCACATACATCAATCCAATTCCAAAGGTTAATATCATATACCAAAAAATGTCTGTTCTGAGTTAGGTATATTGATTTAGTAAAGTCAGATCTTGAATCAGTTTTATCAGTGTTGGGAACTGTGACAAATCAAATAGTTTTGCGTGATCTTGAAGAGAATTACTTTTGCCCACGGTGGTGCTAGAGGCATCCCAGAGCCTCTTCATTTCCCTGAGTAACCCTTGCAATTGGGGACTAAAATAAAAATTCTGAGAGCATTTTTCTTTCCTCTCCTATGAAGTCATAGATCTGTGTTCCAAAGGGTGCTGTGGCTTCATGATTCAAGCTCCACTCCCACCCCCTCCAAACAGACAATTGTGAAAGATAAAATATATTTTAAAATATTTTTAAGCAGAATTAAAATGACAAAGACATTCTCTAAAACAAGATGATCTTTACAGTGGATCTAACAGATGACATACACACTGGGTAAGGAGAATAGAAAATATAGGTGACTCGAAGTCCAGGACTAGAAATAGGCAGAAGAGGCCTGGACTGTAATGAACTAGAACACCCCTCACAACAAAGGTCCGGACCTGGGCTCAGTGGAGAAATGGAGCTGAATGTGTATGTTGCCTGGAAGAGAAGACTGAAAAAATTCTGTACCTTCTTCCTTTTATGCAGCCAAGTACCTGATTTGGCAGGACAGAGCTGAGATATGGGATCTATTCCAAATTGGCTCAGTGACGAGATATGCAATATCCACAAAGCCAGGATGGACAGAAAGGCTTTGGACTAGGGGGCTCCTGAAGACAGATTAGAGCAAAGGCAAAACCTCCAAAACGGGAGAAGAAAATGCAGAAAGAAAGGAAAAGCGACACAAAACACCACCTATTAAAGATGAGAAAGCAAACTAAAATTCTAAGCCATAGAAGGTACTGAGGAAACAAACGAACTCATTAATCAGGACATTTCAACCTAGTTAAAACACAAATCAAAAAACAAGTGTTAAACAGTCTAAGGCCAAGAGAAAAAGGAAAGTATCATATTCACAACAAAGGAAAAGAAATTAGCCAGATGTGAATAGAGAGATATCGCAAGTCAAAATAATAAATGGTTAACAAACAAAACAGTGAGAAAATTCTAAAAATGAAAACCACAGATGCTGGTAGAAATATCAGCATGAAAAATCAGTATACAGGATAACTCTAGACTAGGCCTAGTCTAAGAGAGAATTAGTGAACTAGAAAACAATTTTGAAGAAATCATCCAAAATACAGCAGAGATTGATAAATAGGTGACAAACATGAAGGAGAAATTACAAGACATTTAAGGTAAACTAGGACATTCCAATATTTATATCGTAGGAGGAGGGAATAAAATGAATGAGAGAGGATCAATATTTAAAGGAACAATGACTGAATAATTTCTGTAACTGCATAAGACATGAGTTCTCATACCAAATGCATATTCTGAATTCTTTACTGGACAAAGAATACATTATGTGACTCAAACAGAAGTACTGAACTTAGGTCAACACAGTGTCCAATACACAGGAATTTTCAATAATGTTTTTGAATCACTAGAACTTAGAGCACCGGGCTTACAACCTAAATACTGTAGAATTCAACCATTCTTAGAATGCTTGAATGTGGGGAGGGGAGGCAGTAGTCCATGAGTCTCACATTTCTTCATATCTTGTGTTAGCTTTTGTTCAAAGCTGTATTTGCTCTGCCTGCTATACCAACAGCCTTGAAGTTAAAGATACTGTCTCTCTCCAGGACAGAAAGAAGTTTTGTTTGCTGTCCAAAATAGTAAAGATAAAGTCTGAAGCAGGGAAAAATTTAGGAAGATTTGTGAGCAACCCTTTGAAAGATCAGAGTTTCCCAAGCTCTGGATTCCCAAACTGTGGGGCAAACTTACTGTCTATACAGCATCTACCAAGGCCATTCCACACCATTCCAAGGACTTATGGAGCAAAGACAACCAACACGAACATAAAACTCATGTGGCAGGCTTAACTGTGAGTAATAAAGGCCTCTGTCTCTGATTCAGGAGTCTCATATTCTGCTAGCATTCATGAAGCTGTCAGGTCAATTTATGACCTGGCAAGTAGAATAAAATCTCAGATCCTTCATAGTTCTTGACAATGAACACTCTACAATGTTGGTGTGTGCCTGCTCTTTGTTCATTTGCTTTGGGAAGGATGGACTTGTGGCAGACTCTGGAACTGTACCCACACATATATAATGCCGGGCATGGAGGAGTCCACAGCTTCCTCTTCCTTATAAACCACATGCCTGCTTTCTTCTTTTCGGCATTCTATTCCCCTCACAACTTCGGTTTTTCCTCATTGATGGTCTCTTCAGCAAGGTTGTAAAGTCACTGAGGCAAGAACTACTATCTCCCAAGACTGTCCACCATCGTTAGTCACTTATATTCATGTGAATAAAGCTTTGTCTTGGGGACTGGGATATTCAATCGCTGCTAAATAATTCTTTACCTGTGCAGCTTTGTACAAGTTACTTAGCCTCTCCAAACCTCAGTTCTTCTCAGCTGTGGTAACGGGGGATCATAAAACATTTCCCTCAGGGTTGTTGTAAAATCACACGATATAACATAAAGTCCTAATATAAAGTCTTATGCAGAGTAGGCATTAAAGAAATAGGAATTAAATATGTTAAATCTCAATAGGAATTCAAATATAACTGTCTTTTAGGTCATGCCCTATTTTCTACCTACCTCTTTCAACTCCCTAAAGAGTGATATGCTCCCGAGATGAAACTAGTAGGTGAAATTCGAGAATAAATTTAAATTACAAAAGATGACTCTTCAACTTAACAGTAATATCTATAGGAATTTATCTTAAGGAAATAAGAGATTTGTGCGCAATTCTGTTCATTACAGTGTTACTCATCAGAACAAAAACAATAATAACTAAATGTCTAATAATAGGGAATTATTTAACTCAGTCATGGAATTGTCATGCAAGAGAATGCTGCGCAGCAATTAAATTTGTAGTAGAAAGATACTGAAAGATATGGGTATTCACTATTCGGTGGCAGAAGGTAGGTTCCAGGATACAGACATTCCAGTTAAGTTTTTAAAAGTATTTTCATTCACAAGATATTAGAAGGTTATAGATTAAAATGTTGTACACTTCTACGTATTTCTTAAATTTCCTAAAATAAACATATGCACCATCTATGATAAGTAAAAATATTCAATATTATAAAAACTATACATAATCATTAAAAATAAAAGCAGGAAGTACACAAAAAACATTAAAAGTGATTTCTGAATATAATTCAACAAGGAAAAATGACACCAAAAATAATAGCGCTAAAAAGTATTTCAAGGGAGTTCCCACCGTGGCTCAGTGGTAACAACCTGACTAGTATCCATGAGGATATGGGTTTGACCCCTTGCCTCATTCAGTGGGTTGAGGATCCAGCATTGCTGTGAGATGTGGTATAGGTCACAGATGCAGCTCAGGGCAGCTCTGATTTGACCCCTAGCCTGGGAACTTCCATATGCCTTGGGTATGGCCTTAAAAAAAAAAGGTATTTCACTGTTATGTTCCTTTTTAAATCTCAAATCTAATACATATTACTTCATGGAAGAGAAGAAAATATAAACCATTACTAATCATCCACTGAAGTTTTCATTCCTAGTTCTGATGAAGTAGTTTCAAAAATGCTGCCACTAATTTTATTAATATCAGGATGAAATTCAACACGTGACATTCACTTTTCATGTAAATACTTCCACTTATCTCCAAACCACAACCAGGGAGTTTAAGTAATTAAACCAGGGACTTCTTTTCTCACTTTAACAACCATTTCATTATAAAGCTGTCAGACTCTAGATGATCTCTGGAATTTTGCAGTCAAGATATTTATTTGATTACCTGGCTTTTTCTGTGCCTCCCCTGCACTGATGAGTGCTGATGAATTCCATCAGTTGTTTTTGCAACATCACATCTTTGCCTTCAATTTGAGTAATGAATTTATGCTGTAAAAGATCTGACACTGTAGGACGCTTTTCATAATCTTTAGTCAAGCACCTGCACTGGCAAAAAGGAACTTAGATAAGTTAGAGTTTTGAATTTTATTATTCATAGTACTAAGAGCTACTCTAACACAATGGAATTATGTTCTTCATCGATGCTCAGCCCAAGAAACACACCTCAAAAAATGTTAAAACTGCAATAATGATAAATGAATGTTTGTGAAAGTGCACACGTCTGTGAGTGATTATGCTGTAGTGATACCAACTTCCAGCTGAATTCCACTTCTCTAGCCTCCCAGCAAGCGTGACTGCGGAGTGATAACTGAACTCAGTCTCCACTTGCAGTCTCCTTGACAAGCCAGTAAGTAGCCAAAGGAAAACAACAATGAAGTCATTACAGTTTTCACGCTTATCTGAAATTAAAACTAACTTCTCTGTTTCCCTCCACTAATGCCTTTAAATATTTCTCAATTGATCTATTTCTTTTCTACGTGATAAAACTGCTAACCCACTGGGAGAAGGTCTATGTGCTGAGAATGTTGACATTTCATGTCAGGGGATGTTTCCTGAGGTTCTCCAGTAGGGGGATGAATGCATATTACACGTCTTGATAGGATCAACCAGGTGAGCACATTCAGCATGGTAAGAGGAACATCTGAACTGGATGTTTAATCAGCTGTCTTCAAATACTTGGGAGAGGGATTAGACTAGTTTTTAGTGGTTACAAGGGACAAAAAACCCTAGGATCCATTGGTAGAATTAAGAGAGAAACAGATTTCTGGTCCACATAAGGGAGAACTCTTTGACTGCAGTTTATTAAATATTCTACAGTGCATAGTACATACTAAGTAATGACTAGTTGAGTGAAAACTAAAACACAAACAAAAATACAGATTATCAATCCTTCTTGAATTTTCATAAGCCTCTTGTCTTTATAGATACAAGCAGATATTCTTGTTTGAAAAACCAGATGAAGCAGGACAGGCTGCTCAAGGTGGTGGAGGGGCATTACAATGAGACTGGTAGGGCGATGATAACGGTCTGGTAATTCTTGTTTTGGCCAGAGGCTTTGAGTTCTAACTCCTTGAAGAATTCTTGAATTGCCACAATTACTGGGGCAATAATGAGTTCACTGAATATTCGAAGCCACTATATATGCTTGTTTTGAAGAAAATAATGGAAATCTCTGGGACTATTTCATAGATAAAGAGGAGATTCAGAAGCATGGAGGAATTGTTATAGGAGGCACATTTCAAAGACAGGGCTGCACGTGATCTCTTAGATTCTTGTAAAACACTCTATTGTTACTCACTTGCTGATGAAGTCATTGAACTCTGCTGACCATAGCTCAGGCTGCCTCAGTTTGGGGGGTGGATTCCTGGAAAAACAAGATACAAGGTTGGACTGTGCATACTGGTTAGTTAGGATAAAATTAAGAGGCACAGCCAGACAGACTAATGCATCACTGCATTCAGATTCTTCCAGGTATAATCAAGCATTATCATCATTTTCCAAGTCAAAGACAGATAATTAGTTATTAATCATTCTTTATATGGAATGACAGGTTCCTTGTTTCTCTGAAAGTACTTAATACATGACCCATTTTTCTCTAACCGGTAATTTTTTTCTTTGAAAGAATCTTTGTGCTTTGAACTGAGAGCCCTAGAAGAAAACACAAATACTTGGCCAAAGAAAAACAATGACTTCTGGGGAAAAGATTTTCTACTTTGAGTCCTACAGAAGGCTGTGAGGACCATTCAGGGTATATGGAGGTGACCTGGAAGGAGAACTGTTCAGAATATGGAGGAAACTACAGCAGAGAGAGGCCTTTAGAGCAGAATGCATTTATGACTTGCTCTGTTGTCTCTGTATAGATGGTTACAAAAGTAAGAAACTGGAAAATATGATTAGCAATAAAGCCACTTAGAAGATTCTGTTATTAATTCCTTTCATTTTCAGCTAAACAGATATTTTCTTTTTTTGGTATGTTCATGAATGCAAAGGAACATCATTTGAAAATGAGGCTGATCTGGCTGTAATCAAGCCACACTGATCAACCATGATAGGTGAATTTGCTGAGTACTGCTTTATGTGAATTCTTACGGTTCTTTGTTTTCATTAATGGAATGGAAATACTTTGTCTTCAGCTCTAAGTTACTCTTAAATAGCTTATAATGAAATTAACGTACAGTCTATACAGGGTCATTAAAGAAAAGTATAGCTACTCATCTACCCTGTATCACTCCTAAAGCTACTTTTACAATCTTTAGGGCTATTTGGAGATTGCTGATTTGCACATTAAAAGAAGCAATTCTTTCCTCCAACAAGCTTACTTTGCTGTCTGCTGTCCTGAAAATTTCCCTTCTAAGAGACCTGTTGGCTTGCTTGGAGTATAACAAGGTTTTGATGATTTTAGAACATTCAGAACTGGGTAGCTTTTCAGATCTTCCTCCCTTCCTTCCTCCCTCCCTCCTTTCCTCTTTCCCTTCCTTTCTTCCCTCCTTCCTTTCTTTCTCTTTCTAGGGCTGCACCCATGGCATATGGAAGTTCCCAGGCTAGGGGGTAGAATCAGGGCTGCAGCTGCCGGCCTATACTACAGCAACGCCCAGATCCAAGCTGTATCTGGGACCTACATCACAGCTCCCAGCAACACTGGATCCTTAACCCACTGAGCGAGGCCAGGGATTGAACCTGCATCCTCATGGATATTAGTCGGTTCATTACCACTGAGCCATGATGGGAACTCCTCAGATTCCCTTTTTTTCCTACTTATTTCTACAGTCAGTATTCTTAGAGCCATCCTGATACAAGTAAGAATAACCAAGATGATGCGGTTTCCACAAGTACCTTGCTCATGTGTACCATATATATCAGCAGTAGCAACTGTCTCCATGTGACATAATCACCAAGATTACAACACTAAGCTAACTATGATCATTTAAACCCTCATTAAAATGGCTCAGGAAGAACAGTGCTGCATCTTACATACTGAATGACAGCAGCATTTAGGATACAGATTTTGTTCCCTCAAATGTAATGAAATTTCTTAAGAGTTGGTATAGAGCAGGTTTCTTGTTCTTTTTTTTTTTAATAATCTTATTTCCTCACTTACCAATAAGCAATATATTTTACAAAGAGTAAGACCCGATAGAGACACTGAAATTGTTACGTGTAAGATGATATGTATATCTCTAAGGTATTGTAATTTAGAACACACAGATAGGACAGAAAACTCCAAAGTTAAAAACAAATTCAAGGAGTTCCCACTGTGGTGCAATGGGATCAGGGGCAGCATCTGCATCAAACCTGGGATGCAGGTTTGATCCTGGCCCAGCACAGTGGGTTAAAGATCCCCGGCATTGCTATAGCTAGGCATAGCTCACAATTGTGGCTCAGATCTGATCTCTGGCCTGGAATTCCATATGCCTGGAGGGTGGCCAAAAATGAAAACAAACAAACAAACAAACAAAAAAACAAATTCAAATGCTTTCGTGTTATACTCATTTAACAACATGCCAAATATTCCCAACAGATCTATTTGGAAATGAGAATGTCATACTGGCATTGTCTCTTTAGGACTAGAACCACCCCCTGCCAGGGCTTTGTACAAATGATTCAATGTTCTATAGGCATTAGGACCACTAAATTTATTTAACAGAGAATGTGGTAACAAACTGTAATATACCTTACCTCTCTGCCCTGGACCCCTGTTACCAGAGGCCCTCTGTGTGTTTCATTAAAATTAAGGTACTGGGCAAAACCCTTCAGAAAGTCTTCAAAAGACAATACATTTATAATAAAAATAGAGCCTTTTTAGGTATGATATATTTCTGAAATATCTAGGAACTAAAACATACATAAAACTATTTTATTAGTGATAAGATAAGCAGGGAAAATTTGTCAATATACACAGTGAAGGGAAGGGAGTCTGTGCAGGAAAAAGCTTTTGGGGGCTCCAAAGAGATTATTCTTCTAAGTTTAGTGTTTTATATTAATCAGAACACTAACATATTTTATTTTATTTATTTATTTTTATGGCAGCCCACGAGGCATATGGAAGTACCCAGGCCAGGGACTGAATCCAAGCTGCAGCTGTGGCAACAACGGGTCCTTTAAGATACTGCGCTGGGCTGGTGATTGAACCCTTGCCTCTGCAGCAACCCAAGCCACTATAGTGGGATTCTTAATCCACTTTGCCACAGCAGGAACTCAGAATACTGACCTTTTTTTTTTTTTTGTCTTTTTTGGCTTATCTGGGGCCGCACCCCTGGCATATGGAGGTTCCCAGGCTAGGGGTCTAATAGGAGCTGTAGCCGCCGGCCTACGCCACAGCCACAGCAACGCGGGATCCGAGCCACGTCTGTAACCTACACCACAGCTCACGGCAACGCCGGATCCTTAACCCACTTAGTGAGGCCAGGGATCGAACCCGCAACCTCATAGTTCCTAGTCGGATTCTTTAACCACTAAGCCACGACGGGAACTCCTTAATTATTACTTTTTTTTGGTCTTTTTTTAGAATATTGACATATTTTAAATCATTATTATATCAATCAATTTTATTTTACTTATTAATTTAATTTTTTTTCTTGCTTTTTAGGGCTGTACCCGAAGCATATGGAGGTTCCCAGGCTAGAAGTCTTATTAGAGATACAGCTGCCGGCCTATGCCACAGCAACGCAGGATCCAAGCCACATTTGTGACCTACACCATAGCTCAAGGCAACGCTGGATCCTTAACCCACTGAGCGAGGCCAGGGATCGAACCCACAACCTCATGGGTCCTAGTCGGAATCGTTTCTGCTGTGCCAAGGTGGGAACTCCATATTATTTTTATCAAATTTTATTTATAACTTTCTTAAAACTATTATTTTAAAGTTCTAAACAAAGAGACATCTTAGCAAGTAGTAAAAAATTACTAGATTGACAAAGTGAAATGAGACACATCACTGGGGCACTGACTATGGGCCACGAAGCCTCAGTGATGACTTTGGGAGTGGACAGAGTAGAAGGAACACCAATTCACAGGAAATATAAGGGATAGAGGAACAAGCACCACAAGGATACACGCAACAAAACCTAGGTTGTCACAAACTCCACAGAGCAAATGACCCAGTTTTTTTTCAATAATAATTTGCAAGGGAAATAAAAAAGAGGGAGGGAGAAGCAATAAATAAAGGAAAATAAAGAGACATTCAGCCAAAAGAAAGAGCTGGGGGAAAAAAATCAATAAAAAATTTTTAAGTTTACACAAAATAATAAAACCACAAGATTAAAAAAAAACAGCAAAAGAATGGAGGAAAAGGTAAATTCAGAACTGAGTTACTTAAACATTAAATAAATAGATTTTTTAACTGACTTTGGATATCATATATTTATATGTATATATAAATATATAAAATGCATGCTAAACATTATAGGTATACATATATTTTTCACCTTTTAGATAAAAGCCTGTGTTCTTTTTTTGCCTCTCTCTACCCATCCCCCAAAAAGAGTGGTAGCAACTGCTGTTTTCTGGGATCAAACCCTCGTCAAAGAAAAAAGATGTATTGAGTGTCAAGAAAAAGCTCTTTTACTTTAGACCACAGAAATAAGACTATAGGACAAAGAAGGTCTCAGAAGAAGCATGATGATATTCCAGGCCACTCTGCTCCCAACCTGCTGAAATATATCTGGGTATTTCTGTAAGGAGCATGACCAGCACTCAGTGGCTGCAGGGAGAAAGGCGGGCTGCAGGTACTGGACCCAGGGTGGGAACCCTCTGACCTGGGTATTTTGAAGAGTGCTCTCATGGGATGCAGGTCAGCGAGTGGAGGATCTCCATCTCCTAGCTCAATGGCTGTGATCCCCAGGGACCACGTATCACATCTGGCATCATAAGTGGTATCTAACTGCTGTTCACATGCAATCACCTAGTAGAAAACGTGGGGAAAAAAAGAAGTTTGTGACTTTAACAAACACACAGCAAAATGCTTAGAACAATGTGTAACATTAGTTCAAACTAATGAGGTTTGAGAGCTCTGAGCAAAGGTAGTAACACGGGGGAGTAAAAGCTCAAATTATAATTAGTAGTGGCAGTTTTATTCTGAGAAGAGAATATCTTAGCAGGATTGCAAATATGAGGGAATAAGCCTATGAAAAAATATTTTTGAAAATGCAGAACAGAAATGGGAATGAAACAGTGAGAGCTGGAGTGTGACTGTTAATGAGTATGGGGTTTCTCTTAGGGAGAGTAAAAATGTTCTGAAATCAGATCGTGATAATGGTTGTACAACCCTTCAAATACACACTAAAAACTCTATGTTAAATGAGTAAATTATACAGTACGTGAATTCCATCTCAGAAAAAGCTGTTAAAAATATATTCATACGAACCTTCCATTTTATTATATAACTTTATCCAACTTAGTATGAAAATAATATTTTCTACCCCACCTGTTTTTTTTTTCTTAGTAAAATTCCTATTTCAGGATAATTCATTATTTTATAGCTTCATACCTGTGGTTCAAGAAAATCATAACCTCACAGGTTGGCGTGAATTTATGCCCTAGCTTGCCCACAACATTCTTGGTTTATGCTTGCTTTTAGAGTCATTGTAAATAATCATTCTCCAAAGTGTCCTGGCTTATATGGTAAGTTACATGGTCACCTGCCACAGTCATTGCCTTCCCCAGTCCCTTCATCCTAAAACATACTCGTCTGAGAAAGATGGCTTTATGTAACCAACAAATGCTACCTCTGATCTACAACTTAATTGAAAAAAATGTCAAATCAAGAATCTTGCTTTTCAATTGATAACTGCCTTGAACAAGCTTGCCTTGACATTTTAAAACACTAAAATAATTCTACGCCATTAATTATGAAGACTATTACATTTGTTTACCTTATTTTCTAATTCTTTGAAATTTGACATTAATAACACACAGTTGGTATATATGTGATATCTTCATTAACTAGATAGCTGGTTATTCAAAATGTATTCTTCAACAATTCTGGATAAGTGGAATTTATTGAAATAGTGCCAATCATTCACAAGTTGGAAAAAGCTTATTACAGAGCCATGAATACAATATACACAAACCTTGAATACATATTTATGTGAACAACTTTGAAAAGACTGCAGTGAACCTTTATCTTTTATATAATATCTGTTGGTTTGCTGAGCAGGAACGCACTTCCAAACCCTGTTTGTGCTACTGTAGGCTTATTAATAACAAATAATGACATCAGTAAAATGACTGTCTAATAACTGCACAGTAAGGACTGTCCATTTTAATTATTAACTCATTTACTACTCTGGTAATTAAATTTAGATCATAATAGTTCCTTTTACTCATAGATGAGAGTAATTCTAAAATCTACTAATCAAAATTGTTTTTATTAAATGGTAAACTTGAAATATATAAATAAATAAAATGGCTTTGTCACTAAAAATTAACATATAAGCTAACAATTACTATTAATTATACAGTTACTATATATCATATCATTTATTATAGTAATTACTAACATATCTGGATGAGATGCAAAGTTTGTTTTTTGTTTTTTGCTTGTTAGGGACACACCCCCGGCATATAGAAATACCCAGGCTAGGGGTAGAAACGGAGCTGCAGCTACTGGCCTATGCCATAGCCACAGCAACATGGGATCTGAGCCACGTCTGTGACCTACGCCACAGCTCATAACTGGATCCTCAATACACTGAGTGAGGTCAGGGATCAAACCCGCATCCTCATGGATACTAGCCAGATTTGTTTCCTCTGTGCCTCAATGGGAACTCCTGAAATGTTTGGTATTATAGTTAAATTTTATTAATTTCTCATTTTTAAGATTTTTTCACAAGCTTTTGAAACACTAGTAATATATCAGAGATGAAGAAACACTCATTTGAGAATCTCTACTCAATTTTGTTTTTGCTTATATGACTGTACTCTCTACCTTTATTCTAAGGTGTTCTCGCTGTTCAAAAATTTTTTAATTCATTGGAATTTTTTTAAGTTTCTTAATGTAACTTATCCTTTCTCCATATTTTACATTACCCTTAAATTTTAACTTTTTTTGTAAATAATAATTGGAAATGTAAACAGAAACAGTACACCAGGACTTAACGCTCAAATTTAATTCTAAGATTTTGCAATATTAATGTAATATTTGAATTACTTCTCCTCTCTTCACTCCCTAGAAAGTTGTAGGTAAATAGCAGAGCTTTTCCTAAAGGTTGCAGAGAGAGCTTTCAAACATAAGTGTTCTTTACTGATAAACATAATTAAAAGGATTAAAGGCATTAACAGTGACTATGGAGAAAAGATGATACTCTAGAAAACATTTTTCCTCAACTATTCCAGCAGTTTCTCAACACATTTCCAAAAGTGATAGTGAAAAGAATCTCCTGAAGTGAACATGGCCCTAAGCAGAGTGACTCAATATGAGAACTTATTAAATACACAGGTTAACAGACCAGAATCTGATCTTAAACAAAGCTGAGAGTTTTTATTATTTCTATCCAAGTTAAAAACAGAATCTAAATATCAAAAAAACAGAAATACAGGCTAAGCAATTCAAAGTATATTTAATGAAAAACTAAGATATAGCACAGGGAACTATATTCAATATCTTGTCATAACCTCTAATGGAAACGAATATATATATATATGTATATGTGTGTGTGTATATATATATATATATATATATATATATATATATATGAATCACTTAGCTGTACACCAGAAACTAACAAAACATTGTAAATCAACTATTCATCAATTAAAAGGAAAATACAGATACTACCTTCACTGAAAAAAAATCTGTGTGTAAGTGGACCTGCAGCTCAAACCTGTGTTGTTTAATGGTAGCTTCTCTTCACTTCATCTGACTCAATCATTCAATCCTTCATTTATTCGTACACTCATTCACAGTCCATTTATTATCACCCATGTCTCTTTTCACACACTCAAGAATCTCAGAAAAACAATACAACCGACCTCTTCTTCTAGTATATTCCAAAATATATGGAGATAAGTATGCATGTAAAGGACACTCGGAAAGGATCAAATATTATATTTGTCTCCCTCAAAACTCTATCTGACCTCAGGAGCCATCCAAAACGGTGTTCCTACGGATGTATTCCGACGGTGCCAGGTGCTGGTGAGCTGGGCAGACACACCTGGAAGAAGAGATGAAGCTTACTTCTGGCGTTCATTATTCAGGTAAGGAGATTCCAATTGCTTACAAACTCATACAAAAATCTGTTTCTTTACAGCTGCCACTGGACTTGAACTTCACCTTAAAGTACCCTAGGTCAGGATGTCTGCAAAGTCAAGGGACCCAGGGATCCTCCTATTTTCTATTTCTCATATCCAAATCTATCCAGGCCTAAAGCCCCACTTCAAGTTTTAGCTTCCCCATCCTGACTTAATCTGCTCCCGATTATGCTAATAACCATTATATCTTTTGACCACCTAGGTTTTAAATGATTTGTCTGAATTACATATCCTGGCATGTAGTTGTGATGTGAATGGCAGGCTACTCTTCTTTCTCTTCCCTCTGCCCACCAGTGGATTTGAAAGTGTTTTATATGGTGGTGTGCACAAAGCAGGGGGCTTGTGAATGTGAATAAAATTAACTTTTCATCTATCAACCGGGGACAAATCACACCTGATAAAAAGTTTTCATTGGGAAAGACACATGTACTCCAGTGTTCATTGCAACAGCACTCTATGCAATAGCCAGGTCATGGAAACAACCTAAATGCCCATTGCAGCAGCACTCTATGCAATAGCCAGGTCATGGAAACAACCTAAATGCCCATCCACAGAAGAGTGGATAGGGAAGATATGGTACATACACACAATGGAATGTTACTCAGCCATTAAAAGGAACGAATTACCAACATTTATAGCAACATGGATGGACTTAGAAATTATCATGCGAAGTGAAACCAGTCAGACAATTAGAGAGCAACACCCAATGCTACCGCTTACATGTAGAAACTAAAAAGACACAATGAACCTTTTTACAGAACAGACAATGACTCACAGACTTTGGAAAACCTTGGTTTTTCAAATAAGACAATCTGGGGGGTGTGGGGATGCACTGGGGGTTTGGGATACAAAATCTGTAAAACTGACTTGTGATGATTTATGTACACCTATAATAGAAATAAAATCCATTAAGAAAAAAAAAAGAAGTTTTCATTGGGGAGTTCCCTTTGTGGCTCAGTGGTTAATGAATCCGACTAAGAACCATGAGGTTGCGGGTTCGATCCCTGGCCTTGCTCAGTGGGTTAAGGATCTGGCGTTGCCATGAGCTGTGGTGTAGGTTGCAGACGAAGCTCAGATCCCGCATTGCTGTGGCTGTGGCGAAGACCGGTAGCTACAGCTCCTGTTAGACCCCTAGCCTGGGAACCTCCATATGCCGCAGGTGCGGCTCTAGATAAAGGCAAAAAGACCAAAAAAAAAAAAAAAAAGTTTTCATTGAACTGCATCTATTTAAAAATACCAAGACCATCAAAAGACTCGGTTCTTTTCTTTTAGAGAGAGGATACACCAAAGGATTACAATGAAGAGGTATAACCAAATATTTCAATCCTGTCATCCCATGAGTGCCACCTAGTTGGACACGATCATAACTGATTTTAAAGAAAAATCAGGTGTACAGTCTCCTCACATTTCACACCTCTGCTCCTTTGGCTGCATGGTGCTGCTCCCCTTGACCTGTTCTGGAACTGATGGATCATTCCCAAATCACAGACTTTAACGCCCTTACATCCTTCCTTGTTTTGAAAAGTACCTCCTGGGTGTCACATTTGCTTTAGGCTATGGCTGTTTTTCTTAGAAGCTGTGTAGAACAAAGGCACTAATTGAGGTTTAAAACTGGATATATTTAGTTCCTCCAAGATGATAGTTGACCTTTGCCATGAAATTCAAAGGCCATATTCAGCCAAAGGGGCCTTTCACTTTTGGAAATATACTTAAGCAGAGGACTAGGTGGTACGCTTTAGTTCCACATTAATTTAGGCCCTCAAGGACATCCTCCACCAATGAATTAGTTTTGTCCTAATGGAATCTTCGTCTGTGGCCTTCAAATTTTGTTTTTAAAAAAGTTTATCATTTGACAGAAAAAATATCCCTATTAAATAATTTTTTTAATTCAAAGAAGAATATCTAATCTGATTGAAGTTTCTCCCTTGAATATTTTCTAATAGATGATCTGAAGAAAGGGAATAAACACTTACAATGCATTTCTCCAAAATCCATCCTCTACCTCTATCTCTATTCCAGGTATTTTACTTTTCAGAAAAATTAATGTAAATCTTTTTCTATCAATTTAAAGGCAGGAATGATTAAGCTTGGATTTTATGCTAGGATCAGAGCACAATAATTTATTTATATAAGTAGGAAAAGTAAATGGATTTTAAAAGAAATTTAAAATTGATTACTAGTATAGTAAAATTTATGTGAGGATTTCTATTTATGAAAAAATTAAAAATTATATTTGACCCTCAATGAACATTTTTCTCCCAATTTCATAAAGGTAGTTTTAAGAATTCAAATGTCATTTAAGTGAAATGTAAAGGTGGAGTTCCCTGGTGGCTCATCAGTTAAAGATGTGATGTTGTCACCACAGTGGCACAGGTTTGATCTCTGCTGGGGAACTTCCACATGCCACAGACACCATCAAAAAAAAAAAAGGGGGGGGGAATGTAAAAAGGGCAGGAAAAAACCACAAGTGAGTAAAACACCTAAGGTTTTGCTCCTGGCAGGAAAGTGACATTTTAGACTAATCATGAGATACCTTTTTTTTTTTCCTCTTTCTAGAGATGAAGAAAAGATTATGTCACTAGAATTGGCATTTTTCAGCAAACAGGCACTAGTATCTGAATTTATAGATCTGGAATGCAGGAAAGGACTGTTCCTCCACACTGCACAAGGAAATATACAGGGAAAGATGCTGAGAAAAGTTTCTTAGGGTGTTGCCCATGACCCAACCAAGATAGACCATTTAGACTTCTTCTTGGAAATGTGAATCTTAAATGCAGACACTTGGGTAGGGAGGTGACTAGAGTGAGTCACCACTGCAGGGGTGAAGAATTAGTCCAGGTGATGCTGCTCTGGTGGTCCAGGGATGGCACAGCCCTTTTCTAAAATGGCCGGATTGCCCCTGACTTTGTAGGCCACTCAGTATCGTTTTCAGTATCATTGCCAAAGTTGGTCAAAATTCAGTTTCTACTGCCTACAATAAAGTAACCCTGACTAATACAAGAAACTAATTATTTTACATTAACAAGGGTAATGGTCAATAATGAGTTTATAAAGCCTTAAGAGTCATTAGGTTTCGTATTAATATGAGATTACATTACACTTCTCTAAATTAATGTGAATTAAGAATTTTCTAAAGCATATGTTTGGCTTCCAAACTCTTCAATCACACATCCCAAAGAATAAGAAACTTCTAAGCAAGCATACTCGATCTAGTATAGACTATTTTCTGTATATTCCTGGTACCGTAATATATACATTATGAAACATACAAAAAGAATTTTAAAGAATATTAAAATAACTATTATGAATATTTCATAATTAATTATTGATAATTCTGTACCCTGGCAATATCTGGTATAATGAATTACAATGCTAGTAGAATTTCATATATTTAGTATCTTCTGGGATCTGACAGAAAAACTGTTTTACACCTGGTTCCTGCAAATGGTAAGGAAACGAAAAAAACCAGCCCAGAATGTGAAGACGGAAAACAAAGTCTCAAAATAAGTGAGAAAGGAAAAATACAACTTGATAAAATAAGAAACCCTTGAGTCTGAGAATACTGGCTGATGATCACATTAAAAATAGGACACATACCTAACAACGAGTGACAAAAGATTAGGTCTTTATCAAATCATTTTTGTTGAATACTTCTGCAATGACCATTATATCTCAAGATCATTTTACCAATACAACTAACTCTTTCAGAGGTAGAGGGAACTTTATGGTCATAACATCTAATGTGGTCATTTTCAGGTTAGTAAACTTCAGCTGGATAGAAAAATGAGCTTCCTGAGGACAAATGGCATTTTTACTTAATATAAAGTCTCAGAAGAAAATTAGCTAAGAAGGTAGAAAAATGCAAAATTCTATTAAAATGATTGACAAAAATTACTTCAAAAGGCAACAGGAATCCCAATTATGAGTTCAGGAGCCCTAGGAATTAAAGATTAGTAAAACCAATTTGTCCAGAGAGGAGCTAATGGAGTAAGTCACCAAAGTAAACAGTTACATAAGCATCTCAAAGGAGAAGATGCCAAAGGTGGAAAATTCCAGGCACAAAGTTGGGATAGAGAGAGGATATTGAAAGAAATAAGAGGCCAACAAGAGTTCAGGGTTGAACATAAAATAGGCTAGAAGAGAGAGCAAAAATCCTTTCAAAGTCAAGGGAACATTAAGGAGGATTATGTTAATGGTTCTCCAGCACTTTGCTTTGATTACACTTCTGGGGAAATACCAAGTCCTTCCAATAAGGCTTCCAACAACTCTGTCCCCTATGGCATAGTCCTATTTCCTGGGAGATAAATGTGCAGGCTTTATACTTGTGGTCAGGAGGACTTAAGGTCTTAGGGTGTCAGAAGAAACACCTGATATGCGGTTTCCAAGGTGGTTCAAACAGACCGGACGACTTCAGGGAATCTGAATTGCTATAACACAGGACAAAGCCCTTGACATCTCAGGTGAGCAAAGGGAAGAACATCGGTTTTTGATGTTCTTAAAAACGAAATACTGCAGGCATTAGAATTGAAATCATAAAACTATAGAATTTTTCAACAATAAGGGGCTATAAAGTTTATTATATCACCTAATATCCTCATTCTGTGGGTTACGTTAAGACAGTGTGATGACTGATTTTTATGTGTCAATATGGCTACGCCATGGTGTGCAGATATTGGGTCAAATGTTCTTCTGGATATTTCTGGGAAGATGGTTTGGGGATGAGAATTAACATTTAAATCAGTGGACCTTGAATTGTGTGAGGACACTGAGAGAAGTCAGCAGTGTGACCCAGAAGAACTGGAACCAGATCAGAACCTGACCATGCTGGCACCCTGATCTTGGACTTCCAGCCTCCAGAGAAATAAACTCCTATTGTCTATTAATAAAAAAAAATCAGTGGCCCTTGGGTTAAACAGATTATCCTCCATAATGTGAGTGGGCTCCATCCAATGAGTGGAAAGACATTAATAGAACAGACTGACCTCTGCCAGACAAGGAGTTCTGCCAGCAGATGGCCTCTGAACCCAACCTGCAGCTCTTTCCTGGGTCACAGCCTGCCAACCCACAGTCAGATTTTGGAGTCACTAAGCCTCCATAGCCACATGAACCATTTTCTTAAAATAAGTTCCTCTTTCTATATATACATGCACATTCTGTTTCTTCTATGTCTCTGGAGAACTTTAATACAGATTTTAGTACTGCGAATGGTTCTAGAGGCACAGAATCTGAAAGACAAGATTTCTGAATTGGTTCTGGGGTCTCTAAAATTGACTCTCAAATTCGATGAGGTCAAAAGACATTAATGGCTCTATTTCCAGGAGTAAAGAGAACACTAATAGCTCATGGCATGGTGTGCCAACAGCAATACGTAAAATATCATCATTTGTAATTAAACACTTAGAAGAGGCACAGTTCAGGGTGACCATGTAATATGGTAACTTTGAACAGTTTTTTCAAATGAATGAGTATATTGAGATTGGATGGTTGCTTCTAATATCGTTGGACAAAGTGAGGAAACAAAAGGATGAGCTCAGGGATTCCAATTGCCAGCTCAAGGTGCTGCAGGAATGACCTGAAAGCTTCTGTCTGCCCTGAAAGATCCCTTTTCTCTGTGCTGCAGCCACAGAGCTGAAACTGCTGAAAACCAAACCCAGAATCTCATCCTGCAAGTGGGTGAACTACAACGCAAATTGAATTCTCAGTATCACAGGGTGTCTTCCATTAAACTGAAGGCACTGATTGGGAAGGAATGGATCCCAAAAACTAGAATGTGGATGCACGGGAAGATCCCACAGAAGCTGGAGGCTTTGAACCCCTAAATTCTGGTGAATCTTCTTTACCAGTGGAAGTAGCCTCTTTAACCCCATGTGAAGAGATTAACCATGCATTTGCCCAAGGAAACTGTAAGGACCTCCTCTGATGTAGTTGCCTTGTAAGACGTGGATAACTCTCAGGACCCACCCAACCACCTCTCTTTGCTTCTAAACCTATAATCAGACTCACATCCCAGCAGAACCCCAAAAGTGAGGTACAAAGGTATAAAGAACTACTTGATTTTTTAAATTTAAACAGATGGAAGTTCATAGAATATGTGTGGGATGGATCATAAGGGTGTGGGATGATCGTGGAAGTAGCATAAACTTGAAAAGGGCTCGTTACTCATTTGAGCCCACTAAGCAGACACTTGGCTTCTCACATTGCATCTAACAGTTTATTTGGTCGACTGGCTCAGACATGGATCAAAACGTGGCCTCAAGTAAATAAACTTGAAATGCCAGAATTACATTGGTTTATTCTTAAAAAAGGGACATAAAGGCTTAAGAAGACTGTCATGATAAGAGGGTTCTTGTCACTTGAGACTGACTCACCCAAGATGGAGGGTCCAGAGAACCCACCTTTTAGGACAACTGTAAGAAGTAAGTTTTTGAGGGCAGCCCCCTCCCTGAAGAGCTCTGTTATCACTCCTCTCTGAAGCTAGAACCTGTAAGGGCACCTGCTGTCCCTGAGTTGGAAAAACCTCAATGCAGTGGGAATAAAAGATCACAGTGGCAGGGGCCCAGTGGCAGCAGAGTCAAAGCAGTAATCAGAACAGTCTGAGTTACAAAGACCCATGGGTGTTGCCTAGTTGATCTTGGTATTCCTAAAAAAGAAACAGACTGGAAGCCTACATTCCTTACTTGATCTGTATGAGCAAAACAGTTCTAAGCTGGATGAACAAAAGTCTAACCCAAATCAAAAAAACAGACAGTCATGGCCCCCTCAATCAGTTCTGAGACTTGAGCTGGTTTACAGACCTGCAACTGCCTGAACAAAGGGGAGGTTGGCCCCCTGAAGAAGGTCTCCAGTTCACTGACAACACTTTATACTGTTAATCTTTCTCACAGCATTCCACAAAGGGATTCATTGCCCTTAACTAGGGGAAAGGGGGGCATTGGGTAAAAGGAAATAATCAGACTTTTCTGGGATTCCTGGACACTAAGTCTGAATTGACACTAATTCCAGTAGACCTCAAATGTCACTGTGTTCTACCAGAGTAGGGACTTATCAGAGGTCAAATGAGAAATGGAGCTGTAGCTCAGGTCCATCTCAGGGTGGGCTCAGGCTTTCATTTCCCCATTGTTAATTTAGGAGATTGAAATAAATCAATGATCCTTTATTACTCTTGGGTCACAACTACTTAGTGAGTTTCATGAAAGCTTTATACTTTCTCATCAGGCAATTCAGAGAACAATTTGCATATAAAGAATAGCAAGAATCTTCTGACATTTCTGGACTCAATATACCAGAGGACATTCAAGGTTGTCTCCATTCAGTGGATCTGTAAGACAACACAGGGAGCTGATTTTATGCAACCATCATGCCTATCAATTCTAATGCGATCTCCTTTGAAAATCTGTCACCTCTCCAATCCACCTGGCACTAGATCTTTCCTTTTCTTTAATACTCAGCTCATATCTTATAATGGGGACAGTGTAGATCAAGATGACACCACTTGCTGGACACTCTTTGATTTGAACATATGAACTGTGCACCTATGCTAGCCATCTGTGTCATGTGATTCTGTTCGAGTTTGTACCTGTGTATACATGTATAGCACTGATCCTGGTTACGGAAAGTTGAGGATAAATGACACTCCTCATTTACAGTACACTATTATCACTGCTTTTTCAGCTTATTTTTTCATCCTCTTTTTTTCCCCATGGATCTCTCCCATTGTCCTGTCTCCTGCCCCAGCATAAAATTCCTCTACTTGCTTGAAGCTCTTCAGGAATCAAAATTTTAGATCAGCCGACTAAGATCACTTAGTGCTAATCTGAAACATTTGAGAAAAAAACTGAGAAGGCAAAGAGGTGACTCTTAAAAAAACAGAAGGAAAGTCCTCTTTGGTTCTCCTAAAGCAGTCACAATCTGGAAAGGCAGAACTGGTTACTTTTATTAAAATTTCTAAGTTCCACTGAGGTAGTTAGTTTGTTTTTGTGTTAGGTAAATCTCTAGATAAAGGGTTTTTTTTAATCTGTTGCTAACAAAAACTCTTTTAAAATGTCTGAAATCCATTCTTCATAATAGATTTTTTGGTGTACTTTATGTAATTTATTTTTAAAATTAGAGCTGATTTACAATGTTCCTTCAATTTCTGCTTTATGGAAAAGTGACAGATATATATATTCTTTTTTTCATACTCTCTTCCATCATATTCTAACCCAAGAGACTGGACCCAGACTTTATGTAATTTAACTTCAACAATTAAAACCTAAAATTCTGAACATCTCTTAGAATACAGGGCAGTGCCCACCAATAAGAAAAAAAATTGCTCTCTAGGATATTTAGACGTTTCTTTGTCTCTCCCTTTCCATACCCTTCTTTTAAAAAATATCTTTATTTACAGTTACGTGCAGAAGAGGAAGGCCCAGGAGACTTGCTTGTACTATATCGGCCCATTCCCTGGTCACGGTTGAGTGGATCAAAGGGGATATCTGACTCAGCCTCTCCAACTGAACTCTTTCTCCCCCTTCAGATTCCTTTGGATTTAGGCTGTTAAAAGTGCGGATCAGTTAGCTGTTGGCACTAGACTCATATGGTCATATTGATTGGGAAGGTTGAGGCTGCTATTTTTGAGAAGCCTTGTTGGGCAACACAGGAGCTCCAGAAGCTGGGAGTTCCTGTCGTGGCTCAGCAGTAATGAACCCAACTAGTATCCATGAGGACGCAGGTTCGATCCCTGGCCTCGCTCAGTGAGTTAAGGATCAGATGTTGCCACGTGCTAAAGTGTTAGGTCTCAGATGAGGCACGGATCTGGTGTTGCTGCGGCTGTGGTGTAGACCAAGAGCTGCAGCTCTGATTAGACCCCTCGTGTGTGAAATTTCATATGCCATTGGTGTGACCTTAAAAAAAAAAGAAGGAGAAAGACAGATGTTATATGAAATCTCTTATAACTGGAGTCTAAAACACTGCACAAATGAACATCTCAACAGAAAAGAAAATCACGAACTTGGGGAACAGACTTGTGGTTGCCAAGGGGGCGGGGGAGGGGTGGGGGAGGGGTGGGAGGGAATGGGGATAACTTGTGCTTTAATGATGGAATAGCAAGGAGCTCCAACTGTATTGCACGGGGAACCATATCTAATTACATGTGACAAATCCATATATGTACATGTAATTGGGTCACCACACGGTGCAGTTGGAAAATCTGACAGAAATCTGTAAACCAGCTATAATGCAAAAAAAAAAAAAAGACCAAAAAAAATAAAAGAAAACAGAAACTGCAAAGACTGGTCTATAGACACTCAAAGAGAAGCAGAGAGGAGATAAATGGTGTCTCCAGTGAGAGAGGAGGAGACACCAAGCAGTTCTGGTTCTTGCCTTCCACTCATCTGTCCCTTTCATCCTCCTTACTCCTGTTCTTATCTAGGAGACTGTTTTTGCAGTTTACTCCTCTTTGGAGCTAGTGTGGGGCTTTTGTCCTTACAACTAAAAGATCGTTGACCAAAACATACAACCCTTTCTATAATGCTGAACAGGTTAGTTCAACTTCAGAAAATGTTCAGTTTGGAACACATGAGCCCATAGGTTCAGCTGGAACCACAAAGGTTTAGAAGAAAGAGTCCACCTATTCGATGCTTTTGCTCTTTATAAAATGAAAGAATTTATAAATGTCTTTCCTTTCAAATAAAGGTCACCTTCCCACAGTACAAAAATAAATTCTAGCCAAGGAAAATATTAATTTTTTTGTATAGATATAAAAATTCTAAAGCTCTGCCAACTTTTAAAATTGATTCTTCCCTCCAGTTTTTTTCCCCAGGATTTCATTTCATTATATAAAGCACTAGCTCTCAAATTTTCAAGGTTCATTACATCCAGTTACAAATACATGTATGTATAAGCTTTAGACATAGACATAAACATCTTTAGGCATTTCTGCTAAGTCTCCAACTCCATAGTTTAAAATTTTTTGACATAATTTCAACTTTAGAGAAAATGTGGCAAGAGAAATGATTTTCTTTCCTGAACAATTTAAGGATGTAAACACTGTAAGTGGGCTACATGATGCCCTTTCACCCCCACATACTTTAATGTATGATTACCAGAAACAAGGACATCCCCTACATATTCAGCTAATAAAATTGGGAATTGAACACTGACCCATTTCTACCACCTAGTCTACAGACTGCATTCAAATTTCATTAATTATCCCAACTGTGCTCTCACAACAAAAGGATCCAATCCAGGATCATGTGCTGTGTTGGTCTCTTTCAACCGGGAGGAATTCCTTCATCTTTCCTTGAATGTCACGACCTTGATACTTTTTAAGATTTCAGGCCAGATATTTGGATATCCAAACCATCTTGGATTTGTCAGATATTCCCTCCTGATTGTATTTTTGGCAGGAATACCATTGACTAGCATCTTCCCAATGCATCCTCTTGGACGGGACATGACTTCCATCTGTCTCATCACTAGACGTATTCACTTGGTTCACTGTGAGTGAAGTCTGTGTGAATCTGTGCGTGCCAGGCTTCTAGCCTAGAAAGTTTCTCCTTTTCTTTTATAATTTTAAAGTATTTTATGGAGAGGTGTTTTGAGGCTATATAAATATCTTCCTAATCAAAACCTAACTATTTCTATTGAAGTTTTTGGATGAATTAATGATTGCTATGATGGTTGCCAATGATAATTTTGAAAATTTCATTATTCCTTCTACATTCATTAGTTGGCATTCTTGTGTAAAGAAACGCTTTTGCTTTTTTCCATTCATTTGTTTATGTGTGTAAGTATGCAAGTGTGAATTAATGGATTTCTACTTTGTTCAATGGATACTATTGTTACCATCATTATTATCATTATTTTGATGTGCAAATTGTTCCAGATTTGATCAGTGAGAATTGCTTCAATTTGTCTTCTGCATCCTTTTGACATTGTCTGCATCATTGAGCATTTCCTTACTTTTTGACACATTAATTTCCAGACTTATCTTGAATAAGCCTTAAAAATAAGCCTTTCTCCAAGAAACCTTGCTTCCTGTTGGTTGAGAGCTATATTTAAAAACTAAGAGTCAAGTTCTCCTTTCATGGCCTTACCCACAGCATTCTACAACAGTTCCAGGACCAGAGATCAAACCCATGCCACCGCTGTGACAACACTGGATCCTTAACCTTCTGAGCCACCAGGGAAACTCCTAAAAATTAAGAGCTTGGTTCTTTTTTATTTTATTTTATTTTATTTTATTTTTGCTCTTTTGTCTTTTTAGGGCCACACCCGTGGCATGTGGAGGTTCCCAGGCTAAGGGTCTAATCGGAGCTATAGCTGCTGGCCAACACCACAGCCACAGCAATGCAGGATCCGAGCCGCATCTGTGACCTACACCTCAGCTCACGGCAACACCGGATCCTTAACCCACCGAGCAAGGCCAGGGATCGAACCCGCAACATCATGGTTCCTAGTCAGATTTGTTTCCACTGAGCCATGATGGGAACTCCAGAGCTAGGTTCTTGATGTGCTTGTTCTTAGGGCATCAGGCTTGCAAGTCCTCTTAGTGGAAAGAGTTGGATAACCTGTACACTTGTGTATATACACACATACACATACACCCTGCACCCTACATACATGTTACAGTATGTTTTTCTTTCAATATTCTTCTCTATATACTGAAAACCACGAGCTCACACTGATACCTCCAATTTCAATCCAACATCATTGGGCTCAGTTCTTCCCCTTTCCTTACAAAGTTTTTCCCTTTGTAATTCTCATCTCCAATGGTAAGAAACCTGGCTCCCACTGTCCTCATTATATTTCCTGATGATATTAAGCCCCCTTTATGTCACTAATCTCTTGTCTCCCTTGACCCCTATGCAGTCACTCTTCTTATCTAGCTCTGGCTCTGACTGGGGTCACCACCATCTCCCTACACAAATGCTCTCTCTGTTCCTTCCTCGGGACTCAACGTTCCAAGCTGAGCCACCACGCTCCCACCCTCACCCCGTCCAGAGCCAAACTACATACTGAGCTGCACCCCGCCCTCCAACTCCTGTGCTTACTCAGCCCTCTTGATGGCTTTTGTTCTGAATTATTCTTGAAGAGAGGAAGGAATGAAGGGAATGCCACAGTTTTTGAATTCCAGTGCACCTGCCTCACTTGATGATACAAAAAAGGGTTATTAATAAAATAAACCACAATTTCTCTTTGACCTACATTACTCATTGGGGATTTAGTCTAAAATTGGGCATGTGGGTAATAAGAGATTTAAAGCCATAAAATATTCTGTCATAAGAACAATGTCTAAATAAATCACAAGAAGTACATTCTGTACTTTTGTACCGCAGTGTTAACTATTCTATCAGAAACGAAGGTCCCCAGAGAGAAATCTGTAGAAACTGAGAAATGAGAACTGCCCTTTAAATTTAGTCTCTCTTTCATTTCCTATTGCAAATAAGGATTGCTTTTTCAGACGTTAGTTCACTTGCCTAAAGGGGTTTATCTCCTGGGAGGTCATATTATTTATTGATTGATCATACACCAGTGACTGCTAATGTATTTCATTAATAATGTCTGCAAGCTCACTTGTCTTTTTATTCTCTGAGGTGGTTGGTGGTTTTCTGGAAAAGTCTAGCCCACTTAACAAGAAAACAAAAGATTTTCTTAAAAGTTGTATTCATAACTAGTATTAGCAAACTGAACCTTACTTTTAGTGTAATTAAATAGCTTGGTATTGAAGGTTAAGACCCAACTGACTCTAGCAAAGGGCTAATCTTTTTTTGGAGGGGGGGAGGCACTGCGCCATTAGGGAACTCTGAGAATGTCTGTTTTCATATTTGATGTCCCTGGAGATTTTTAGTGACCTTCTCACGGTCACATGACTGCATGAAAATCATGCCTCCCATTTACTCGCTCATTCGAGTGTATTCATTGAGCACTTTCAATGTGCCAGTCCCATGCTTGGTTCTAGGGACAGAGTGATGGGCCAGACAGAGACTCAACTGTCACGAAGCTCTAAGCTTAGCAGAGAAGGTAGTCGCATTAAGCACATGATTCCAGTCAAGGGTGGCAACCAGTTGGCTAGAGAAAGGATAGAGTGTTGGGGAGGTCCTCAGCCAGGAAGACAGAAGTCAGCTGGGTGCAGGGGGAGGGGCAGCTTCTATAGAGGGAGAGCATCTTGTTTGTAACTGGTCACAAAATTCAATGACACAATACTTAGATACTCAGAGAAACTGCGGTTTCTTTATTTTGCCTCTAACTATCATGGCCATTCCCTACGCCCCTATACTGGCTGGGGGAAGTAAGCTTAGATCCAAATCATAAGTCCTTTCAGACAGCGTTCAGTTCTTAGATGAAGCGCTTGCTCCTCCTCTCGGATGGCGCCCCTCCTCCTCTCCTGAAGATAGTACTGTCTGTACAGGATGAGGCCGGCTAATAAGACCGTGTGGCAGTGAACAGAGGGAGGGTGCTGGAGTGGGTGGATCTCTGGTCTCTAGGGCCCTGTGCCTTTCTTTATCTGCCTGCCTGCTAGCACTACTCTCCCACCCTTACCCTCCCCCCGCTCCCCCCCCCCACCAGCCTCCGGCGCCAGGTCCGGCATCTAGCAAGCTTGTGGCCTGTTCTCATGCAGGCAGGGCTTCCTGCAGACCCTCCTGGCAGATGTAGCCTCAGATTGGCTTCAGCTGGGGCTGAGAACACTCGGAAGTCTGGCTACGGCTCCTGTTCAGACTGCCCCAGATGACCTGCTCTGTGCCTCACCGCCATCCTGAGCAACCCCCTCTAGAAACTTCTCAGCCATATTTGCAGTTACTCTTGGGTAAAGATGGGGAAGCTCAGCTGGAGTGCTTGACTCAAGAATAGGAAAGCAACTCCCTCACTTTCTGCTCTCTCTTATGTGAAACCCTATGCTATAACCCTGAAATTTCTCTCTTCATAAGCTGAAGAGAAGATAAAACAACTGAGACAGACCTTTCTCAAGAGATAACCAGGGTCTTGCTACACATTCCTATTTTTGAATATTATCTCAGTCATTTTCTTGCATCCTTCTAGAACAAGATTTAACCTCCCTGCAGATAGAGATGCATCTGGCAGCCTGGGGTGAAGGCCATGTTCTTGGAGAAGCAAGAGAAAGAAGCCTGTCAATCGGTTCTGAAGTACTTCCTCCCTGACTGCGAAAGAGGGCAGCACATTTAAGGGACTGAAAGAAGTTGATCTGGCTTGTAGGTAATAGGGAGGGTCCCTGATGAGCTAATCACGAGGTGCTCGTTCTGGGCAAGCAGAGAGGATCATGAGGCACAACCCTCCCCAAGGGCTGCAGGAAACCACTGAACAGAATACTGAGCAAGAGAGTGGCAGGATCAGAGGAGCCTTCTGGCTGCGGGCTGGAGAACAGTCTGGAAGGAAGAGAATGAGGCTGGATGCAGCGGGTTCAGTAAAATGTCGCTGTGGGAGCCAGGTAAGAAATGATGGCGAGGACCAGGGAGGAGGAGCGACACATTAGGAGTTTGGGGATTTCCAACAGAGACAGAGCCTCAAGACTATTTGTTGAAGTGGGAAGTGAAGTTCAAGGAATGCTCAAGGATGAGCCTAAGGTTCCTGGCTTGAAACAAAACAGCAAAATAGATAATGAAGACTGTTTCTACGACAACAAACTCATGATATGAAGCAGATTTGTGGGGATGGATGAGGTGATGGAATCCCATTTTGGACATTTTGAGATAGCTTCAACATCCAATAATGAGCCATATAAAACACCATATATTTTATGAGGTGAGAAATTTAAACCAAAATGTATTCTAAACCCCCTGACTCCCAGCTGTGGCCTTCTCTGAAAATCTGATTTAAACATAAAATGAGGACACTGATTTTCAGTTTGTTTTCTGCAGTTCATGGCTTAGCACATCTTATTCCTTCTGCCCTTGAGAAGTTTTACTATGTATGCACGGCCATCCTCCAGTTTTAATTAATAGGAAAACCTTAAACCACCTTAGGTGAGCTGACTCCATGTCTTATCTTGGAAAATAGACACATAGCATCTTTTTATATGCAAATAATAGCATTTTAGTATTAGACACTAGGAACACATTTAATAGACAACTGGCCCTCTTTTCTAATTGTTGCTAAAAGTGGCATCTTTAATTCAATTATGTAAAACCAAAACTCATTTTGTCAGCTTTCCAATTTATGACTACTTTATAAAGATATCATAATAAAAGCTACTTTATTTATTACTTAGGTGTATATTTTTATTCTGAATTACTCTGGAGAGTGCCCCAGGAAGTTGCATTTCTAGACTATTGTTTTACCAAGTTCTTCTTTCATGACCAAAGACTATGTTTACTTATACTTTACACAATTTTCATCTGGGCTATATGTATTGCAGCCATTTTTAAGAGTAAGGGAATTATGAGATCTCAAGTTAAGTATTAAGATCTCTATTTGAGTCCAGAGCAGAGCCAGAATTATCGTCTGAAGACAATATTCACTGTCCACTGAGCAGTGAAAAGTTTTTTGCTGTTTTGCTTTTTTTTAAATTTCAGATACAAGTTCTTATTAGTATCCTAACCTGGCCAGACTGTTCAAACACACAGTTCTGGACTCAACTAGTAACACATACTAGATGCACCCAGTTAATTAATCAGGAATTCACTGTCAAACTCACTGCTGCTCTGTAGTTTTCAAATGCTCAGCTGATAAACAAAAAAAAAGTGCATGTGTGGTAGTTTGAGAGATATGCTATTCATCAACCATAAAAATGTTTTCTCAGGTCAGTCTCCCAAGGCAAGAGAAATAAAAGCAAAAATAAACCAATGGGACCTAATCAAACTTAAAAGCTTTTGCACAGCAAAGGAAACCATAAAAAAAAAAAAAAAACCAGAAAGACAACCTACAGAATGGAAGAAAATAGTTTCAAATGGTGCAACTGACAAGGGCTTAATCTCTGAAATATATAAACAACTTATACAACTCAACAGCCAAAAAGACCAACAAACCTAATTGAAAAATGGGCAAAAGACCTGAAAAGACATCTCTCCAAAAAAGATATACACATGGCCAACAGACACATGAAAAAATGCTCAGCATCACTATTAGAGAAATGCAAATCAAAATTACTATGAGGTACCACCTCATACCAGTCAGAATGGCCATCATTAACAAGTCCACAAAATAACAAATGCTAGAGAGGGTGTGGAGAAAAGGGACCCCTTCTACACTGTTGGTGGGAATGTAAATTGGTACAACCATTATAGAAAACAGTATGGAGGTACCTCAGAAAATTAAATATTGAGCTACATTCTGACCCAGCAATCCCACTCTTGGGCATATATCTGGACAAAACTTTCCTTGAAAATGATACATGCACCTGCATGTTCACTGTAGCACTCATCACAACAGCCAAGACATGGAGACAACCTAAATGCCCATCAACAGATGAATGGATTAAGAAGATGTGGTATACATACACAATGGAATACTACTCAGCCATAAAAAAGAACAAAATAATGCCATTTGTAGCAGCATGAATGGAACCAGAGACTCTCATACTAAGTGAAGTGAGTCAGAAAGAGAAAGACAAATACCATATGATATCACTTAAATCTGGAATCTAATATATGGTACAAATGAACCTTTCCACAGAAAACAAACTCACGGACTTATAGAGCAGACTTGCAGTTGCCAAGGGGGAGGTGGGGAGGGGGATGGACTGGAGTCTGGGGCTAATAGATGCAAACTACTGCCTTTGGAATGGATAAGCAATGAGATCCTGCTGTATAGCACAGGGAACCATATTTAGTCACTTATGATGGAACAGGATGGAGGAAAATGTGAGAAAAAGAACATATATGTATACATATGTGTGACTGGGTCACTTTGCTGTACAGTAGAAATTGACAGAACACTGTAAACCAACTATAATGGAAAAAATAAAAATCATTAAAAAAGAAAAAAAAAGATATGCTGTTTAGCTATTCCTGTCCTAGATGCTCTGAAGTTCACTCCTGAGTTAAGCCAGATCACTAGACAGCTACATACTTAAATATGAAAACAATTCATTTCTAAAGTTAATCAATTACCTTCCCTAAGCTTCATTTTCCAAAATGCAAAACGAAGGACGATTCACTCACTCACTCACTCAACTATTACTCACTGAACTATTATCAAAGCATTAGGTCTACAAAATAGAGGATGGCATAGTCCCAACTCTTAATAACCCTGTCTGTCTGTCTATCTATCTATCTATCTAAATATCTTTATCTAAAGACCAAATAGATTCTTATAATTGTATGTGATAAACACAAAATGGAGAGATATACAGGGCACAGAAGAACAAGAAGAGACATCTTACCCAGCCTAAGTGTAAGAAGGAGAAAATGACCAGGAAATTGAACTGTCCTAGAATAATGTCGCCTGTTCTCATAGGTGCAGTGGGTTAGTGGGGATCCATTGAGAAGAGGGGGGGACATTACTCTCACAACTGGAAAATAACTGTCCAGAGGAAGAGCAGAGGTATCTGACACAGACACTCTAAATTGGCTCAGTCAATATGGAAACTTACTATCTCACAAGATGAAAGGTCCAGAGATGGGGCAGGTTCCAAAGCTGATTGATTTAGTGGCTGGATTATGTCATCAAAGACCTGCCCCACCTTCCTGTCTGTCAGGGCTACCTTCCCAATGGGGACAGAATGTGTCAGGAAAGAACAAGGTGGCTGCAGGCATAACAATAAGACAGTAAGACACAGACGGTCCCAAGGAAGAAAGCGACCATCTCTACTTGTGCCACCTTCTTAGGAGGGAAGATATTTTTCTAGAGAAACTTGATAATTTTCTTTCCCGTCTCAAAATCCTCAGTTTTGGCACTTACCCATTAGTAAAGCAATAAAGGCATAAGCTTACCATTCAGACTCAGTGTAATCACTCGGAGCCCATCTATTTTATTTTACATTATTTTATTTTGGCTACACCCACGGTATGCAGAAGTTCCTAGGTCAGGGATCGAACTCGAGTCACAGCAGTGACAATGCCAAATCCCTAACCACTAGGCCACCAAGGAACTCCAGAGCCCTTCTATTTTAGATAATCAACCTCACTGACTGCTGCAGTGGTGTTACAGATATATGCTAGCTGATTTGAAAGAAGTCACTCTTTTTTCTGGGAATCTCTCATTTGCCAAATTTTTAAAAAATCTCTGCATTCTTACCTCAGTGAGACACTGCTTTTTTGTCTGTCTGTTTGTTTTTGTTTTTGTCTTTTTAGGGCCACACCTGTGGCACATGGAGGTTCCCAAGGCTAAGGGGCTAATAGGAGCTGAAGCTGCTGAAGCCGCTGGCCTGCACCACAGCCACAGCGATGCGGGATCTGAGCCGTGTCTCAGCTCATGGCAACGCCAGATCCTTAACCCACTAAGCAAAGCCAGGGATCGAACCCACAACCTCATGGATAGTAGTCGGGTTCATTAACCGCTGAGCCATGACAGGAAACTCCAAGTGATACTGTTTTTTTTTCCCACTACTTTCAATGCCTAGAAAAAAAACTTGATGGAAAATGATGAAATCATATCATACTATTCATTCTGCAGTCCAAGTCCATTCATTTCAACCCAATCTTACCAAAATCTACGAGTTTAACTCCACCTTCAGTGGTTAATAGGATGTTATTTCCTTTTACATCACGGTGGATAGTTTTATTATTATGCAAATGCTGGAGTCCCTAGAAGAGGGAAATAATTACACAGTGACCTTTAAAGAAAGCATCAAACAAAAACACATTTTTTTTCAGATAGACTCATTGACACAAAATCAATAGAAAACACATGTTGAAATTACCATTGAGAATGTTCTTAAATGTTTCACATTAAGTTGGTCAAATCAAAGCACATCATTTCCGCTTTGGACTCTATAAAAATTCAAAAAGTCAGAGCATACTCCTCAGTCCTTAGCAAATATTTTACTTAAAACATGCTGATCTCAACAGAAGAAAACATCTGTATACTTATTTTAAATAATGGCAAATAAAAACCTAACTATTAGTAAAAAATACACATCGCTTCCACCATAATCAATCTCAGAAAAATACCTCCTAAAAGATCAAATCTCAGGGTTCTGTTGACAGAGGAGGCTAGATATCTAATGGAAAAAAAGAATTAGTTATGCTAAACATTTCAGATTTTGCATCTTGCTTTTGCATCAGTAAATACTAATGTAGTGATATTTTTCTAAAAATAGGATCCACATATTTTAATTTAACTAGAATGCCTCATAATTAATGCACGAACAACTTAAACTGCCTTACCAGTAGTGCTTCACGTAAAATATAGGCAATTGTGAGCTCACTCATTCTTTTGCCCTTCTTCAGAAATCCTTTCACAAGATCTGTCACTGATCCTCCATTGCACAACTGTAAGAACATTTTAAGATAGATATTAAAATGAGTATGACACTTTAAGTACTTGCTGTAAAAGGTTTTCTCAAAACATCTTAAAAAATTGTCCAGTTTTTTGTTTCAAGTGATTATTCTCACCATCTTTATGATTTCCTAAGTGAAATGAACATGAAACCTTGTACTGATGAACAGTTTTCCTATGAATCAACATTTAGAAGAGAGTATGGAGAAGCTCACAGCTTAATTTTTAAGGATAAGAATTATGATCCTATAAACTAGCCTCAAATGTAAGGATCTAGGGCTTAAAAGCACTCTTGATTTCTAATAGTTTAATATTGCTCTCGACACTACAGCCTCAAACCATGACAATATACTGTTTCATATGCTCATTAACTTAAAAACATACCTTCTTTCTGATAAAATTTCAGAGGGCACTGAAGTGAAGATTACAAACAGTATTTTAGAAAACTGTTTTAAATATTAGGTTTCCTAGCTTCGTTCTTCCCTACCTACCAGGAGTAGAGGAAACATGAGGGGGGAAACATGGTATGGGAATTTCTCACATCTAGGTTTCTCCAAAGTTAGGTAACATGCAGCCCCACAGTAAACTTTCAAAGGAGCTGCGTATTTGTAGAACAGAGGAACAGTGCTTTTAGTTGGAACATGAGAGGGGAGATAACTAGATAAACGGTCCCAGTGAAGCTCTGACCCCATGAGCACTTGATCCTCTAACCTCTGATGCTTTAGCCTTTGCTGTCAGCCCTGTCTCTCCTCCCAGGGCTCTGGTCCCTGGTCTCCTCACCCTTACCCTGACCTATGGGGCCTCCTCTGCCACTTCAGTGCCTGGGAACTAAGAGCTGTCATTTCCTTGACCCGACTGACCTACATGGAGGCAGAGAAAGAAGGTGAGAGGAAGTGTATTCCTTGCATCCTAGTCTGAAATACTGAACACATCTTCCTTCTCTCAAATGTTATCTAACATGGTAATTAGATTTTATTGGATGCCTGAACATTTCTGATACACTATGGACTAGATAATAACAGCTATGACGTGTTGAGCATGCACTTTGTGCCAGCACATTTTTTTGCTTTTTCCCTTTTCTTTTTCAGCTACACCTGTGGCATATGGAATATGGAAGTTCCCAGGGCAGGAATTGAATCTGGGCCGCATCTGCAATCTCTGCCACAGGTGTGGCCACAAACTCAGTGCCTCCACAGAGACAGGCCAGGTCATTAACCCACTGCGCCACAGCGGGAACTCCTGTGCCAGCACATTTCTAATCCATTTACAGGCACTATCTATGTATCTCAACATTCTGGGAAGTAGCTATTATTATCCTTCCCATATTGAAGATTGAGAAAGCGAGGCACAAAATAGTAAGGTAACTTGGAAAAGATCACACAGGAGTGACAGAGCTAAGATATGACTTTAGAGTCCAGCATTCCATTTAACCATGACACTTCATGCTCCCCCTACAGGCTGTATGGGTTGGCTGGCCACGTAGTCATCATGTAAGACATTGTTTTTAGAAGTGTTTAAAATCTAAACGCAAATTCACAAGTGAACACTTAGCTGCAACCCCACTTATAACTTGTGTCTTTCTACATTCAAAGAAAGCTTTCATCTTCTATAGGAGTAGGTACAGACCTAGGCTTCCCAAACCCTCATTTTCTTCTGCAGAAAAGGGAACACCTTTTAACTGGATAAGAAGAGTGTTGCTGTCCTGACAGCAGAATATAGATCCACACTGCCTCCACAGTGGCCCAGAACACTTGGCTCACAAAAGTATCCAAAACTGACTGAAAAGAAATTCAGAGTCCTTTAAAGTGCAAAGCAATTATTTAAAAGAAAAAAGTTTTAGGACCAGTTTTTAAATTTCCAAGACTTATAGCAGGGAAACTAAACGTCTTTTCCTATACATCCAAAGGGTGGTCTCTCTTTGCCCGCATTTTCTGTGGTTGACTATTATGCTAATACAAGAGCTAAACAGCTAAACAGCTCGGATTCTACAGGGTGAATAAAGGAACTGTAAGGAACATTCAGGAAATAAAATAAAAATTGAAAAAAGAACCAATATGATCTCAGAGTTCGCACTAAGCAGTTCAAAGAATACTTTCTGATAACAATATTCTTTGAAATAGTTATTTTAACCAACTAGTCAAAGTGGGAATAGAGAATGCTTTGTGATATATACTTTTGGGTTTTCTTTTAAAGCAAGATATATTGAGATATAATTTTATATACAATAAAATTTACCCAATTTAGCATACAATTCTAAGGACTGATGAAATGTATCAGTCATATAACCACAACCACAGTCAAAAGGGAACAAATCCATCACATAAAAATCTACCCCCGTCTCTTTCTAGTCAAGCCCCTTTCTCAGACTCTGGCAACCATTAATTTCTTTTTGTCCCCACGGTTTTTGTCTTTGCACACCTGTCACGGGGTTGAGTCCTAAGGTATAGCCCATTAAGTCTGGCTTCTTTGATTTCGCACAGTGAATCTGAGATCCATCTATGCTGTTGAACTTTTTTCTTTAATGCTATTAATGTTATTCATTCCTTTTTTAATGGTGAGTATTCCACTAAATAGATAAACCACTGTTTACGTATTCATTAATTGAAAGACTTCTGAGTTCTTTCTGGTTGTTGGCAGTTATGAGTAAAACTACTGTAAACATTCACATTATAGGCTTTTTCCAAGAATTTCTCTTTGGTAAATACATACGAGAGGAAACTGCTGGATCCTGCTGATCACATGTTAGACCTTCTAGGCATGCCAAACTATTTCCCAACGTAGCTGTATCATTCTGCATTCCCACTGGCAGTGAATGAGAGTTCCAGTGGCACCATATACTTGCCAGCACTTGATACTGTGAATTTTTAAAAAGGGTATCTCATGTGATTTTGAGTTTGATGATTAATGATGTCAGCCATATTTTCATGTACCTATATGCTATCCATTTACTTTCTTTGGTGAAGTGTCCAAATTTTTGGTTCATTTGTTATTGCTTGCTTTACTCAGTTACTGAGTCTTGAGGGCTCTTTATATATTTGGGATATTTTTACCAGATGTTTGGCAAAAATTTTCTCCCAGTCTGTGGCTTGCCCTTTTATTTTGTCTTTTGAAAAGAGTTCTAAATTTATCACTTTTAAAATTTTATAGAAGGTGCCTGTGTCATATCAAGATAATGTCTGCCTAATCCAAGGTGACAAAATTTTTCTTCTATAATTTCTTCAGGAAGTTTAATAGTTTTAGATTTTACATATGGGTAGGTCCATAACCTATTCTGAGTTAATTTCTGTACATGTGTGAGGTATGTATTATATATGTATGTCCAATCATTATAGAACACTTCAGTGATTTAAAACTGTCCAGAAAACAGAAGGAATGGCTCTGAATGGAGTTAAAAACCTAATTACCAACACAAAGAACAGAAGCCTCGTAAATGCATATTGTTAAGTGAAAGAAGGCAACTTGAAAATGCCACATATTATACGATTCCAACTCTATGACATTCTGAAAAAGGGAAAATTATAGATAATATAAAAAGATCAATGATTAATAGGGTGCAAGGAAGAATGAACAGAGGGAGCAGAGAGGGTTTTTAGGGCAGTGAAACAAGTCTGTGTGATATTGTGATAATAAAAGTCATGACATATTTGTCAAAATCCACAGAAAGTACAATAAGAGTGAACTCAAATGTAAACTGTGGACCTTGGATGATCAGGACATGTCAGTGCAGGCTCACCCATTGTAATGAATACACCACTCTGGTGGGGGATGCTGATCATGGGGTAGTCTATGTATACGACGGGCCTGGGGCATATGAGAAATCTTTGTACTTCCCTGTCAACTTTCCTGTGAATCTAAAACTACTCTAAAAGAATAAAGTCTTTAAAATATCTGAAAATGTACCAAAGGATGAACCCTAATGGAAACTATAGACTTTTGTTAACAATAATGTATCATCATCGTCTCATCAACTGTAACAAATGTACCACAGTAATGCAAGATGTTAACAACAGGGAAAACTGAGGCTGAGGGTTTATGGTAACTCTCTGTACTTTACATTCAATTTCTCCACAAACCTAAACCTGTTCAAAAATTAAAATCTAATTTTTAAAAAATCCAACGGCTAACATCAAGAATATTAGCAAAGGTCCTAAAATAATAATTAATCCAAGTCATGACAGACCCCCCCCCCAGTGTCTCCTTAGAAGCTAATTAATTTATTATCTGGCTGCTGTCTACACAGGAACAGTGGTTTAATTTTCAGAATGGAAAAGGATCTTCTGAATGAAACTTTAAGAATAGTTAGATTAACATGAAAAGAGAAAAGGAGACAGCAAATATAACAAACATAGAGATTATTAAACAGACCAGAGTGACCAAATGTCAATAAACCACATTTAATACGTGGCTGACCTCTTTCCAAAGATGCTCAAGATGGGATAAACCACAGATTTTCTTTGTCTTTAAAGTTGATTTGCAATGTTCTGTCAATTTCTGCTGTACAGCAAAGCAACCCAGTCATATACATATGCACATCCTTTTTCTCATATTATCTTCTATCATGTTCTATCACAAGTCCTTGGATATAGTTCCTTGTGCTATACAGCAGTAACACCATGAATTTTCTAAATCCTCATTTAGAATTAGCAAAATTTCAAATACGCTCTAGGATGAAATTTACTTCTGTTCACCTAGCATAAAATGCCTCTGACATATAAAGAAAAGTAAAAAAAAAAAATTTAACTGAAGTATGTTTGTTTTTAAATGAATGTGAAGGATTCAATATATACTAAAGGGAATGCAAATGTTGTTGCAATATTCTTGTTGATCATAAAATATGAAAATGACCTTAAGTTTCCATTTAAGAAGAACTGCACCCAGGGGAATGAACTACGTCATATTTACCCTATGCAATCCTTAAATCATCAAGACAGACTAGAAGTGGGATTTGTAATAGGGGACCAAAAAACCCTAAAGTGTAGCTTTGTAATGCAATATTGTAACAGGTCTTTAATGTTCTTTCATTGAACAAAATTGAAGCATAATTTTCTTAAACCAGAGCTACGCTAATTAAAGAACAGGGCAGCACTGAAAATGGTTTCTCTACTCAGGCTACAGTCAAACATTAAAAAACAAAGCAAACTAAAAAAACGGATGATGTTCCCTAAACAGATCATTACAAATCACATCTAAAGACAGCCTTTATAAAATTTCAAAATGTATCTTTTTGTCTTTCCTGTGTTAGGAGAAGATGTGGGATTTTCACTCAAATTTTTGGAGAAGGACTGCTAATTTCTACAGTTGGCATTTCAGATTTTTGCTGCTTTTCATCGTTTCTGTTTATTCTAAGAATGCTCTAACATCCTGCACTTAATCTGACCATATTCTGTGTAAGCCCACAAAAGCAGAAGCTCTTATATTCATTCTAAACACTCATTCTAGTTTTTACATTGCTCATTTTACAAAGGTGCTATCAACATTCATGTTTGAGTCTTTTTATAGAAACCAACTTTCAGCTACCAGTGAAACTTTTGGATCACATGGTAACTGTAGGTGTAATGCTATAAGACACTGCTCTATGTTTGCAAAGTAATTTCTCCATTTCACACTGCCTAAGTAATGTGTAAAATCTCAATTTGCTCTACAACCTCACCAATATTGGATATTATCAGTTTTTTTAAATTTTAGTCATTTTAGGTTGTTTATACTAGTAGTTTCACTGTGATTTAATTTGAATTTTCCCCCAGATAAAGATATTACACATGTCTTACCTATACACATGCTTTTGTGAAGAGTTCAAATTTTCCGCACACTATATAAAAAAATAGGGGGAGTTCCTGTTGTGGCTCAGCAGTAACAAAGCCAACTAGTATCCATAAGGACACAGGTTTGATCCCTGGCCTTGCTCAATGGCTTAAGGATCTGGCATTTCCATGAGCTATATTGTAGTTAACAGACACAGCTCAGATTCTACATTGTTGTGGCTGTGGCATAGGTCAGCAGCTGCAGTTCCAATTTGATACCTAGGTCGGAAACTTCCATATGCCATGGTGTAGCCCTAAAAAGATTTAAAAAATTAAAAAAGGGTAAACACACTCTGCTGGGTGAAATTTCCATTTACCCCGAAAGTGCTAAGAATATCACAAATGAGTATAGAATTTTGACACATTTTTCTTGATTTTTTCTCTTTGATTCCATTAATACAGTGAATTATGATGCAATACATTTTGGTATTTAACAAACTTATTTTAATGTTTTAATAAAGTTGCAATCCTAGGATAAACCCCATTCAGTCATAACATATTAAGATTTTTATATTTTATTGGATTCAATTTGTTAATATTTTGGAAAAGATTTTATCCAAATATGTTCACATGAAATGTTAGACTATATTTCTTTTTTTGTAATATTTTTGTCTTCTCTGGTCAGTGTAATGCTGGCCTCATAAATGAATAAAGACTAATTATATCTTTCCTAAAGATTTCATAGGATTCTTTTTTTTCCCCCAGTATGATAGTGAAAGAATTCTGTGGGCTGATTCCCCAATATAACTGGTGAAAATTATATAAATAAAAAATGAGTTAAAGATTTTGGAAATCATAAGGACATACAGCAAAATGAAGAAACATTCAAGAACACAACTAAGTCTTGGCAAGATCACCAAGAGTCTTGGCACTCAAGCTACCTTCCTCACCTCAGCTCCCACCAGCACAGAGAGACAAAAGCTTTGCCAAGCTCTCTTGGCAAAAGTTTTGCCAAGAAGTTGGGTTCCCTAATCTCCAGTTCTCACTCAAAATCTATAGTATCTTCCTGGGGGGGGGGAGCAGACCACCAGCATTTTCACCCCCTTCCATCTTGAAGAGACTAAATTCCAAGTGGGTGAGGGGCTCCTTTCCTCTACTCAGCCCCCATCCAAAGGTGGAGTTTTAATTCAGGAGCTGCAGTCTGGGAATAATGGAGTCTCAATTGCTTTCACCTTAGCTTGCTCATTGGGCATAGATTCTGTGCCAGAAGACACAAGCTGAGAAGACCGGAATCTAGTGGAATCAAGTGTATTCATGAAAACTGTGGCAGTTTTAGTAATTATAAGGAGACTGGTAGCTTCATGAGAGTAAGAACTTAACTACAGACCAGCTTGCTTAGCAGAGAGATTCAAAAAAATAAAGAGCTAAGAATAACTCTCCTGGGGTCGGAAAAACCTCAAAGACTAGCCTCAAAAGTACCCATGCAGAGAGGCCCAAATTTAATTGGATTAGAATACAATGCAATTTATGCCCCAGGACATTGCTGAAAAGAATAGAGGAAATAGGTGGCAATTAGTAGAGCCTAATAGTTGGGTGTTATACCAACAGAGGCCAACAGCTTCATAGAAGAATCAGCGAAAGAGACAAAGAAAGCACTGTTAAAACCAATGTCAACACAGGGTGGACTGCCCATTACAATCCTGTAACCACTAAGTCAAGATGTAGAAGAGGATCCCTCACTGTAAAATGTTTTAAAATTCTTGGGAAAACACCATCAAATGCCGGTAGTGTAAGAAACAAGACATCTACGATAGCAAAGAAAACTTAGAAGAATCATTTTAATATGTATGGTCAAAATATAGATTTACCAAATGGGAAAACATCTCATATCTCCCCCCTGAGGTCCTACTATGAACCCGCACTCCTACTCAGAAAGCAAGTGCTTTTGTAATCACTTAATACTATTGGGGGAAAAAGACATACAAACATTATATATATTATTTCTGTATTCTGGGGGTTAGAAGAATGTAAAGAAGTACACTGAGACTCCTTTTCCATCTTGCCTTTTAAACAAAAAATAAAATGAGATGATTCTAGGTAATTGCCTGCCTTGTTCTGCTCAAGCACACCAAATAAAAGCCTTTTATAGAAGAGCTAGAAAAGGCAGTTTAAGCCCTAAGAGCATGAAAGGAATCGTTCTGTAAGTTTGCTACTCTACTGTGCACAGTTAAAGAAGGAAGGAACAATGCTGTGCTATCACAAAAACTCAGAAGCCCAGCTTTCCACTCCTGCCCTGCTTCCCCAACCCCTCCCACACATATAAACCTGCACAGGCTTCACATTCCCTTCTGTGTACATGTTACCTCTGCGGCAGTAACATCAAAGGATTAACAGCTGAACAACTAGAGACCAATCATTCATTGTAGCTCATTTTCTTTCTGTCATCCTCTAGTTAGTTACCTTTTCTTATGATGGGCTGTATCTTAACTTACAAAATGTAAGTATAGAAACAAAATAACCAGTAATGCATGACATATGAAAATAGTATTTAGGTCCATGAAAACCACTACCATTACCAGAAATGTGCATTTGAGAGGCTTTATGACTATTTACTGAATTTCTCTGCTTCCATATACTACCAGTAATTTCCAGTCTCTGATCTTCTGAAAAGGATATAATTTCAAAGAGAAAAACTGCTGTAATTGGAAAGTGATGAGAGAAAGCAGTGTCACTATTAAGAATGAACAAATCAGGACTAATTCAGATAACTAACAGAATGCAGTCTGCTGTACCACCACCAAAGGAACAATTATGGATAAGACTGGATTATGAGGGACAGGGTCTTTCAACAGAAAGATGCCCTAACTCTTGAGTTTTGGTTCCATTATGGCTGAGAACATACCAGACGAGCAGACTCTGAGATTGAAGTCTGGATTCCTTATGTATTTAAGATGTTGCTATTTAACCAACCAAGAAGGGAGCAATTACAGTTAAATTTCAAATTTGCCCTTCATGCCCAGGAGACGCAATGCCTAATACCAGGCTGATTTAACTCAATTTTGACTCTGTTTTTCAGTCTTCCAGTTTAGTGATAAGCACACGCAGAAACCTAACCACTTCCCACCTCCCAAGGGTCCCCTCCATCTCCTGACCCTTAGCACTACCTACTAGGAGTTAAAGGAAACATAAAGCAAAAGAAGAGGTACCTACATTTTACAAAGCAGGTCAGTCAAAATATATGATAGCAGTAAGAAGTTAATCTAAGTTTGGTATTTCAAAATGAGGTATAAGTAAAAAGAAAAAATACACTGGTTCTCTCTTTATGCCAGCATCATTATGAAAACCTAAAATACTAAGTGACAATCAAAATTCTCATAGACGTTTTGTTTAAAAAAAATTTGCTTCCACAGCAGAAAACTTTCCACCCCTTTTGTTCTTAGGTAGTTTCATTACAAGTGTGTAACTGGAATTTCAAAGGGCTAGCAAGGGTTCTTCGGTCAGTTCTGAAAAAGGACAGACAATTTAGAAGGAAATAATTCCTAAACGATAGAGAATTTAGAAGGAAATAATTCCTAAACAGAGCCTTGTATATCATTCATTCTCAAAAATTCATAGCATAACTAAATGAAAGAAGAATACAGGAAGGATAAAAACCGTATCAAAGTGAACGCAATCATTCAAAAATCACAATTAAATTATAGAGAAAATTGACCACCCAGTAAAATCTTAGCAAGTCATCCTCTTCTTGGGATTTCAATTCTGGACTGAAAAATAAATAAAATTATTTTTTTATAATGAAAAATCTCTGGGCGGGAGCTTGTATAACATGCCAAGCTGACAATGAGGGGTGTCACTGATGGCTCAGGACCTCCAGGACACACCATCTTTATGTAGATTCACATTAGAAATCTAGCATTGTTAGCCTGACCCTCTGTGCCCATTGTTTTGGAATCCTCGTGTGAAATAATATATTGAGGCTTTATTACTATAAGAGGTATAATTAGCAGTCATTGTGCAGAATAAAGTATTGATTACACAAGCCAATTTTCTAAAAGTAACTCTAAAGCAGCACCTGCACTATTCATGTTTATAAATCAGGTAATTGTACATCTAGCCACTTATGTGTATATGTAATTAGCCTAATTTACATATGTAAATCAATGTTCTCACATACAGTTGGCCAACTTCTTCCCTGCTTTATTGTCCCCCCTCTTTGAGAATTCAGATCAGATTTCTGAAATACTATTTTAACAAACTACCATTTGTCCTTTTTTCTCAAGCCTTTTAAGGATATTCCCAATACCTCCATCTGATAGTAAAATATAAGGACAAAGTTCAAAGAAGCTGTTAAGTCTCTGCTAATTCATTATTTCAGAAAGCCACTTCGCTTGTACTGGATGTTCCAAAACCATCTGAATCAATCTTTCCTGCTCTCTCCGAAGAACATTTAACTATGACAGGAGTCTGCAACTCTCACCTAACTCTGAGTGGTAATACTGAGAAATGACGATATAATTAGAATAGGAATTTGTTAGACGCAAAAGACAATGACTAATCCCCTTCAGCATTTTAAATCTGGGCAAAGATTTATATCTTGTGTCCTTGTCCATTTAGACCTACATTAGGCAGAGCAACTGACTCTTCAAATGCTAATTTTCCAAGGATTCTACATGGAATAAATTAAGGATACACTACTGAAAATATTCTGAAGGATATAAAGATATAAAATTGTATTCAAGACTACATTAGGGATTTGCAGAACATCGCATCACAAATGCACAAACATGAAGTCAACTGTAAATTCTCCATTAATCTGCAGCGAAATGGTTTAAGTTCATAATTTATATTCTGTCACCTATATTGAGATTGTAATGGAGCAGGGCCCTGTGTGGCTCCTGGGTTCAAAAGCCACACTGTCCCCCATTTCTTGTTCGTAGAAAATGGGCCTCATTCACCTTCCTGGCCTTCCCTGAGTCCTAAGGGGCAGGTTCAGACGGTTGCTCATCAGGGAACGGAGGTGATGCAAAGACAAGCAAAGAACAGATAAGCAGCGACAGCACAGACTTGGGGCAGGGTCCTGGTTCCCCCTGGAGGGATACACATAATGACGCAGGCATCTTATACACCTAAGAGAAAAGTTACATTCTTTGAGAAATGAATACTTTCATACTCAAACGGCTTAAAGCCATTCCTCGTGCTTTTCTCTTGTTTGACTGCACTCTAAACACAATCACCTGTGAGCTAAAGATGAGGCACCCTGAGCACAATTGCCTACAGGTTAAAGATTACTAGCGCATGATGTTTTTCAGGAACTTTCCTAGTTTGTTCTAATCTCTGATCAATATGCCCCTTTTCGCAGGCACTGTTATTCTAAGCAATAACCCAAAAGACCACCAACAGGATCATGGCTGTGATCTCCCGACGTCAGCCAGCTTCAATGACTAGATTCCCCAAAGAAAGAAGAACGCATGCCTGCCCCAATCCTGATTATTTGAAACCCTGTTTTCCTCCTTGTAGACTATAAAACTCCCTGTGATTCTTCCCCAACCGAGGGCATAGTCTAAGGCATTAAACTGCTGTGGTCTTCCAAAAAAGAAATAGAGTAGTCAAATGCTAATAAAATAATGTGAATACAATAAGTAGGTGTTGTTAGGGTGGTCAAATAAAGGTTTTATTAGCCCTGATATGATACAAAGCCATAAAAAACTTATGATAAAGTTTTATAAACTTTATTGGAATTAATGATGACTTTAACTTGAATAAAAATATTCAATGAAAATTAGAAAAACATTCTTTTGGGACTGGAGTTACCTTAGTTGGACAGCTTGTAGTACTTCCTGCCTTGCAGAGAATTGTCCCAGCCCATTCTCAGGATTTGAAAAGGCAGGCTCGACCGTTTCTCTTGGCAACTTATTAAGTATTCAACATCATTTCTAGGAAGGTCCTTTTCCCCCTATAAATATAAATACAGTTGACCCTCCACAGCTATGGACCATGGTTGCTGGAATCCAACCGTGTGGAGCCTTGCTCCGAGGCTATCTGGTTCTGCAGTTTATGTCTTAGTTTATGTCATCAGTATTCAAGGAAGCCAGAAGGAGAAATTAGCAGTCCACCATTTTTGTCTAGTGAAGCTTCAGCTACATTAATTTTCCCTTATATCAAAGCACCTGGCACAGAGTCTCAGTCACATGGTAGCTGAACAACATATGAATGAATAAATAAAACTTATAACGAAGTTCCCTTTTTGATTGTTCTTCTGCAAGAAAAATAATCCTAGTTTCTTCAGTATTTGATGATAGAAATGTTTTCTCTTCATCTTTAATTAATTTTCTTAAATTTCTTGAGATGTCTTAAGATGGCAAAGCCAGAACTGGGCACAGCATTCTACTGAGGATGTGACCAGTCGGGAATATATTAGAAGAATGGCTTGATGAAGTCGATGTTATATAAACAATTAAGTCATCCCAAGAATACATGGCAAATTTCCACCTGTAAAATAATGTTGAAGCACCTACCTCAAGGACCAACCACAGCTTATCTCCATTTATTTTATCCTTTTTAAAGTACATGCCATAGAATCTGACCACATTAGGGTGGTCAGAAAGTGCTTTTAAGATGTTGTATTCTGCTTCAATCTCTTCATCAATATCCTAGTTTCAAAAAGTTGTAAGAAGAGAACTGTGAGAAAAACATCAATAAAGGCAACAAAACATAATTTAGACTACCAAATATAGAATTCTATTTTTTCAAAGCAAGGTTGGAAGTCTTTTATTATGCTTGGTATCATGTATTGCAATTTCTCATTATACCGTTTAAAGGGACAAACTGTGATTTCTCTGCTAGTCAAATATATGTCTAATACGTAAATTTCATTGAACAGGAATAAATAAAAGGCTATTTTTTTGTGTGCAGTTAGAAATAAACATATATGGAAAACTACTCCAGATGATTTCCCCTTTTTTGTAGTTTTAACTTTATTTAAATGGCAAGGCAATTGATTTGAAATGAAAACTTTTAGCTGGTCCATTTGGTTTCTCATTTGAAGTACAGGATATTCAAAGGTTGTCAAAAACTAGTCATACATGCAATAAACTCCTACGTTTCCCCCAAAGTGAAACAGAATTAAATGATCTAAGATGACATATAGCCTTTATTTAGCTGAAAGTCCATTAGAAGTAGAATAGGTTGTTAGCCTGTCCGTAATAATGCAAGCTGGGCACTTAGTCATGTTTCTAGAAAACCATATGCACATGAAACAACTCACAGAGGCATAAGAAAAAGCCTTCTAGGAGTTCCCGTTGTGGCTCAGTGGTAACAAATCTGACTAGTACCCATGAGGATGCAGGTTCGATCCCTGGCCTCACTTAGTGGATTAAGGATCCAATGTTGCTGTGAGCTGTGGTGTAGGCTAGCAGCTGTAGCTCCGACCCCACCCTGGGAAATTCCATATGCCATGGGTGCAGCCCTAAAGAGCCAAAAAAAAAAAAAAAAGGCTTCTAATATTTAAGGTCTACAGTGTTTTAAGACAGAATCATGGAATCACAGAGCTGGAAAGAATATTAGAGCAGAGCTCTAGTTTGAGGGGAGGAAGAAACTAAAGCTCAGGGCAGTTAGAGTCACAAAGCTGGTTACTGTGAGATCTAGGACTGGTCAACTGACTACTACCTTCTAGACCTGCTATTTCCTCCCTCTCTTGGAGAGAAGATTATTAGTTCAAAATCCGTAACAGTAAGACTCTTCTAATAAAAAAAAGTCACTCTGTAAAATACTTGGATGCATTTAAATTTATGTTATTAAGATTATAATCTTTTGGCTATAAATCTTTTTTTATCTGACTTGTGGCATGATGAATGAGGAGTAAACAAATAATTCTTAGGAAAACATATACATACTATGACAAGAATAATAGCAGAAGAACATAATTCATGATAGAGTTATAAAATCAAGCTGCTTCATTAAAATAGAACAAAACATGACTTATAAGGTTAGTAGTATACCAAACGTGAGTAAATTATGAAAGAATATAGACTACAAGTATTCACAAGCCACCTGTTTGTCTCCATGAAGCAGAAGAATGGGAGAGAAACTCTGATTATGGGGCCAGACACTGGGTCAGCAAAGACCAAAGGACAGACCCATAACTGCAAAGACCAGAGGTACAGTCACTTCAGTACAGCTTAATTTGTGTCTCTCTTCCCTCACTTAAACGGTAAGAACTTCCCAACAGGGGAACATGAAGACCAGCAGCATTAGTTAAGCCTGGGCAAAGCATTCCTCCTTTTTTTTCCTCCAGTGCATCTAATTTACCACTTTAAAAGAAACCCCCACTCTCCTTGCCATATGAGACAACGTTGTCTTAATTGACTTAGTAGAAATCAACTATCAAAAAAGAAAGCAACCCCAAAATGAACAGAGGTCCCAAGACCTTTTGCAGGGTCCCACAGTTTGTGAGTGTAAGAGCTGTGACAAGGACGAGGACTCTGATGCCCTCCCCATACGTATCACACTCTTTCCATCAAGTCGAACGCCCCTCACATCTGTGGGAGTTGAGTGTGGGAGCTGAGTAACTGGAGAAATTGCTCTCAAAGAGATTTGGGGATTTGGAATCACTGAGATTATCCTGGATTCTCCAAATTCTACAGAAGACTGCTACATGTCCCAATAGATGAAAATGCTCCCAAGCATCCAGTTCTCACTCCCAGAAAAAAGGAATTTCATCCATCTCCTCATGCTCTTAAAAGCAAAGAAAGATAAGGTTCCCTCATCGTGGCTGCTATTCTACAAAAAGCAAAGGAGGAGCCCATGTGGGCATTGATGAAAAGGTGGCCATAAGGACTGGACATGAAATTCAATTCTTCACGAGGAACCTCACCTCCCCACCCTCAATTATAAAAGAGAACCATCTCTGCTTTGGAAACACTTACTAAACATGAAAGTTAATTTACCTTCTTTGAAAGAAATTTAATTAAAAAATTATTTCTGGTTTACTACAGAAGAATTCTGCCTGAAAACTAAATAAACAGGAAGAAAAGGAGAGCTGGTTAAGACCACATTTTAGGATTACTTCTACACCCATGAGTCTGTAGTCTGACAACTTCGTGAAATCTAAAATAATATTAAGTCCACTGCTGAGTGGCTGAGAGACTGACTGACTGCCACACCTGTGGCATATGGAAGTTTCTGGGTCATGGATAAATCAGAGCCACAGCTGCAACTTACACTGCAGCTGTGGCAGTATTGGATACTTAAATCACTGCGGGAGTGAAGATCAAGCCTGGGCCTCAGAAGCAACTGAGCCGCTGCAGAGACTATGCTGGATCCTTAACGTGCTGCGCCACAGCAGAAACTCCGAGAGCTGTATTTATTTACACACTTATTTTTATTATACATTTATTCATTCATCAATATTTATTGGGCCCTATTTTAAATGTTAAGTATGTAAACAAGGAAAATTTAACCAGTAGACTTTTTTTTTTTACACTTCCTTCAAATTGTAAATGACGTGATAAATAAGGTCAGATACCTACACTTTTTCACTGTTTAATTACAGGTTTTTTAAAAAGTTAATTAGCAGGAAAATAAAAAACCAAAACCTCAATGTGACTTACATGAATCGGATCCAGAATTTTGACTGCTGCTTTTTGGCCATTTTTCTTATTCAGCACTTTAAAAACTTTCCCGTATGTTCCTTTGCCGATCGTTTCAGTGATTTCCCATGTATCAGAAGGATCAGGAAAGTTATCAAAGATAATTGTTTTTCCAATTAACGGAAGCATCTCCAAAGTTTAAATCACTGGAGAGAAAAAGTACAGACTTTCATCTACATTTGATTGGTGATATTAAATGACACACAAACTCACGGGGAATTATCTAATATTTTCAGACATGATGGAAAATACACAGCAGCACCAAATGTACTCAGTCACTGAAAATTTTAATTTCAATTCTTTTTTGCAAACAGATTAATATGAGTTTAATAATGCTTTGTAAGCAAAGCTTTCTAGGTTTAATACAGTCCCGTATTAATTGCTATGAGTTATTTTCAGATTAAAATAAGAGGTACATATTTAAATCATTTTGATATACCGCTTTACACTCATAAGTCAAAGAATTTTAGAATGAATCTTAGATAAACTTCCAACTTCATCAAAACAAACCCCACACTTTAAAATGATCGTGTTTTACCTCACTGCTGTATATAAAACCCAATAACTGGTCCTCCATTGCTTTTAGAGTGAAATTTCTTTCACATAACCTACCATGTCCTTTAAAATATGGCCCTTGCTTCATTTCCTAGCCTCATGTCTCAACAATCTTCCCTCAGACACTACAATACAGCCACTTGGGATCCCTCAGGTCATTTCCTTCTCACTTGAGGATCTTAATATGCACTGTTTCCTTCTACTTCTGATTGTGGCTTCCTTGCTAAATTCTAACTCCTACTTATCTTTTCAGATCTTAGCTTAGATGTCATTTCCTCCAAACACAACCACTCTCCATTCCATTTGGGTTGCATTCACACCTCCGCATTCCAAGAGCACTCTGAACCCACACTGATCTGTTATTACCATATGCCCAGCATCTGGCACAGACTGGAAATAATTAGAATATGGCTAATGAGGTAAAGTGACTTTAAAAAGGAGATTTTATATATAATCTGAGATAAGATCTTCCAAGTAGTGCTTTTAACCTTTCATGTTCTCCTTTTACGACATTTAGCTATTTGTATAAAATTACAAAGAAAAAAAAAAGGAACAGAAAGAGGAACCAGAACTGCGGCAGCCCTCAGAATTTTTCAATTATCTATGCAAAACCTAATTCTTTTGAAGTTAAAAAAAAACTGTTAACACTTACAGTTGTGCCTGTATGTGTATGCATACACACAGAAACATATATATTAATATGCATTAATATTACATACTATTAGCCCATGAAATTCACTTGTCTGACCACAACTTTCAACCTCACCCAATCCACTGATTCCTTAGTTTCTTTTTAGCCATCATCTCTCTTTAGTTTTCATTCTCTCTTCACTTTCTCCTTCCCCAACATAAATTCTACAACTTGAATTGTTAGGACTTCCTTGCAAATGCTCTCAGCACTCTTGTTCCTCCCTTTCTCTACTACCAGTCTCCTGGGTTAAAACCCTATATCTTCTTCACACCTGTGCCTGCAGCTGGAGGAAGCCACACAACCATGCTGAAGAGTTTCACTTCAAATTCAGGACCAAAAACTTACAAGTGGACCCTCAACATCCTACTACCCCCTCCTTGATTTGTATATTCCCTTCTCTTGTGGCTGACTATTTCACAGTGATCTCTCTCCTCAGATTGTTCCCTCTTTGCTGTCTTTATCCCTCCCACAAAACTTCCCAACTGATGCTTTCACTTAATGATTAAGTAAAAACAAAAAATGGAAGCAATAAAAAATTCAGTCTTATCACAAATCTACAACCCTACATGTGTCAAAGACATCAGTAATTGTTGTCTGACTTCATTTAGTCCTTTTCTTCAGCTCCACCTCATCCTTCACATCTCAGCTCAAATATCACATTCTTAGAAAGGTCTTCCCTGCATATTTTACCCCTCCATCAGAATATAAGCTACAGAGGGTAAAGGCTGTTATTTTTACCACTGTATCCACAGTTGCCAGAAAGATGCCTAACACAGTTGCTAGACATTAGTAAATGCTAGCCAAATAGGCAAATGTTTATTTATCTGCTACTTCTGACGGCAAAGACCTTACTTATCTTGCTCACTTACAAATCTAATAATGCCTAACTCTGTGACTAGCATATAGTAGATGTTAAATACGTTGCTGCTGAATAAGTTCAACATAGTTCTTCAAAAAAAAGTTTTTAAATGGCAGAGAGAGAAAAATGAAGATTAGGAGGAGCTGAAAAGAATTTGAAAAGCTAAACAAAATAAGGATCATAGTCTGATTCATTATATTTAAGGGGACATCATCCAGTAAATGGCTATGAATGCCTCTGAAAATTACACCACTACATAAAAACACACTTATGAATAGTTCTTAGAACACTTAATCTTTATGAAATTTGTGCTTTTGATCCAAATGCAAAGGAACAAGTAGGAGGTAATCAGTAATAATCATCCACTTTAGGGATTTCATAATCAGTGACAAGATAACTACTTTTTACATCTATCTACTTGAGTCATGCAAATAAGCATTTATGCCATCCATATAATGTGAAAGTTAGACCAAAAGACCAAATTAAATCTTGTTAAATGTCTGAAACAAGAGTTTTCAACCAGGAAAAACATTCATTTTATGGAATATTGCTTTTAAAGTGGTAACGTTATTGAACACAATTTTAATTACTGCTGCTGTAAATATTAGGAATTAACTGTTACTCTTTATACAGGTATATGAACTAAATTAAAAATAACTGAAGACCAGATACTATAAAACTCTCAGAGGAAAACATAGGCAGAACACTCTCTTTCACAAACTGCAGCAATATCTTCTCAGAACCACCTCCTAGAGTAATGAAAATAAAAACAAACATAAAAAATTAAAATAAATAAAAATAAAATAAAAAATTTTAAAAATAAACAAATAAAATAAAAATAAAAAATAAAAATATATACACAAACAACTTATACGACTCAACAGCAAAAAAGCCAAAAACCCAAATGAAAAATGGGCAAAGGTCCTGAATAGACATTTCTCCAAAGAAGATATACAGACAGCCAACAAGCACATGAAAAAATGCTCAACATCACCGATTATTAGAGAAATACAAATCAAAACTACTATGAGGAATGACTCACAGACTTTGGAAAACCTTGGTTTTTCAAATAAGACAATCTGGGGGGTGGGGGGATGCACGGTGGGTTTGGGATACAAAATCTATAAAATTGACTTGTGATGATTTATGTACACCTATAATTGAAATAAAATCCATTAAGAAAAAAAATTTAAAAAAAGAACTTTCTGTGTAACCACCAAAAAAAAAAAAAAAAAAA
>PVHT020000059.1:4258513-4298948 GCA_004024745.2 Catagonus wagneri
ATAGAACTACCATATGACCCCAGCAATCCCACTCTTGGGCATACATCGGGACAAAACTTTCCTTGAAAAAGACACATGCACCCACATATTCTCTGCAGCACTATTCACAATAGCCAAGACATGGAAACAACCTAAATGTTCATCAACAGATGAATGGATTAAGAATATGTGGTATATATACACAATGGAATACTACTCACCTATAAAAAGAACAAAATAATGCCATTTGCAACAACATGGGTGAGACGAGAGACTCTCTTACTATACATGAAGTAAGTCAGAAAGAGAAAGACAAATACCATATCACTTATATCTAGAATCTAATATACAGCACAAACGAACCTTTCCACAGAAAAGAAAATAACGGACATGGAGAAGAGGCTTATAGTTGCCAAGGGAGAGGGGTAGGGAGTGCGATGGATTGGGAATTTGGGGTTAATAGGTGCAAACTATTGCATTTGGAATGGATAAGCAATGAGATCCTGCTGTATAGCACTGGGAACTATATCAAGTCACTTATGATGGAGCATAATAACGTGAGAAAAAACAATGTATACATGTATGTGTTACTGTGTCACCTTGCTGTCCAGTAGAAAATTGACAGAACACTGTAAACCAGCTACAATGGAAAAAATAAAAATCATTATAAAATTTTAAAAAGGGAGTTCCTGTTGTTGCACAGTAGAAACAAATCTGGCTAGGAACCAGGAGGTTGCAGGTTCATCCCTGACCTTGCTCAGTGGGTTAACGATATGGCACTGCCGTGAGCTCTGGTGTAGGTCACAGACGTGGCTCGGATCTGGTGTTGCTGTGGCTGTGGCATAGGCCAGTGACCACAGCTCCGATTAGACCCCTAGCCTAGTAAACTCCATATGCCATGGTACAGCCCTAAAAAGACAAAAACAAATAAAGTAAAACAAAATAAAATAAAATAAACAAATGATACCTCATTAACCTCAAAAGTTTTTGCAAAGCAAAGGAAACCATAATCAAAAAGAAAGACAGGCCAAAGAATGGGAGAAAATATCTGCAAATGAAGCAACTGACAAGCAATTAATCTCCAAAATACGCAGTCACCACCTGCAGCTCAGTATCAAAAAATGGGCAGAAGATCTAAATAGACATTTCTCCAAAGAAGACATACAGATGGCCAAAAAACACATGAAAAGACGCACAACATCGCTCCTTGTTAGAGAACTGCAAGTCAAAACTACTATGAGGTGCCACCTTACACCAGCCAAAATAACCATCATCAAAAAGTGTACAAACAATAAATACTGGAGAGGGTGTGGAGCAAAGGGAACCCTCTTACACTGTTGGTGGGAACTGGTACATGGAAAACAGTATGGAAGTTCCTAAACAAACTAAAAATAGAATTACTAGATGATCCAGCAATCCTATTCCTGGGCATCTATTCGGAGACACCCATAATTCAAAATGATACTTGCATCTGGATGTTCAATGCAGTACTATTTACAACAGCCAAGATATGGAAGCAATCTAAATGGCCACAGACAGAGGAATGGATAAAGAAGAGATGGTACATATATGCAATGGAATATCACTCAACCATAAAAAATAATGAAATAATGCCATTTGCAACAACACAGATGGACCTAGAAATTATCTTATGAAGTTAGACAGTGAAAGACAAACATCATATGGTATCACTTACATGTGGAATCTAAAAAAAGGATACAAATGAAGTTATCTGCAGAACAGAAACAGACTTACAGACTTTGAAAATTTTACAGTTACCAAAGGGGACAGGTCGGGGGGCGGGTAGATGGACCAGGGGTATGGGACTGGCATATGCACAATGAGGTATACGGAATGACTGGGCAACGGGGACCTGATGTATAGCACAGAGAACTCCACCCAATATTTTGTTACCATCTAAGTGGGAAAAGAATCTGAAACAGAATGGATATGTATAACTGAATCACCTTGTTGTACAGCAGAAATTATCACAACCTTGAAAACCAACTACACTTCAATAAAACTTTTAAAAAATAACTGAACACAAATATGTGCAAAGTAATTTAGAGTTTTGTGAGTACAACTCAAATACATAAATATGTAACTATATTATGAAAAGTGATAGATAATAAACATATGCATAGAGCACCATGGTAGCCCAAGTAAAGCAATTAATTCTGAAGTATCATGAAAAGATAAAAAAAATTAGCAGTACTGGAGCCAGACATTAAACAAGAAACAGTTTGTCTAAAATAGACATTCCTCTTTAACGGTTCTCAGTAAGATAAATATTTAAAGCAGTGTATTGCTACATTATAAAACAATAATCACAAAATGATAAAAGCACAAGCATTTTGGAAAACAGAATACACTAGGTTGAGTCCTATTTAAACAAAAGTTCCAACAAGTAGGCAAAAGAAGACTAAAATGACCTTCTCAAAATTAAACATTAAAGGATTTCAAAAATTTGAATAGAAACAAACCTTATGACTCCTACACTTTTTTAAATATAGTTTTTTATTCTTTAAAAAAAGTCACAGTAAACAGCTAATTATGTAATAATCATAGTACAATGCATTCTACATAGCAATGTTTATATTTTTTCTAGACCTTTAGCACTTTCGGGATAAAAAATAATTCTCTAGCTCACAAAACTGAAACATAGTTGTTCTTAATTACATTACCGTGTAAGGTAAAGATTTACTTTTGACATATATATTTACTGTATTTTGACATATATATTTACTATAACTATGAAAAAATACTAAAGCTACATTTTAAAAATAAAAATTCCTCTTGTTTAGTTGATCTATTATATAATGAGCTACTGAAGGGTTTTTTCATGTGTGTGTGATAGGAAAAAAGACAGTAATATTTTTAAAAAGTGACTTATTTCAGGATCTTAACACAACAATTATTCCGACTGTTTTCGTAAACTTGCACTTAATTCTTCTTTATTAAAATAATCAATCTGCAGTCAGGCTCATTCTAAAACACAATCTCCTATTGGGCTGTCTCTTCCCTCTGCTTGGAATCCTATTCTCCAGACATCTACATGGTTTACTTCTTCATTTCCTTTGTCTTACACTAGACATCACGTTTCAATAAGTCCTACCCTGACCATCCTATTTAAAACCTGCCCTCCTCCAACCCATCCTACTCCCCAACTCTTGGTCTGCCTTACAAGCCTGCCCTGTTTTCATAAGATTTATTACCTCTTTGCAATGACATTTCCTGTTTATGATGCTTTATTTATTATTTTTTCTCTGTTCCTAGAATGTAAGCCCTATGAGGGCTAAAGTTTTATCCAGGCTGTTCAATGATGTATCCCAAAGACCCTAAAACCGTGACTAGCCTACAGGAAGTACTTTATAAGTACTATCCAGGTGAGGATGCCTACTTTTGCCGTTTCTATTCAACAGAGGGCTGGAAGTCCCAGCAACAGCAAGAAATCAAGAAAAAGAAATAAAAGGCATCTAAGTTGGAAAGGAAGAATAAAATTATCTCTATTCATAGACAACCTGATCTTATATGCAAAAAAATCTAAAGCATCCACCAAAAAAGAGACTGGCAGAACTAATAAATGGATTCAGGAAAGTTATGGGATGCAAAATCAACATGCGAAAATCATACGCTAACAATGAACCTGAAAAAATAAATTAAGAAAATAATTCTATTTATAATAACACCAAAAAATATTTAGGAATAAATTTAACCAAGAAGGTGAGAGACTTATACAGTGAAAACTAAAAATAATGCTAAAAGAAATTAAAGAAGACACAAAGAAATGGAAAGACATCCCATGTTCACATATCGGAAGACAATGTTAAGATGTCAATGCGTACTGCCCAAAACAATCTATAGATTTAATGCATTCCGTATCAAAACCCCAGTGATATTTTTAGCATAAATAAAAAAAGAAGTCCATCCAAAAATCGTAAGGATTCTTCAAGGACTTCCAATAACCCAAACAGTTCTTTAAAAGAAGAACAAAGTTGGATGTCTCACACTTCATACTTTCAAAACTTATTACAAAGCTATAGTAATCAAAACAGTGTTTTACTGTCATAAAAACAAACATGTAGACCCATGGAATAAGATAGAGAGTCCAGAAATAAAACTTCACACATATGGCCAAACAGTTTTCAATAAGACTACCAAGATCATTTAATGGGGGAAACAACAATCTTTTTAGTAAATGATATTGAGAAAACTGGAAATCCCAAAGGGCTCAAATAGCCATTTATCCAAAGAAGACATGTACAAATGGTCAATAAGCATATGGAATGTTCCTCAACATCATTAATCATAAAAATGCAAATCAAAACCATAAAGAAATACTACTTCACTCATTAGTATGGCTATTATAAAATAACAGAAAACAGATGTTGTTGAGGGAGTAGAGAAACTGAAACTCTTGAATATTGCTGGTGGGAATGTGAAATAGTGCAGCTGTTGTGGAAAACGAGATGGTAGTTCCTCAAAAAGAAAAAAAAAAACACCGAATGACCACATGAGCCCACAATTCCACTTTGGGTACATATCCAAAATAACTGAAAGTAGGATCTTAAAAAGATATTTGTATACCCATGTTCACAGTAGCAGTATTCATAGCAGCTAAAAGGTAGAAGCAACCCATATGTCCCTCAATGGATGAATGGATAAATAAAATATTTATATACATATAATGGAATGTGATTTAGCCTTAAAAGGGAAGGAAATTCTGAAACATGCCACAACATGGAAAAGCCTAAAGACCTCACGCTCTGTGAAAAAAAAGCCAGTCACTGAAGGGCAAATATTGTATGATTCCATTTATACACAGTACCCAGAACAGTCAATCTCAGAGACAGAAAGGGTACAACTGTATATGCTAGAAGACAGGGGGAAAGGAAATGGGAACTATGATTTCATTTTGGGAAGATAAAGCTGTGTAGATGGTGGTAGTGATCACAGTACAACAATGTGAAAGCACTCACTGCCACTGAATTGCACATTTTAAAAGGTCTACTAACAGGGTGAATTGTATGTAAGTACATTTTACCACAATAAAATATTACTCAGGATGTAATATAGGGAAACAAAGTACTGAAAACAGGAAAGCCAAACTGAAAGATATGGAAGGGAGACTGGAATGGTCTAGATGCTCTCAGATCCGTACGTGACCTTCCATGTCAAATGTGGGCCGGCAGTAGGGGTGGGTTTGACCTCTCAAACCTGTATTTTCCACACTCGTTGCCCCAGTGGCTTCCTCCCCTGCTAGGTTCTATAAGTGAGAATGCCAGGCAGGAGTCTAGATGGCAAGATGTTTCTCCTCTGCTTCCTCTGGGTTTTGGGGTGGCTTCATCAGTGGTTATGTCTCCTTGATGGTCCCTATTCCTGTAGGTCAGACCTGCCATGGTTCTAGATGACAGTGTCTGTGTTCTGGTAAGGCTACCTCCTTGCCTGAAACTCTACGACCCAATGGGTGACAACAGTCCTTTGCTACTGCTAACTTGTAGATTGCCTCATTATCTCTTTTGGCTTTCAGATATCCTAAAACATTTGCAGCGAATTCCCCGTGTGTCTTAGTCTGTTCAGGCTGCTCTAACAAAAATAATATAAACTGGGTGGATTATAAACAACTAACATTTATTTCTCACCATTCTAGCGGCTGGGAAATCCAAGATCACGGTGCTAGTAGATCTGGTGTCAGATATAGGTTCACTTTTCCAAATAGCTGTCTTTTTGCTATAAACCTACATGGTGGAAGGAAGGCGCTAGCTCTCTGGTGTCTCTTTTATAAGATGCTAAATCTACATATGAGGCTCTGCCCTCATGACTAGTCATTTCCCAACACCATTACCCTGGTGGTTAGGATTTCAACATAAGAGATTTGAGAGGATGCAGACATTCAGAGCCCAGCACCATACTAAATTCCCTCTGCTGAACTACTTGGTATTAATTCTATTTTCCTGACTCATTCAGTCTAACACATATTTAATCAGTTTGAGAAGGAGAGAATGGAGAAAAGGTGATAGATAGTAGGTGGCTAAAAGTTTTCCCAAACAGGTGAAAGGTGTGAACACTCAAGTTCAGTAAGCTCAGTAGGGTAAATTTTTTAAAAATTCAGTTAGATACACTGCAATGAAAGTATAGGACACCAAAGTCAATGAGAAACTCTTAAAACCAACAAGATAGAAAAGATACATTATGTAGAGAAGGAAACAATTAGAATAACTGCTGATATTTCAATAAGAACAGTAGTAAAATATATTCGAAATGCTGAAATAAAATAACTGTTAATCTAGAACAAACAAAACCATCTTTCAAAATTAAAGGCAAATTAAAGATTTTTTCACTGAAAAAAAATTGAATTTAACAATGACTCCTGAGAAAGAGAACTTCAAAAGATATCTTTCAAAAAATGGTAATTGTCCTATGAGGAAGGTCTAAATTGCCAAAACAAATAAATAAGTAAATAAGTAAATAAATTGTTATATATGTGTATAAACCTAAACTAACTGTAAGAAATAATAATAGACTATAAGAAATAATGTGTATAATAGACTGTAAGAAATAATATTAATAATATATATTATATACATATAATAATATATGTGTATAAACCTAAACTAACTGAAAGAAATAATAATAGGCAAAAAATGAACAATAATAATCAAAAGCAGAGTGATGGAATTTAAAATGTCCTTAATGGAATTCCCTGGTGGCCTGGTGGTTAAGGAGTAGGCATTGTCACTGCTATGGCTTGGGTTTGACCCCAAGCCCAGGAAATTCAACATGCTGTGGGCATGGTCAAGGAAGATCAAATAAATAAATAAAATGTTCTTAAGTTCCTCACATAATTAAAGAGGCAATTGAAAATAGTAACTTTAAACTTTAAGCTATACATGTCAAACTCTTAAACACCAGACTGTCAAAATACCATGTGTAACTTCCAAAATATTAAAATAAAAAATTATGTTAATAAACTCATTTAAACAAAAAACTCAGGAAAAGAGACTAAAGGAAGCATAAAAAAAGCAGGAGAAATAGAAAGCATAAAATAACCCCACAGAAAGAATTATAAATATGCCAGTGATCATGATAATTGGAAATGAACAAAACTCACTAGTAAAAAGACAGAAATTGGTAGCTTCCAGCTGTTTGTAAGAGATTCACATAAACTAGAGACAGAGATTGGCTGGAAATAAAATAATGGTACCATGTAAATATTTAATAAAAGAAAGTGACATATCTAGATTTACATCAGACAAAATGTACTCCAAGGAAAAATACTTATCAGAGATACAGAGGGTCACTTCATAATAATCAAAGACATAATTCACCAAGAAAATATAAAGCTCAAAACAGAGCCCTAGGAGTTCCCTTCTGGCACAATGGATTAAGGATCCAGCCTTGTCACTGCAGTGGCCCGGGTTTGATCCCTGGCCTAAGAACTTCCAAATGCCATGGGCAGAGCCAAAAAAAAAAAAAAAAAAAAAATCCCAAAAAACAAAACAGAGCCCCAGAGGAAATAAAATTTAAGAACTAATAGAAATGTTTAAAAATGGAGACAGTCACAATTTTGGTGGGAGATTTTAACATACCATGTCAGCGGTTTTTTTGGATCTAGTGGAGAAAAAAGCTCTTAAGTATAAATAAAATTTAAACAACATAATTAACAAATAAAATTTAATGGATATCCTGAAATACAGATGAAATCCTGTATCTAACAATGAATAGTCTTCCTAGGCACCTATGACTGCAATGTAATTAAGAAATCAACTACTACATAAATTTTAGAAAACCTATACAATTGGATACTTTAAAAGGCACTACTGAACAATTCAAGAGCCAAAAGGAAGCATAATGACAATTTTAAAATACACTTAGAACTGAAAAATAAGTAAAATACTACTCATGAAAATTTATGGGATACAGCTAAAACAGTACACAGAGGAAAACACATAGCCTCAAATTTTCTATTAAAAAGAAAAAAAGGCTAAAAATTATATAATTACAGAACAAAACTAAATAGTGTAGAAAAAAAGGAAGACAAGACTTGAAATTAAAGAAAGATATTACATAAAAGAATAAGTCAGATAAGAGGCTTGATAAATAAAACAGTTCCTCAGAAAAAAATTTTTAAAAGTCAAACCTCTATCAAAACTGATCAAGACCAAAACAAACAAGACAAGGTACAGAAAAGCCTTCAGATGAGAAGTCTAACAGATCACAGCAGAGACTAAAAAGATCATAAAAGGATATAATTTTACATCTAGAAACTTAAAAACTGAGATTAAATGGACAATTTCCTAGAACTCATAGAGAAGGAAAACAGAAAAATGATGAAAGTTGTTTTCTTGGAATGTCTATATTGATGGGCCTTCATATTCTAACTCCTAACCCTCAAATCTTAATTCATATAATCACTAAAGAGAATATGAAAGTTCTTTTCATAGGAAAATATGGAAGTTCTTAAATACCAGAAAATCACTCTAAGTATCTTTTAATACTTTAAAGGTAATGACTAAATTTATCAGTTAGAAGGGGCTAGAAACTCAATTTAGAGATAACTGTTCCATAAGCGAACATAAGCACATTTTCTTTTCTAATACAGACACAAACTACTACATTTGAATGGATAAGCAATAAGGTCCTATTGTACAGCACAGGAGACTATATTCAGTATCTTTGGATAGAACATGATGGAAGATAATATGAGAAAAAGAACATGTGTGTATGTCTATACATGTATGTATGTGTGTGTGTGTGTGTATATATATATATATATGAATGATTGGGTCATTATGCTGTACAGCAGAAGCTGGCACATTGTAAATCAACTACTTTAATTAAAAAACCAAACAGTAATCAGCTTAATTGTTAACTATTCCAAAATACAGGCAGAAAACCCATTTCTCAATGAAAATACATTATGCCCATGATATAAAACACACTAAGAAAGCAGCAGATGGCTTTACTCAAAACCAAGCAATATTTTAACACTGTGATTCTCACTTTTAAAAACATGAAGTACATATTTTCTGTGGAATATTATTGGAAGATCTTTCTCTTTACGCTCTCACTTCTGCCAAGCTGTTTACACTGCATCATAGACAATTTAAGTTGGATTCAAAAGCAGCTCCTGTCTGTGATGGAAGAGAAATATTGGAATGTCAGTAGGGCAGCTGCAGAACTAACTTTCCACAGACAGATCTCAACACAGAAGCCAGACTGCATTATTTCCCTGCTAAAAATCTTTCAAAATCCACATTTTTACCATGTCCTCCAGACCTTTTCTGTCCTCCCTAAGTTCAACCTATGTTCTTCTTCACCACTCACAGTGACTTCAGCCTCAAGTGCTTTCTGATCATTCTTAGAACACTGTGAACTCTTCTGCCACAGGACCTCCTACGGTCTTTGCCTCGATGCTTCCCCATTCAAGCGCATGACTAGCCTGAACTTCTCTCAGACAGTTATGTATTATCAGGATTACTTACAGTTACTACAGCCGCAAATGAACTGTCCCTGATTTTAACTTATTGTATAGATTATCTTCCTGGTATGATTATGAAAGTAATAAGGTCTTGCTGGCTAAAAGCAGCCTACAGAAAAGTGAGTTTGTCATAGAAAACAACCTTCCAGAGACATCAGGCTGAATCACCAAAAGAGTTTCAATATCTCCTTTCTCACCTCAGAGAACTTTAAAACACAGCTCACAGACATCTCTGGTCTTGCTTAACTACAGGCCAGATGAACTGGTCAAGTATCCCTTCTAGTTTTCCAATAACATAGGCAATAAAGTGTGGTTTAAAACAGACCTTGTCCACTTATGGTCTGTCTTGAATGAGCCACAATCAATGTCTGTTCCCTTCAATTTGCTTAAAAATGTTTTGCAGAGAAAGAACGGATATAACTTCTATCCCTGTATTCTGCTTCCCCACCACTCATTTTCTCATTCTGTAACGACTGGGATAAAAGTACATGCTTAAACGCTGGAACCAAAAGAAAGGCTATCATTTCCTAGAAAATTTCTCCTTGTTTAACAAGTGGCATAAGCAAGAACCCCTACATCTTTAAGTCCTCAAAATACTATTTTAAGTTTTAGTGCAAACCTATAAAACTTCAATGTCCACAGTTGTAAAATGGAATAAAAATGCGTGTCTAAACTAATTCTCAGAGTTCACATAAGTGTCAAATGAGTTTTAAGAGGAAATGATGCCTTGTAAATTGTAATACTGGATGGCTTTCCTCTTTGGTAAGGATGTTAAAATGGGTTACAGTTTTGGCCACACAATTACCTGTTCAAATTAGTAAGGGATATGTTCTGAGTCAGAAATCACAAACTAAAATATCTACAGGGACAAGAAAGATAAAAAAAAAAAAAATGAGTGAAGCAAACATCTGGATGAAATAAAAACAGGGAGCGGAGGCATTATAGCAAAATGGATTCTGTATGTGCCCCATCCAAAGTGGGCAGCCACATTCTGGCTTCAGCTGCTGATAACTGCAAATCTCACCCTGCCTGTTCTCTCATTTTTAAGAAAGGAGAACTCTCGGAATTTATGTACAATTTACAAAATTTAAAACACTGGTAAATAGTTTTAAAATATTCAATTATTTTAAAGTACTACTCTGACCCAAATAAACATATCAAATTCAGCAAAATTCAGCCTTTATGTTATCAGCCTATAACTTCTACATGAGGCTTTGTGCTCTTTGTTTAAAATGGCCAAAAAACAATAACTTATCTATATGGTATAATCAGCCTCAGACATCAACAAAAATAGCTGATAACAGTGACTAGCATTTTTCTGTTTATCATATGCAAGTATCTACTGAGCTGAGTTTTACATGCATTTTGTCATGTAACTTTAACACTTACAAGAAACCCTTCAGAAAGGCATTGGTGTAATCCCTGTTTTCAGAAAAGAAGACTGAGGATTAGAGAGTTTTTAAGGTCATAACGCTAGCAAAGTCAAGAAACAAAACAAGTCAGGAGTTCCCATCGTGGCTCAGTGGAAACAAATCCATGAGGACGCAGGTTCAAACCCTGGCCTCACTCAGTGGGTTAAGGATCCTGTTTAGCTCTGATTGGACCCCTAATCTGGGAACCTCCACATGCCACGGGGGTGGCCCTAAAAAAAAAAGAAACAAACAAACCAGGTCAGAGTCCACGGCCAGAAATTTGATGTTTCATGATGGATGATTTCAGTTCAAAAGAGCAATGCTTCCCCAACTTGAGGTTCCTGATCCTGTGGTGTCCCCAAGGTGGTAAGGAATCTTCTGTAAACTAATTTGAAACCCTAATGGGAATCTGTTTCCCTCTAATGAATACCTGAGTTTCTTTCCTATTGCCATGGAAAGAGAGTTTGTTGGATACAACCTTTCAAACTATCAATCCAGGCAAAAAAACTAATGAAGAGACACTTGTTTAAAACAAAACAGGGCATTGCAGAAATTATTAAAATGACAAAACATTTTCACATCAAAACTTTATATAATCTGCATTTATATAGTCTAAAATACATTTGCACTTTCAAATATTTGTTTATCACACTATTAGTAGCAACTAATAAATCTCCAAATAGTTTGGATTTGACAGATAAAAATTATTTTTCATATAATATCTGCACACAAAAAAAATGGGCTGTAAAGACACAGTTTTTGAAAAAAAAAAGTGCCGGATGATTCTACTCTTTATGTGATGTGACCAAAATCTCTCCAAAGAGATAAATCTGGTATTAAAGATCACCACATTGAATCTTTTACTTTGCACTACCCAAGCAAAAAAAAAAAAAACAAAAAAACAATAATAAAAAAGGACTAAGACAAATGAGAGCAATTTTTCACACGTTAGATATCAAAACAATATACTCATAAAGAACAAGTTATTTTTGAAATCTTATACATCTCTAAATTTTCCCATTTGAAAACAATTACCTTTTAATAATGTAATAAAAATCAATATGGCATGAAGAACACACACCGTCATTTATCTGTCAAAACTTGGCACTTAGGCTCCGGCAATTCCAGAAAACTTGTCGACTTTATCACCTACCTTTAGCAAAGCTTGAAAATAATACATAATAATGTTCAGATATCATGGCATACAGTAAGTGTCCAGGCTGCATCTGTGATCCTGGACCTGTAACACAACAAACAAATCAAGTGTCACAGAGATAAGCACCAAGGATCCAGGGAAACCTTTAGGCTGTACGGCAGGACCATAATTTATTCTCAGGTTAGCATTTTCCACAGCACGGAACACCTCACATCCTGTAATGGCATAACACAACTCTAAAGTTAATCAATGAGATTTACCAAAAAAAAAAAAAAAAAAGCTTTAAGAGCACCCATAAAATCACCAAAAAGCTCCAGAAACCACAAAACCCATGAGAATTCTTTGGGCTTTCAGTTTTCTTTTTCAAAACCTTTAAAAAATTATTTTAGTGCCATTACAACGTCTAATTCAAGACTTACATCCAACTATCATCCTAATAATAATAAAATGATAATTAAAAGTTTAAAAATGTAGTAAAAGTTTAGCAAGATGCACTCAGAAACTACTACAGAACAGGGCTGCGGTGAGAAAGCCGAAATGACACGATTTCTGGAAGGATTTTCTCTCAGTAATGCTCGCAATGCTCCTTCTAGTCTGCTACTTAAACTTAGGAAAACTTTACAGATGCGTCTGAAGTGACAGGGACCCTAGTTCCACCAACCTGCTGCCAGAGAAATGAGCCCTAAAAGGAAGTTCCCTCAGGTAGACCCGGCGCGGCGCCGGCTACAGGCGCGCTGTCCCCTCGAGTTTCCTTCTCGTTCCCGGTACGATGCCCCCGGGCTGATGTGGGGGCCTGGCGCTCTCGAAGGCCCGCGCGCTCCCCACACGACCCCGGCGGCCCGGGAAGCAACAGCTCCAGGCCCAGGTCCTCGCCGCCAAGACCCAGCCCCCTACCTGGGCTGGAAGCCGGCGTCTCCATCCTCCCCTCGGGGCGCAGGTGCGCGGCGCTCCCGAGGGGGGCGGGGCGGCCGGGCTCGCGGACTGGCTGCCCTGGGAGAGGGGGGGCGAAGGTCACGTGGGGCGGACCAGGACGCAGGCTCGGGGCGGAGTCCCATCCCGCCCACCGTCCCCCGCCCCCCTCCGGGCTCAGGGAGAATGGTCTTCCCCCGCCCACGCACGCCCTTGAGCACCGCTCCCACCTCCATTAGAGTAGGCCGCGCCGTCCTCCTCGCGTTAGTCGCAGGGTCTCAGGCTAGTGGCTCTGAGGGGCCCCCAGTGACTCTGCCTTCTCCTAGGCCTGACGCCAAGGGTGAAGGGGGAACACCCTGGACTCCTGGAACCGTCTCCGACAAGCCCACGTATCGGAAGCAAATTCCGCTAGCAATGCGCGGTGTCTTCCCTCAAGAACTTCCCCCAAGAGGATGTCTTCTCGAGGCCAGCACGCTCTGACCCTGAAATTGAGAGGAAAAGTGACTTGGGTTCACTTGAGTTGCCTAAGGAATTTGGGGTTCAAGCTAAAGTCAGGGCGGGCACTTCTGCCTTCTGGAGGAGGCCTGCTAATTACCAGCCCCCTAGCTGGTCCTCTCTGTCACCTGCCTGAGCTCACTGGATGGGTCCCAGCTGGCCAGATAGCCTAAACAGCCTCAGGGGACATGTGGAGCACGGTTATGCCTTCCTCTCCTTCAGAAGGTGAGAATCACTATCAAAATGTCATTTGAAACTGTTAATAATCTAAATGGGTCAGTCCTTCATGACATTGTCTAAATGAGAAGAATTGTAGACGCCAACACAGAGGTAATCAGTGCCTCTGTCTTAAGGAAAAAACATGATCATTTGAATTGATGCTTCTGGTATTAAGCGTATTGGAGATAGTTCCTCATAAAATATCTTTGAAATCTAGAACTTGAACAGTGCTTTTCCTCATCTAATAGGTGATATCTCAAGAGTATTAAGAATATTGTGTAAATACTAACATTGTACTCCGTTTTGTCTTATTGTCCTTTTTATGGCCACACCCATGGCATATGGAGGTTCCCAGGCTAGGGGTCTAATCAGAGCTGTAGCCACCGGCCTCTGCCATAGCAGTAGCAACGCGGGATCTGAGCCATGTCTGCAACCTACACCACAGCTCAAGGCAATGCTGGATCCTTAACCCACTGAGCGAGGCCAGGGATGGAACCCGCAACCTCATGGTTCCTAGTTGGATTCATTTCCACTGAGCCAAGACGGGAACTCCTAACATTGTATAAACTGATTCAAGTTTTCAAGTTCTTTCTTTAAAAACTAGATCACACCAGGAGTTCCTGTCGTGGTGCTGGGAAAGGAATCCAACTAGGAGCCATGAGGTTGCAGGTTCGATCCCTGGCCTCGCCCAGTGGGTCGAGGATCTGGCATTGCCGTGAGCTGTGGTGTAGGCCGGTGACTACAGCTCCGATTAGACCCCTAATCTGGGAACCTCCATATGCCTCAGGTGTGGCCCTAAAAAGACACACACGAAAAAAAAACCCAACCAAAAACAAAAAAAAAAAAACTCTGCAACACACCAAATACATTATTTAGCAAAAGAATTAATAAGAGTAACGAAGTATCCACATAGAAAATTGTAACAGGCCAACAAACCAATTGAAACCCAGTGGAAATGAATCTGTTAGTATCCATGAGGAACTGGGTTCAATCCCTGGCCTCGTTCAGTGGGTTAAGGATCCTGCACTGCCGTGAGCTGTGGTATCGATCACAGACACAGCTTGGATCCCGCATGGCTATGGCTGTGGCTGTGGCTGTGTGGTGTAGGCCGGCAGCTACAGCTCTGATTAGATGCCTAGCCTGGGAACCTCCATATGCTACAGGTGTGGCTCTAAGAAGACCAAAAAAAAAAAAAGGGGGGGGAGGGAGAAAAGAAAGAGAAAGGAACCCAATGGGAAAAATGAATCCTTTTCACAATGGTGATAAAGAACATAAAATTACTAGGAATGATGATAAATGAGGAGTGTGGGTGAGCTGAAAAAGGAAAAGGCAGGACTATTGAGAAATCATGTATAAAGTATTTTATCAATTGGAGAGACATAGGAAATCCTTAAATGAGAAGACAGACTTTTAAATACATAATTACTAATTCCCCAAAGTATTCTAAAATTCATCTGAGAAACTACGGGCACCTGGGGTCCCAGAAACCCTTGAGGACACCAAGGGGTTCACAGGACCAAAAATGCTTTCATAACAATGTTAAGACTTTTTTTCATTCCCATTCTTTCACAAGTTTATAGTGAAGTTTTCCAGTGGCTGCATAATATGTGATATCATAATGGATTGAATGCAAAAGTAGATCTGTCTTCTGTTATGCCAAACCTTAAAGGAATTTGCAGGAATGTAAAACAAGGCCATTTCTCCACTAAATTTCCTTTGTTTTGGTAGATACAGCTATTTTTCATAAGAATGCTATTTCTATTAATGTGTAATGAGTCTCCAAGTGTTTTTAAGCCCTTTTTATTTCTATTTTTTAATATTTAAAATTTTATTGATATATAGTTGATTTACAACGTGTTAGTTTCTGCTGTACAGCAAAATGATTCAGTTATACATGTATATATTTTTCATATTCTTTTCCATTGTGGTTTAACATAGGCCATTGACTATAATTTCCTGTGCTATACAGTAGGAACTTAGTGTTTATCCATCTTATATAAATAGTCTGCCTCTGCTAATACCAAACTCCCCATCCTTCCCTTCCGCACACCCTGGCAAGCACAATTCTGTTTTCTGTATCTGAGTCTGTTTTTGTTTCATAGATATTTTGATTTGTGCTGTATTTTAGATTCTTTCTGATTTATTTGGCTTAGTACGATAATCTCTAGGTCCATCTATGTTGCTGCAAATGGCATTATTTCATTTTTTTAATGGCTGAGTAATATTCCATTGTGTGTGTATATACACACATTTTGCATGTGTGTGTGTATGTGTATACACTTCTTTTATCCATTCATCTCTTGGTGGATATTTAGGTTGTTTCCATGTCTTGGCTATTGTGAATAATGTTTCTGTGAACATAGGGGTACATGGATCTTTTCAAAGTTTTGTCTGGGTATATGCCCAGGAGTGGAATTGCTGGATCATATGGAAACTCTATTTTTGGTTTTTTAGGAGTCTCCTGGTGTTTTGAAATTAATTTTAAAATAAGTTAATTTCTGATATATGAAGTATCAATAGATATAACAGAAACAAAACTCTTAGGTGTCCTCAATGAATTTTAAGAGTGCAAAAGAGGGTCTGGGAGTTCCCTTCATGACTCAGTAGTTAACGAATCCAACTAAGAACCATGAGGTTGCGGGTTCAATCCCTGGCCTTGCTCAGTGGGTTAAGGATCCAGCGTTGCTGTGAGCTGTGGTGTAGGTTGCAGACGTGGCTCGGATCCGGTGTTGCTGTGGCTGTGGTGTAGGCCGGCAGCTACAGCTCCTGTTAGACCCCTGGCCTGGGAACCTCCATGTGCTGCGGGTGTGGCTCTAGATAAAGGCAAAAAGACCAAAAAAAAAGGGTCTGAAGACCAAAAAGTTTGAGAAACTTTTGACAACAATGCAAAAGAAAAAGCATGTTGTTAAAGTATTATAATTAAGAATACGGCACCAACGTAGGAATAGAACATTGTCCAATCCAATCAGCAGCCTGAAACTATCAGATAAAAACCCTGCAATCCCAGGGTCAGGTTTACTGACTTCCTATAACAGCACAGACTGCCCAGCAGGGAAACCATGAGACCAAGTTTCTGGAGACGCAAAGCAGAGCAGGGCTGGGAGTAAAGAGGTCAGCCTGAGGTCTGGACTGCAAAATGAGCCCAGGGTCCTGTTTCCATGGATAAATGTAGAATGCCAAATTCAGAAATACCTTATCTGAGGTTCTGCACCTGAGTCATAAATCAAGGTGGCGTCTCATTGTCAAAGTGAATTAGAACCGCCATAGAAGAGTGCGTTGTTTCATTCTTACTGATATAACTTCAAAAATCAGTTTTCCTATCGTCTGTGACTTTAGAGAATAAGATTTTCCAATGAGCAAGAAAACATTAGTCACTCAAAGAAGATGGCTGTTGTGATACAACATGTTTCCTGGAAAGGAAAATGGTTTCCTGTTCATCTTGCAGCCGCCTGTACCAGCCTGCAGAATAGATTCTCTTTCTACATTCTCTTTCTGAGCTGTTTTTTTCTTTCTCAGAGAAACTCCCAAACTGATAAAATAGTCTGAAAACACTTGCTAACAGATATAAGGACTTCGCGTATGACACAAAGCCATAAAAAGCATTATAAGAGAAAAACTGTTCAGTAAATGATTTTTGAGCTCTTGGTCAGCTTTTAGGCAAATGTATAATTAGATCCTTGTATCACATCATGCACAAGATAAATACCATAAGGATTAAAAAGTTAAATTTAGAACATCAGATCAAAAGCCTTAATAAAATTAATTCTATCAAACATTTGGATGGGCAAACATTTTCTGTTTAAAAGCAGTTGTAGTATGGGAAAACGGTAAATTTAACTGAGAAATTTGGTATGTCCCTTAAAAACATCAACCAAAATGAACAACAGCAACAACAACAAAAAAATGACTATGCTCCAGAAGAAATAGGTGCCATAGATCAAATAGGATTCATATCTTTATGCAATTGCAGAGTTCCCATTGTGGCTCAGCGGGTTAAGAACCCAACTAGTATCCATGAGGATGCAGGTTCAATCCCTGGCCTTGCTCAGTGGGTTAAGGATCTAGAGCTGCTGCAAGCTGTGGTGTAGGTTGCAGACGCAGCTTGGATCTAGTGTTGCCATGGCTGTGGTGTAGGTCTGCAGCTGCAACTCTGATTAGACCTCTAGCCCAGGAACGTCCATATAGTACAGGTGCAGCCCTAAAAAAACAAAAAAAAAATCTCATTGAAATTGGTAAGAAAAACACCAGAACTTTAATGGATAGAGAATGCTATATTTAGATAACTGCTACAATAGAGAGATGGCCAGGGAAGTATGGGAGCAAGTAAAGGAGAAAGTAACTGGTCTGAGTTGAGAGGTTGAATGAGGGGAGAAAGAGGATAGTAGTTAGGGGAGCCTTCTCAGAGCAGATGTTGGGCTTAAGGTATAAGGTTGTGTAGGAGCCCACTAGGTAGGTGAGGGAAGGAGGTCCTATCAGATGGTACAACAGTACTTCCAGAAATAGAGACCTGGGAGAAACAAGATACTTAGATATGGCTGGAAAGACATGGGAGATAAAGCTGCAAGTGGATGAGCTTGGTCCTAAAACCCCACATGCTAGACCAAAGAGCATAGATGTATTTGATCATGGGAAGTTATTAAAGAAATTTTGGTAGTAAATACCACAATCTGATAGATAAGAGGGAGAGGAAGAGGTGACTTTGAGGGCTACTCAGAATTTTTGATGACTAGGTTTTATAACTGAATGTGTTAGAAAGACACCTCTTCCTGCTCATCTCAAGAGATCTATTTGTGATGAAGGAATGACTTGATAAGTATACTTGGACACCACCATGACCGGTGCGCTGGAGTGATAACAGATGGCTGCGTAACGCTTTTCTAGGAAAGTTGAATTGGACCAATTGAGGGCTTTGTTGTGCGGAGTAGAATTGAAACGTTTGGGAAAAGACTCAGGGAGAAGAACTAAGAGGCCCAGGAGACATTTGATTACATTTAGCTAGAGCGTGAAAGAATAGAACCATCTTCTCTGTCTCTCTAGAAGCTTTCAGTGAAACCACAGGAGGGGTGGTGTGGGATGAAGAGATCAAATGCTAAGTCTGGCCTCAAGGTGACTCATGAACCCAGTGTTCTTCACGAGTTAACTAGGAGAACTGTGGTCCCAGAAACCAAACAGAAATACAGAAGGAGATGTGATTTTGGAATTGGAAACAATGAATTCTGAATTTTACATAGTGTGTCTGAAATGTAGATGATTATTAGGCATAGGATACAGCTTTTTCAGAATGTTCAAAGTCTTTCCCTTTTAAAATAGGTTCATATTTATTTTAGCACCAGATGGGACAGGGTTTACTTTTTCTTCTGTGTTACTGTGTTCTGCTCATAGGCTCTACTAGTTTGGCTTTCTGCCATGTCACAAAATTTTCCTTTCTGGTTTTTTTTTTTTTTTCCCCTGTATTTTTTTTCCCCATCTTATCCGGGAGATGCCCATCCCTTCTGCCAGAGGTTTAGGGGAGTTTATTTGCAACCAATTAAAAAAAGACACAAGCAGTTGAAGCTCAAAGTAGAATGTCATCTTTATTACTGTCAAAAGGGAATTGAAGAATAAGCCCCACCTCTTCTCTCTCATTCCAGTTTTAACCCACGTGTCCAGCGCGGGGCACAGAGGCTCAGAGAAAGCAGGAACTGAACGGACTTGCCGGAAGCAGATTCCACCTTGGAAGCGAACACCACCTTGTAAGTAACTCCACACAACTGAGATCCAAGAGAGCAGGCAGGGGAAGGAACAGGAGCCTCAGAGAGGTTCCCTGCAATGTTTGTGCAAGAATTGCAGCCTAGTGAAATTAGTTCTCAAATGAATCCTTCTCTCAATCACACTGGTATTGTCTTAATGTTGGGTTTCAACATCCTAGGGTATTCCAACTTTTTCCTGACTTTTGCCTCCGCTTTGCCATCCCAACTTTACAGTAAGTTAAATGATTAGCTGTGTTACTTAAGCCCGTTGCAAGAAGATTCCTTACACTGATAGTGTACCCATGTGGTGACCCTCTCAGGTAAGAACATATAGGAAATGGTCCACAGGTCTTGCGAACAGCTCTCTCTTTTAAATGGCATGGAGGGATTATGTAAGTGTCATTTAATGACCATGAAATAGAATTTTTAGACAAATGTGGTTCAGGGTGAGCTTTTCCTGACGAGTGGCATCATAACCCGTCTCTATGACTACAGCAGTTAAATAATGTGCCGAGAGTTTCAAAGGGGTACATCCCTGGAAGAATTTTGTCCTCTTTGATTTAAGCAAAACCAAATAAAAATCTCAATGTGCATTGCTCTTTCGAGAGTTCCCCGAAGCTCTAATGTAAGCACAGCCTTCTGCATTACAATTTCTGATTTCAAAACATCGCATAATTCTTTACCATGTAATTAATTTAAGGCTGAGAAGCCTCAAATGGTGAGGTGAAGCAGGTTGTCTTCGTGGTGTTACATTATCCATTTGGCTAAAGCCAAGGTAAAGTAACCCCACAGAGTTTGTTAAAATATTTACACTGCCAATTAGTATAATGGGACCAGAAGATTGTGGGGGAAAAAAAAAAAAAGATAGCTTTGAAAAGCGGGAAAGCCAGCAAAGTAAATGTCAAACAAGCAAACAAATAGCAACAACAACAACAACAAAACAAAGAACAAAATCCACCTTTGGAAATAAATTTGAAAATGTTTTCAGATTTACTAATGTATTTTCCCCTTCAAGGCCACCAAATGTGTGATTTTTCCACTCCCTTTCACAGATATCTGTCCTTCTGATCTTTGAAAATTGTGACCCTCAGGTTATAATTAATTCTCATTTCAATGAGTTTATCTATAAAAGGAAAGAAACATACTAAGCACTCCCTGTGCCATATGTCTACCAAGCCCTTTCCAGTCACCATTTAATTGAATCCTCACAAGAACCCAACTGGAAAGTAATGAGTGTTTCCATTTTACAAAAGAGTAAGCTAACGCCAAGAGAAATCAAGTAACTAAGCCAACTAAGTACTGTTTATAAGGACCATGTAGTGAGAAGCAGTTTTTTATGTAGCTGAACATGTATAGAGCCTGGGATGCGGAGCTGACTTGCCTTGTTTTAAAAGTTGTCTAACATAATAAATTCTTGGGGTTCCCTGATGGCCTAGCAGTTGGATTCGGTGTTGTCACTGCTGCAGTTTGAGTTCAGTCCCTAGCCCAGGAACTTCCGTATTCCATGGGTAAGGCCAAAATAATATTAAATTCTAATGGCATTTCTTTTCTTTTCTTTTTTTTTTGCCTTTTTGTCTTTTTAGGGCTGCACCCACAGCATATGGAGGTTCCCAGGCTAGAGGCTGAATCGGAGCTACAGCTGCCAGCCTATTCCACAGCCACAGCAATTCGGGATCTGAGCCACAGCTGTGATCTACACCACAGCTCACGGCAACAATGGTTCCTTAATCCGCTCAGCGAGGCCAGAGATTGAACCCACGTCCTCATGAATGCTGGTAGGTTTCCTTAACCACTGAGCCACAACGGGAACTCCCTCATTTCTTTGTTTTTAGATACTTTGTTTACAGACAGTTGTTCAGATAAATGGGAGGCTTTACTGTGCCAGGTTGGTTGATTGTCCTTTTTAAAAAAAATTGTAGTGAAATACCCGTAACATAAAAATTCCCATCTTAACTATTTTCCAGTGTACAGCTCAGTAGTATTTAGTGCATTCACATGGTTGTAATACTGTCACCATCATCCATCCACAGAACTCTTTTCATCTTGTAAAACTGAAACTGTGCCCATTAGACAGTAGCTACCGTTCCTCATTCCCCCAGTCCCTGGCGATCACCATTCTGCTTTCTGTATCAATGAATTCACTGCTCTAGGTACCTCAGATAAGGAGAATCATATGGCATTTGTCCTTTCATGACTGGCTTATTTTACTTAGCATAATGTCCTCCAGGTTCGTCTATAGTATAGCATACATATGTCATAATTTCCTTCTTTTCTTTAAAGACCGAGTTCGTTGTACGTGTGTAGCACATTTTGTTTATGCATTCTTCCACTGATGGATACTTGGATTGATTCCGCCTTTTGGTGATCGTGGGTAATGGTGCTATGAACATGGATGTACGAACACCTCAGGTCTCTGCTTTAAATTCTTCTGGGTATATATCCAAGAGAAGAATTGCAGGATCAGGAGTTCCCGCTGTGGTGCAGTGGGTTAAGGATATGCCATTGTCTCTGTGGCAGCAAGGCTTTGATCCCCAGCCCAATGCAGTGGTTTTAGGACCGAGAGTTGCCACAGCTGTGAAGAAGGTCACAGACACAGCAGTGGCTCAGATTCGATCCCCAGCTCAGAAACTTCTATATGCCACAGGTGCAGCCAAGAAAAAATAAATAAATAAATAATGGATGGATCAAATGGTAACTCTATTATTAATCTTTTGAGAGACAATCGTACTGTTTTCCACAGAGGCTATACCATTTTACATTCCTACCAATAGTGCACAAGGGTTGCAATTTCTTCACATCATTTCCAACATTTAAGTTCTGTTTTTTGAGTAGCTATCCTCACCTGGGAGGTGAGGTTGATTGCCTTTTAATGCATGGACTTGCTTTTGCATAGAAAGGTAAAAAACTTTGAAGATACCCCCAAATATTTTTCCACTGACTTGTATATGAATCAGAAATTCTTTTCAGTATATGAGTTATTCAGGGCTCTCAAAAGAATGCCTATATGGTTAATACCAAATAGCAGTTATATAATTCTTTTCATATATCCTTACAACCTTTCTGTGAAGTCAGTATTATTATCACCATGTTACACATGAGGAAACTGAGGTCTGGATGATTCAAGAGCCAGGAGATTCAAACTTAGATCCTATGAATCTGATCCTGGATATCCCCAACCTGCTGAAGGCTGGAGGCAGTTTGGAAGTGTGTTGAGCTTATTATCCTTGATTAAAAATTATTAGATTGATTAGCAGAGAACAGGACTTGAGAGGATGTGGGGCAAGGCACTGCATAGGGAGTTCCTCTTGTGGTTCAGCAGGTTAAGGACCCAACGTTGTCTCTGTGAGGATGTGCGTTCGATCCCTGGCCTCACTCAGTGAGTTAAGGGTGGGTGTTGCCTCAAGCTGCAGTGTAGGTTGCAGATTCGGCTTGGATCCACTGCTGCTGTGGCTGTGGTATAGGCCTTAGCTGTAACTCGGATTTGACCGCTGACCTGAGAACTTCCATATGCTGCAAGTACAGTCCTAAAAAAGAAAAAAGGACACTGCTCATTTTTGATGTGGGGTTGGGACAAAAATGGGCTGAAAAATATGTATGCTTGTAGTGAAACTAAATTCAAATGAAAGATCCAAGGATCTGGAAATGTGGGAGCTTTCAAAATACAAGAACTTTGAGGTGGAAATTGAGGAAAATTAAATACATCCGTAACCTATTTCACTGGCAGAGAGTGGGATTTGCTGCTGACACACCTAGATATACTGGGCAAAATTGTCTCTACTTCTCAATTTTCAACCTGAAAAATAGAGATTACTCTCTTTCTTACAGGGAAAACTAATGTACTTGACTCTGTACTGCTCTGAGCTTTTCAGAGAAAAATGTTTACTGTGGTTTATTTATTTGATTAACTCTGAAAATGTCCAAGATAATCAAACATTCTCCATTCAGCATAGGCCTTGAATATTTAAAACAAAACACTGCATATGAAAGTGTTAAACTCTCTTACAGAATTTGTTTTATTACAGCTCTTGAATTACTGTGAACCTCCTTCACTTGGAAAATATACCTGCAGTAATGTTCAACATTCTAATGCATTGGAAAAACTGTCTCCAGACCCGTGTTTTGAGATAAGTGAGACAGTAAGAAATGAAAAGATTAGACGTTACAACCCTATTCATTTCTTCACTATCTGATCATTGACACTAAGAACTTTTAAATGTGGACAACCATTTAATAATCCATTGACTTTAATCATTAATTTAGAAGAATGGAACAGTAATATGTTGAATTCAGAAATGAAACAAAATTAAAAATATCAATAAACAAAAAAATGTAGAAAGGATGTAGAAATAAGCTTGAGGAGAGTGTAATCCAACCAGGTGCCCCTAGTGAAAATCATGTTCTAATAGGGCTTTAACCCATTTGAAAGTATTTCTTAGTTTACCTTGAAGTGTGTCAGTGATGACTGTCATTCACACATTCAACATGACTGCTAAGTGTAAGTTTAAAACTCTTAGAGTCATAATCTGTCTGCAGGGGATAGTATATCACCAATGAGGTTATCTAAATTTGTTCCAAAAAAGATTCTGAGGGAGCCAGTATAAAATATCAAGAATGGAGCCTAAATTAAAAGTCTTCAAATAAAAAAGAGAGATAGTATATCTTTCAATGAGTGTGATATGAAAGGTTATTTCTGTGGTCCATTATACTCACCTGGAAAGATGCCACAGCAAATGTTACTTGACTCTCTGGCTCCTGGAGAGCTAATTCTAGAGCAGTCCTGGAAATTAAGATATAGGCTTTGATCATCTCCAAGGGACTGACTCTGGCTAATGCAGCCCTGGAGACTTTGACATCTCTAATGTCTCAAAGTCATCCTTGATCAAGAAGGTCCTAAAAGAACGGGGTTTGATTTGCAAAGCAGGTCAGGAAGGACTCCAGGAATGTTTTGCCACTGTCCTCATGAAATATCACTCAAATATCTTATACATACACGCCAATGTAGGTAATCCAAAAGATTTTGTTTACAAAATGAATTATACAGGGTGTGTGTGTGTGTTTGTGTGCAGTACACATATGCTGGGATGATTCTTATTTCAGTCAAAGTCACAAATATTTTTAGGGTAAATGGGTAGTAAAGAAGAAAAATTAGCCAATGGAGGCTGTCTTAAGAAGTCAGATGATAAAGGAAAAGAGAGAGGCAGCAATGTAGGAAAGGCTTTTTTTAGGCTAGTGGAGATTCAAGCAAGAAGAGAAGCCAATAGAAGAGAAGCCACTGAAATCATGTGTCAGTCTATCCTGGGGAAAAAAAATATAGCAGATGTTAAGCACATATGTCGTGCCCTGTGCAACTGGCTTTCCATAAGTTTTCTCCAAACAACCCTGAGGCATGCACCTTATTTTTTCCCATAATGCCTGTAAAACAGCTCTGAGCCCATTGCACTAAAGTTTTTGTTTATATGTCTCCTCGAAGGAAGAAATCATCATTTACTCATTTTTATATTCTTGGTGCCTTAGCACAGGGTTTGGTAATTGACTAAATGACTGGATGAAAAGACAGGGAGGAGAGGAAGAAGAAATAGTGAGAATCCAGAAAGCAAATGAACACACAGCCTAGCCCTGGAAAGGTGATGTTAGTCTTCAGAAATGTAGGTAAAAGAAGACCTAGAGAGGAAATACGTGGAAAGATTTTGAAACGAGAGATGAACAGGCAGTGAAAGTGGGCAATATGCTGTTCAGCATAGCATGTGAGGATGTATGTATGTGTGTATGTATGTGAGTGGAGGCTGGGTCTCCCAGAGAAGAGAAGGATTTTCTAACAGGAAGCTACAAGGGATGAGTAAAGTCATTGCCAGGTACCCATGAGGAAGTGTGATGGGGAAGTTGCAGAGTAAACTCAATCACTGGAGTTAAAATATTTTCCCCCACAATAGTTGGAAATTCAGGAATGGGAATTGGCAAACTGAAAGATATAGATAGTCAAGGTAGGGAGCAATAGTCAGGTGGCAACAAGCTTATGGGGAGGGCAGCAAGGCTGGGAGTCCAGTGTGGGGAGATGGGTGGCAAGAAAGTCTACCAGACTGGCCCCAGATTTCCTTCCACCCTTTCTAATTGGTTCATTTTTTACCCCTGATAAACAAAGGCTAGAAATGCTTAGTTGTGCCCTTTTCTAGAAGCAGCAGAGCCTCCTCACTAGGCCGATTAATTTTTGGAGGGTGTTTCACCCTATGGAGTCAGCTTTCATGACAGAGATGGCTGTCCTTAGCCCAAGCCACAGGCTCCTCAGAGGCAGAGCAAATCTGGAGGCAAGAGGGAAGCTAGTTTACAGAAAGTGTGTAGCCAAGCACTGCCTCCATCATCAGATTGTTGTCCGCTTACTCTCACGATTGGTCTGGAGTCCCCAGGTTTCCTTTTGTGTGAATTAGAAGAAGCCTACAGTGAGGATATTTCTGGCTTCTCATTGGGTGAATTACACAGAAAAACAGAGCAATGTTCACTTAAGACTCTTGGCCTAAATCTATTACTGTTCCCACTAGGGAATGTCAACTGCCTGCCCGTGTGCCTCATCTATACAGCCAGAGAGGGCCCTGAAGGTCATGACGGTCCAATATGGTGCCTCCTGTGTGTTAACACTCATAGATTATATGTGCTTATCTGAGTGACATAGGATTTCTTCCTATGCAACTCTGAACCCTCGTCCTGATTCTTAAACACATTTGAGCATTTAGTATTTGAACATCTGAGTCTTTCTGAAAGCAAATATAAGAAACAACTATACCTGACACGTTGATCCAGGTTACCACAGCCCCCTTTTTCCAAAATCATTTTTATGCCAGACGCTGCCTGGGTCCGAGATGCCTGATAGCACTCCTAGTAGTGAGTGAGCATCTGAGAAAGGCAAAGTGAGTCTGATCAGAGGTCATTGTCCATTAGCAAGCCACCCTGCATGTCCCACTTGTTCTTCCCTCTTCTTTAATTTGTATTCATTTTTCCTTTGAAGTCTTTTGTCAATTTTATAAATACTCTGATTTTTCTCAATGAAGAGTTAGTTAGTTATCCCCTGTTAATATTATCCACATGGGTTTAGCTCTGTGTTAGGTGCCCTGATTTCCAGAAAAAAGTAAATGAAATGGCTCCTGTCTTCAAGTAGTTAATACTTATCTGTCACATTAAACCACAAGATAGAAAAGCTTTAAGATAGAAAAGCTTTATAGCTGTCAGTTATGGTGGTTTACAGTTAAGTACTTTCCCCTTATTTCTTTCCTTCTAAAAATTCTAGGGGAAACTCTTAACGGAGTCAAATGCAGTGGTTTGGGTTCTAAATTCTTTTAATTTTTCTATTACATCATTAGTCTGTCTGCATGTGTGAATGCATATATATATATATATATATACACACACACACACACACACACACACATATACACACACACACATAATATGTGTAATGTATAATATATATGAATAGTTTATACAGTTGTAATGCATATATACATGTAAATATGTGTGTATACATTTACATATATTTACATATATATCTGTGCATATACATATGTATATTTTTTTAAGTTGCTGCAATTTCAAGACAGGTTCTGCTCTGGATTTATAACTAATGGCTGTTAAACATGAGCACACAAAGCCAGTTTCCTTATCTGAAAAATGAGAATGGTAAGCCTGGTCATAACCTATTTTTGCTTGAGATTTGCAAAGGCCCAATCAAACAGCATTTATTGAAACCATTCTCAAAGTCACAATAAAAATATGAAACATTATTATATACCATCATGTTCCCATTTTATAAATAGAGGAAACCAAAGATTTCTTTAGAACCAAGAAATGAAATGGAAACTTGACAAGTACTCTCCTCAGGAGACCTCTGAACCATTTTCTTCGTCTTTGATCCCGGAATAAAAGAGGACCATATTTTCTTCTCTGAGACTCATATCAGATTTGGGAGGCTTGCTTGACGACAGGAATTTTTGCTTTCTGCTAAAATGCCACAGTCGCAAAACATATTACATAATACATACTACACATCCCTGGCATACAGAGTCAAGGAATATTCAGAAAGAAAGGCATATTTAAGTTTTACATCCTAATTATTGAATCAAAATGGACTTTTAGCTCAATTCTAAGGTTTCTTAAGTGATGGATTTGTAAGTCACAAGCTTAGCAAACTGAAAGAGACCTAGATTTTAAAATTATAGCAATAAGATGTTCTGGAGTGGCTGAAGTACTCTGTAATCTTGCAAAAGATTTCTGTTTATTTATTTATTTATTTATTTATTTACATTGAGGTATAGTTGATATACAATATTATATAAATTTCAGGTCTACAACATAGTGATTCACAATATTTAAAGGTTATAATTAATTTCCAGTTATTATAAAACATTAGCCATATTCCCTGTGCTGTACAGTATCTCCTCGTGGCTTAGTTATTTTATGTATAGCAGTTTGTACCTCTTAGTCCACTACCTCTGTCTTGCCCCTTCTTCCTTCCCTGATCCTGCTGGTAACCGCTAGTTTGTTCTCTGCATCTGTGAGTTTGTTTCTTTTTTCCTATGTTCATTAGTTTGTATTTTTTAGATTCCATATATAGATGATATCATACAGTATTTGTCTTTCTCTGAATTATTTTACTGAGCATAATACCTCCAAGTCTGTCCATGTTTTTGCAAATGGCAAAGCTTCATTCTTTCTTATGGATGAATAATATTCATATATGTATATCACATCTTCTTTATCCATTCATCTATTGATGGACGGTTGGTTTGCTTCCATATCTTGACTATTGGAATTAATGCTGTGAATATTGGTGTGCATGTATCTTTTCTATTTAGTTTTTTTTTTTCCAGTTACACACCCAGAAGTGGAATTTCCATATCGTATGGTATTTCTACTTTTGGTTTTTTGAGGAACCTGCATACTGTTTTCCATAGTGACTACACTAATTTACGTTTTCACCAACAGTGTGCAGTGATTCCCTTTTCTCACAACCTAGCCAACATTTGTTATTTGTGGTCTTTTTGGTGATAGCTAGTCTGACAGGTGTGAGGTAATATCTCATTGTGGTTTTGATTTGTATTTCTCTGATGGTTAATGACATTGAGCATCTTTACATATGCCTAATGGCCATTTGTATGTCTTTTTTGGAAAAAAATGTCTATTCAGATCTTCTGCCCATTTTTTAATCAGGCTGGGTTTTTTGTTTGGTTTGGTTTGGTTTGGTTTTTTGCTTTTTTTCCCTATTAAGTTGTATGAGCTGTTTATATACTTTGGATATTAATCCCTTGTCACTCGTATCATTTGCAAATATTTTCTCCCATTCAGTTGGTTGTCTTTTCATTTTGTTGATGGTTTCCTTTTCTGTGCAAAAGCCTTTAAGTTTAATTAGTTCTCATTTGTATCCTTTTTTTCCTTTGCTTTAGGAGACAGATCCAAAATATATTGTGGGTGCTCACAGGATCAGGATTTGTGGAAAAATAAAGAAAGTGGGATTTGGGTAGATTATTTTCTCTCCAGTCAAAAATGTAATGTCATCTTATGCATCATATTTTGATTTAGTCAATTTCTACATCAAGTCAGACATGAGGTTTATATTTATTTTTTACAGTGATTTTTATTTTTCCCATTATAGCTGGTTTACAGTATTCTGTCAGTTTTCTACTGTATAGCAAGGTGACCCAGTTACACATACATGTATACTTTCTTTTTTCTCACATTATCATGCTTCATCATAAGTGAATAGATACAGTTCCTAGTGCTATACAGCAGGATCTGATTGCTTATCCATTTCAAAGGCAATAGTTTGCAGACATGAGACTCTACAACATCCTAGAGTGTTCACTTCTCATTTGGGCCCTAAGCAGGAAGAAACTATTATCACCAAAAATGTTCTCAAAACTCCTTGCATGATCAAGGTGCACTAAGGGAATTCAGGAACCAATCAGAACAGAACAGTGCTGATTCTTCAAGGAAGACTCAGCTGATGGGAAATGTAGAGGCACAGGGCACTGAGGTGACAGAACTAGGATGTGTCATGGATCTTCTCTGGTCAACAAGTAGAAGCAATAGAATCATCTGTGATGATAATAACACAAAAATTGAACAGTCCTTTCTCAAACTAGACAACAGAGACAAAAGCAACAGAATATCTAGAGGAAGAAATAGCCAGTGTTTCAGCAGACCCCTAAAAGAGCAACTGTGTTTTCTTTGCCTCAGTAGCTCACTCTCTACAGGCATGTGTGAAGGGGGCTCTGGGTAAAGGGAAACTGCCTTCTCTCTGGAAACGAAAAGCCCCTGGGGAGTTCTAAAGCTAGCATTGGGCTCTCTCAGTGATGCTTGGAGAGCTAGCAGGAGAGCCTATAGGAAGTCTCTTTGCACAAGGGACAGAGGAGTGAACTAGGGGACAGCTTTCCCTGAGGGAGAAAGGAGTCGTGACAGGCTTGACCCAGAAACAGAGCCTTAGTCATCAGAGGGGAGCACAGAGCAGAAGCTGTCACTCAGCTACATCCCTGGACCTTGACTGAGTCCAAGGGCAAGAACAGAGCGGTAAGTGAAGTAAGTAAATAGCCGCTACTCCAGAAGCTGAGCGTTTTCACGTGGGCAGCATGGATGTGGCACTCTTTAAGCATCACTTGTGCAAGGAGACTGACATGCCTGTTCTGCTATAGACCATAGAATCTAAAACCCTCGGGGACTCCTAAGCATCTGTGGTGGTTCAGGTGTGAGGTGACAGGAGCATGATGTGCTGGGAGGAGGGCCATCGTCTGAGATGATCTGATCATCAGAGGGCTGGAGAATACCAGACGGAGGCTCCATAGTGCCACATATAGAGCTCCGTGGGACAATGGGAATTGTCACTTATGATGATGATCTCTTCTTGGACATATATTGATTAATTTTTCCCTCTCTTAATGAACTATTTTTAATACATTATAGTCAACAATATTTAGGCAGCACTAGGCTGTCCATAAAATCTAATTCCTAAATTTCTAGATAGGGACTCAGGATGAAATTCATGTGAATAACCCCCAGGTAGTAACCCGGGCCCTCTGAGCTCTGTGTAGTGCTGGTCATATCCAGACATTATTATTTTAGGAAAGGTTAGATTAGTGAAAACCTGGCAAGGATAGCTTCCTGGGACCTCAGGTTCAGGGTACAGAATAAGGAATCAGCCAAATAATGGCATCAAAACAAACAAACAAACAAACAAAAAAGGTGTGTGCAGGAGGGAAAGGTTAGGGCTGGAGGAAATACTCTGAAACCCCATGGTCAGTTTGAGGTACTCACATCAAGTTGAAATAAAAATACAGAAACAAAAACGGGGCAGGGAAACCAGGGCAAGGGATGAGGGGTCCACACAGCTTAGAGATATTCTGGAGCCTTCCTATAGATGCCCTTTCCCCTTTGCCCAGTGCATTTAAAGGGCATGAAAAAAAATTCACAGATTTTACAATTATATGGCATATCAGTGTTCTAGGGTTGCCACAACAAAGTACTGGGCGGTTTAGACAACAGAAATTTATTTTCTCACAGTTTTGGAGGTTAGAAGACTGAGATTGAGGTTATCAGAAGGTTTGGTTTCTTCTAAGGTCCCACCTTTGGCTTGCAGACGGCCGCTTCTCCCCGTGTCTTTACTGCTGTGCAGGTCTGTGTCCCAGTTGCCTCTTCTTCTAAGGACATCAGTCATCTTGGATTAGGGTCCACCAGAATGACCTCATTTACTTAATTGTGTCCTTAAAGACCCCATTTCTGAAACAGTCATATTCTAGGTATTGGGAGTTAGGATGTCAATATAAGAATTTTGCAGGTGAGGCCTGGGGGAACACATAATTCAGTCCATAACGTGTTTTTTTAAAATAATTATATCAGAGTATATACTTATGTTAGTTTAATTAATTGGTAAGGGAGTAACCCTATTATTATATTTTTTTCTGCACTCACAAGATACCGTGGGGTACAGGAAGGAGAACAGATGGATGTCTGTTTAGCCTTGGGTTGGGTCGGCAGGAGACCAGTCCTGCCATCAGATACTGCCTATTGTTGGGAGAGCACAGGGCAGCAGATTCTACCTGTCTGCCTTTTGCCGAGAGGAGTCCTTCCGAACTGAAGAAAGGGGGGGAGTGGTGGGAAAGGGTGGCAGTGAGTCAGCTCAGCCAGAGTCTTAAGAAAGAGGCACTGTCTCCATCTTGAGATGGAGATTTGGTTGCAGGAAGATTGGAGGGAGTGCTCCCTGAATCAGCACCTGTGGAGAAGGAAAGAAGGTGGAGGACGTGGACTCGATGCAGTCAGTGAAACTGCACAAACTCATATTACAGCAGTTGTTTCCAGGACCCTGGACATGGGATGGCCACTCCGGGTTGTGTCGTCCGTAGGCCAGAGGGCTGGATGTCCCCAACTACACACACACACACACACACACACACACACGCACGCACGCCAGTTGTTAGATGAGGATCATCCCCTGGGACGGGATGTGACCTTAGACAGCAGCTCTCTTCAACAGCTAGAGGGTGAGGGCCTCAGTCCCTAAGAGGGGATCCAGGTGACACACTATAGCATCCACTGCAGTCAACTTTGTATATGTTGACTCAGTTGTTCAGGAAACAATCAGGGCCCATGAGAAGATGACATGCCCCCAAATGACAACTGTCCCCTTGAAAAAGGTTAGTCTTTAGTCATCCCTGATTGAAAAGGGGTAAATCTGTGAAACATGGTTATAATGCTGGTTTCAGACCAAGGTATTCTTTATCATTGGAGAGATTTTAAAAAATGGGCTTCGTGTGATCCGTTGCCCCTGAAAATGTCAATTAAGGAACACTGCAGCAAAATTCCTTAATTTAGCCTCCTCAATGTAACCTCCTTCTAGGCAACAGAAAATTGTTAAGCAATTGCTCTGTTATAGAGAATGATATTTCCAACCTTTTAGGGTACATTCAAACATATGTAAATGTGTCATCTCACCTTCCCCCTGCCCCCCAACCTTTCAATAGGATGAAAATAAATGATTATACATCTAAGATATTTTCACCTTGGAAATTTATGAGATCGAATTATTCAATTCCCCATGTTTTTCAACAAATATTTATTGAACATCTTTATGCCCAGCACAATGTATAAGCTAAGTGCTGATGGTGCTTTAAAAATGAAAAAGACAGGACTCCAGGCTTCAAGTTATTTATAGTCTTTGGGAGACAGACAAGGAAAAAGTAGAAACAAAAACAAAATAAAATAATTATAAGTTGTTTTATGTGCTATTAAGAGACATCCTGCCAGTCTAGGGAGTAACTGAGGGTTAAGAGGTCAGATGCTTTGGTCGGAGTATTGGGAGGGGCCCTCTGAGGGGGTGACGTTGAAGCTCTGGGTTGAAGGTCATTAAGGGACCAGACAGTTGTGCAAAAAAGGAAATTGTCCCTGGCAGAGAGAACAATATGCTAAGGCTATGAGATGAGTAGGAGGAAGGAACTTGGCTTATCAAGGGACCAAAGAGGGAGGAAGTAACTGGAGATAGCGGTGGTAGGATGTTAGGATGCAGGCCAGGCAGGACCTTGGAGGTGTCTAGATTTTACTTTAAGTCCAGTGGGAGTCTTTGAAGGTTTTCTGGTTGGGAAGAGAGAGATCTGATTTGCATTTTAATTAAACGGCTTTGGTTTTACATGGAGAGTGGGCCAGAGGAGGTTTCTAGCAAAAGCGGGAAGAGTTAGGAATCTGTTACCAAAGACGAGGGAAGGACGATGGTGGGGTTAGAATAATTAGGATTACATGGAGGGTGGGTGGGGCCGACTCATAAGGAGAGGGCACGTTAAGAGTGACTCCAGGGAGTTCCCGTTGTCTCTTGGCAGAAACGAATCCGATTATTATCCTTGAGGATGCGGGTTTGGTCCCCAGACTCGCTCAGTGGATTGGGGATCTGGCATTGACATGAGCTGTGGTGTAGGTTGCAGATGCGGCTCAGATCCCATGTTGCTGTGGCTGTGGTGTAGGCCGGCAGCTGTAGCTCTGATTCAACTCCTATCCTGGGAACTTTCATGTGCTGTGGGTGCGGCCCTGAAAAAAAAAAAAGAGTGACTCCAAAATACTTAGCTCTAGCAACTGGGTAATGGCAGTTCCATTCACTGAGATGGAGCGGACTAGGAACAGAAAAAAAGATTTGAGTGTTAGGGGTTTGGGAGTGAATTCATACATATTTTCTGCTTCTTTCTCTTCCTCCTTTCTCTCACCTCTCCACCTGCATTCCTCCACATAGACATTAATTACATGTACTGCCATAAATGCATCTGTAGTATAAAAATAATAATGATGATAGTAACTTTTATCATGTTTTTCATATGGACCAAGGACTATGCTAGAGGCTGTACCTATTCCATCATCTCATTAATCCTCACTGTAATCCCAGGACACTATCCTCATTTATGGCACAAAGAAACCAAAGTCCAAAGAGCTTTTTTTTTTTTGCCTGCTCAAAGTCACATTATATACCTATCTGGCTATTATCTACCTATTGGGATTTGAACCCAAGAAGCCCCTTGAGGTACTGATTTTTGGACAGTTTTTATGATACATTCGAAGATTTCTCTGTAGAATAACTTTTTCCCTACATTCAACGATTTCTCTCCAGAGAAACTTATTTCGTTCATATTGTTGCGTGGTAGTTTCAGCTAATACTTCTTCACCATCTGTCACATCATCAGTTTAGCATCAGAAGATCCAAGCCTACAAATATTTTGTGTCAACAGAAGCCTCCTAACTGATTTCAAATATGCTGAGAGCTATCCTACTATAAAGAGCATGATGAATTGTCAAATCCACGATATCTGATGTTTCTCCAGAGGTTTGCTTCATGGAGTTTATATTAATGTTAAAAGGCAACTAAAATGCATTCATTTTCTCTGATGGTGACCAAGTCCTTTTTTTTTTTAATTTTTTGTTTTTATTTTAATGACTGGGTCATTTTGCTGTACAAACAAGTCCTTTTAATTTGAGAATGAGAATGATTCTTTGCTAGGAGACTGAATATTTGGATTTGGGGATTCCTGACAATGTCTATTGCCTCTTCTTTTTTGCAGTTTGAGCACTGCCATCCACCTCTGGCCAGCTGGGTTGCATGGGAAAAAGTGTCTCATGTGTGCATGAGTGCAGGTGGTTGGTGACCGGTTTCCAGTAGAGCTGCTCTGAGTACCTACCTGGGGCTGTTCAGATTTCTCTGTACCAACAGAGGAGTCACCCCAGCAGAGCATGGGTCAGGAAGCCTTATGACCAAATGGTTGTCACTTGTTCGGGGGGTACTTCCCAAAGAGTGTCTCCAACCTCCATACCAAACAGCTGAAAGATAAGCTCAGGCCAACAGTCAGTATCTGCCCTGACAGCACTCATCAGTCTTCTGGTACTCACCTTTAGGGCTCCCAAGAGTTAAAGCTGTATTTTAGCAAAGTCACAGAAATAGGAAGCAGAATCACAACTGAGGATCTCCTCTTTGGGCAAAATGATTGGTCTCCGGTCTTACCTCGTCTTTCTTTACCACTATAGTCTCTATAATATATCTAGTAGGGTTTCAGGTCCTCAGATATTTCCTTCTTTATCAAACTACCTTTTCTTATTCCTTCATGTCACTTTATATTAATTACTTTTATCCTTTCAATATTTTTATTAAAGATGAATGGTCATTGTAGGAAATAGAGGCACTACACCAAAATAAAAATAAACGCAAATCATCCATATTTACACTTCCCAGATATAACCATGGTTGAAATGTTATAGTTCCACCAAGTAAATGTATATGCAGAATCAATTTTGTGTGTACTACTTTAATCTTATTTTATTTTTTTCTTTTTTAAAAAATAAATTTTGTTGGAGTATAGTTGATTGAGAAAGTTGTGTTAGTTTCAGGTGTACAGAAAAGTAAATCAGTTATACATATATGCATGTTCTTTTTCAAATTCTTTTCCTATATAGGTTATTACTCAGTATTGAATAGATTACTCTGTGCTATACAGTAGGTCTTTGTTACCCATATATTTCATATATAGTAGTGTATGTATGCCAGTCCTAACCCCCTGTAATCTTATTTTATTTTATTTTTTTCTTTATTTCTTTATTTTTTATTTTTTGGCCTTTTGTCATTTTAGGGCCGCACCCACAGCATGTGGAGGTTCCCAGGCTAGGGGTCTAATCGGAGCTGTAGCCACTGGCCTATGCCGCAGCCACAGCAACGCAGGATCCGAGCCGCGTCTGCGACCTACACCACAGCTCACGGCAACGCCGGATCCTTAACCCACTGAGCAAGGCCAGAGATCGAACCTGCAACCTCATGGTTCCTAGTTGGATTCGTTAACCACTGAGCCACGACGGGAACTCCTAATCTTATTTTAAAACAATATAACACTATGAGACTTTTCCCATGTATTTTGAGCTACTTGTCAAAATTAAGATACCTTAAAATATTTATAATGCTGCAGGATATAGCTATATCCTAATAATTTCCCTAATGTTTGACATTAAAATTTGTACAAGAGAAGATGCTGTGACTGAAACCCTAACACAATGTTTAGGTGTATCCAACTGGCATAAGAAGAATTTGAAAGAGGTAAACTTGTTATTTAGAAATAATCTCAAACTTATTTTAAAAAGCTGCAATAATTTTTTATATTCATGAACCATTTGAGTCTAAGTTGCTTACATGATGCCTCATCATCCCTGAATGTTTTGATGAATTTCCTATAAGCAAGGGTATTTTGCTGTGTCATTACCATACTATGAGCAAATTCAGGATATTTATATTGATATATATATCTACCACCTCATCTTCCAGCCCCCTTCCAGTTTCAACAGTTGTCCCAATAATATCCTTTATGTGAAAGGATCTAATCCAGAATCACATTGCGTTTATTGCCATGTCGCTTTAGTTCCTTAGGTGTAGAACAGTGCCTTAGTATTTCCTTAATTGCCATAACCTTGGCACTTTTGAAGATTACAGGTCAGTTATTTTGTAGAATGTCCCTTGTGAGTTTGTTAATTTTTTTCTTCTAATTACGTTGAGATATAATTGACATAAGGCACTATGTATGTTTACAGTAATAGAATAATTGTTTGACTAACATTCATCCTGATATGATTATCACAGTGAGTTTAGTGAATACTCATCATCTCGTATAGATACAAAATTGAAGAAGTAGAAATTTTTTCCTTATGATAAGAACTCTTAGGAATTATTCTATTAACAACTTTCACATGTAACATATATCAATGTTAAAAATACTTATGTTGTACACCTGGTGAGTTTGCTGATGTTTCCTTGTGATTAGATTCAAGTTATACAACTTTGTCAGGAATATCACAGAGGAGACTTCTCTTCTTATTACTTCCTGTCAGGTGGAGCACTCCTTGGATTTGTCCCAATGTTGGTCATGTTCACTTTAAACATTTTAAACCTCTTTCCCTTTTGTCATTAATAAATAATTTGGAGTGGAAGAATTTTTCATCTTAAGCCTTCAACGCGTTCATAATTGATTTAAATCAATATAGATGCGTGGATTCCTATTTTATAAATTGGGTTCTGAACAATTATTATCATTTATTTTGATGCTTAAATCACCCCAGACTTGGCCAATAAGTACACCTATGCCCCTTTAACTTATCCCCAATACTCTTTGAGCTTCTTCTTACTTTCTGTCAAAACAAGATGATTTGGGTCCATTTTGAACTTTCCCACTCCGGCCCTGGAATCAGCCATTTCTCCAAAGGGTCCCAGTTTCTTTTATTGAAGGCTGGTGTTAGAAACTAAGTCTGTTTACTAGGTGTGCTTATTGCTTTTGTGGTATCATTGCTTCCAGGATCTCTCAGTAAAAACCAGAGGAGAGAAATTGCATATACGTATTTACTCACATCAGTACTTATTTTTATGACTATTAAGATTGAGGACATCAAAGTTTTTATATATTTGTGCATCATTTTAAAATATACATTGTCGGGAGTTCCTGTCATGGCTCAGTGGTTAACAAATCCGACTAGGAACCATGAGGTTGTGGGTTCAATCCCTGGCCTTGCTCAGTGGGTTAAGGATCTGGCACTGCCATGAGCTGTGGTGTAGGTTGCCGATGAGGCTCGGATCCCATGTTGCTGTGGCTGTGGTGTAGGCTGGTGGCTACAGCTCCTGTTAGACCCCTAGCCTGGGAACCTCCATATGCCACGGGGGCAGCCCTAGATAAGGCAAAAAAAAAAAAAGAAAAAGGGAGACATAAAATGTACAGTGTCTTTGATTATTTTTACATCATAAAGTCCTGGTCCATCAACCTATCATTCATTTGCATCTTTTTCTGTCTTTCTTATGGATTTCTTTATTATGTTTAGTTCCCCAACTGGAATTTATTTGGAGTATATTATAAGCTGAAACTCTTGTTTATTGTTTCAAGTCATTAGTCAATGTCCAACATAATTTATGGAATAATACATACCTTCCTCATTAAAAATACTCTGTTTTCAAATCAGAATTTCATATATATTAGGGTGTCAAGGATATCCATTCTGTTCTGTTGATTTTTTTGCCCTAGCCATTCAGTTTTCACTATTGAATCATTATATTTTACCTTCCGTTAGGGTAATTTCTTTACATCAGAAATCTTAGATGATGATTGCTTAATATCTTGTGGCTTCCAGAACATTTGGAAGCATTGTGAAATGACTGGAGAAACTATCTGGAGTTTAAGGACTTTCTGTCATGTCCCAAATTTTGTTAGATGTGTAGCTGTTTCCTTTGCTTGCCCTAGATTCTTGAGAAGGGAGAATAGGTGCCACCTATAATATACTGGTGGAATACAGGCATGCCGGAAGCTCCTTCCTAATTGGACAGTTTTCCAGAACCTCTGCAGAAATATAAATAACTCACAGAGAAGGTATTTTGATCCTTCTATACAAAGAGGAAAACTAAGCTCACTCAGTTATAGGGTTATCCATCAATTTTCTGCCCCCTTCTTTTGTTTCCTATTTATCAGGTACCATTGGCACAGAACCATCTGCACTTCAGAGCAAACCCAGGGAAAAATCATGGTTAGCATGAAGTTAAAATCTAAGTTAGTGTAAGAGTTAAAACAAAAACACGAAAGCAAAGCATCAGCAACAGGTCTTCATTTTTATATTACAAAGTCCAGGAAATTTACTTCATCATTTCCTAGTCTGATTATTACTGTGTCTTATTTCTTACTCCTGTGGTTAAGGTAATTATGTCTTTTTTTTTTTGAGGAGTAGTGTTTTAATTGGATGTACAGTAGGCAGCATGGCAGCTAAGTGATCCTATACCTTTATTGTTATTGGTATTCCACAGGCAGGGCTGCCAGTATGTTCTTAATTTCTTGCTCCACTGATTTACAAATGGTAACGGTATAGCTGGGAATCAACACAGTGGTGGACTAAGAAAAAAAAAAGCCCCTACCCTAATCTCTTAAATGGCTATCAGGCAAGTGTCCAGAAAGCATTGTTATCTGAAACAGCAGATCGACGATGGAAACATTGCTGTTGGAAGATAACAAGTCCCAAAGCCAGATGAGAATACTAGGTCATTGTTGCTTAAATGTTTCATATTGTTTTCAAAGGTGCAACTTTTATTATTCAGCTCTGAAAAGGTGCAACTTTTATTATTTGTTTGCACAGAAAATGCCTTGTAGCTTTTAGATAATGTTATATTAAGCATGGCAAATAAGAGACTTAAAGGGAAACGGTAATCAATATTTCAGTTTGAAATGGATCTTTGTAGGTGCCTACATATCCATAATACACGAGTCAATTTTCTTTTATTCTGCCTCTAAGAACAATCACAATTATATAGTCCTTGGGCTTATAAAATACTTTTATGTGCATTACCTCATTTTTTTTTTAAAAAAAAGGGCAAGCATTTATTAAGGCCTTGTTCCACATCATACACTGTGCAGAGAGCTTATAAATATTATCTCATTAAATTCTCACAAGGGCAACCTAGAGTGACTTTCACATTAGCTCTCCTAAATAGATGAGAGAACAGGGGTTAAAGAGGTCAGAGAATTTTCCCATGATTTTGCTCCATTTTCAGCAAGTGCTAAGGTAACAAGACAGTTCTCCTTTCTGTATTTTGATTATCCTGGCTCAACTTCCCATAGACTTCAGAGACTACTTTGGAAGTTTCTTAAGCCACTTTTTCTAGTCTTAGATATCCTGTAATGTCCCTTTTGGTGTCCTAACCGCCTTCCTCCCCATCTTCAAAGCTTTTATGAGAGCAGTAGCAAGGAGGTTAGAATGTACTCCTGGATGGAGCACGCATTATCTCGATCAGTTGAAAGGGTCAGATACTACAAACTGAGACAAAATTCAGAAAATGAGACAAATTTAGGGCCTGGTGAAATATATTTAAACTGCCTAGGACTCAGTTCCTCTCTAATAGCGTTGGAGCGTATAATTATACATTTCATCTTTGCAAGAGTAAATAAGGAACTTCATTCTTTACTCTTTACACAAAGACTAGATGGAAGAAAAGGTTCTTTTATTCATTCTCCCCGGGTCTGTAGCTGTGGTTAAAAGTCCAGCTTGAGTTTGAATCTGTGATACAGCCTTCAGAGTGGTGGGTGTCAGGGAAGTTGCCTTCCCTGGGCCTCACTTTTTTTGGTGTTTACAGGGGTTTAATAATAATAGTGCTTCTTCCGTGTGCTGTTAGGAAGATGAAACTAGAGGGCATCCAGACACAGAATAAGCACAAAGTAGTGTTAGCTTTTATTAATCAAAAGAGGGACTGTAGCTTTTCTCCCCCTTTCTTTCTTTCTCTTTCCCTTTCTTACTTTCTTTCCCTTTCTTTCTTTCTTTCTCTTTTTCTTTTTCTTTCTCCCTCTCCCTTCCTTCCTTCCTTCCTTCCTTCCTTCCTTCCTTCCTTCCTTCCTTCCTTCCTTTCTTTGCCTTTCTTTCTTGCTTTGCCTTTCTTTCTTGCTTGCTTGCTTTTCTTTCTTCCTTTCTTTCTTTTTGTCTTTTTAGGGCTGCACCAGCAGCATGTGGAGGTTCCCAGGCTAGGGATCAAATCAGAACTATAGGAGTTCCCATC
>PVHT020000059.1:4299948-4454192 GCA_004024745.2 Catagonus wagneri
GAGGTTGCGGGTTCGATCCCTGCCCTTGCTCAGTGGGTTAACGATCCGGCGTTGCCGTGAGCTGTGGTGTAGGTTGCAGACGCGGCTCGGATCCTGCGTTGCTGTGGCTGTGGCGAAGGCCGGTGGCCACAGCTCCGATTAGACCCCTAGCCTGGGAACCTCCACATGCCGCGGGTGCGGCCATAAACCCGCGGCCATAGAAAAAAAAAAAAAAAAAGAACTATAGCCACTGGCCTATACCACAAACAATGCCAGATCCAAGGTAGCTGCTACCTACACCATAAGCAATGCCAATTCCAAGCTGCATCTGCATATTACACCACAGGTCACGACAATGCTAGAACCTTAACCCACTGAGCAGGGCCAGGGATGGAACCTGCATCCTCGTTGATACTAGTCAGATTAGTTTCTGCTGAGCCACAATGGGAACTCTGGGACTGTAGCTTTTCAAAGCAATTCTTACAAAAGTTCAAATACCTGCTGCTACCAGCTTTGTTTGTTAACCCCTCCTGACCTCCCTCTCCCACAAGGGCAAGTCTAGACATGGTTTGGGAGTAGAGATCACACCCCAGAGAGCCCCGAGCCCATTCTGTCATAGAGTCTGTCTTGGACAACAGTCAGGTGTTTCTCCGGGGCTCATGACAGAGTCTCTTGCCCTTGCTTCTGGCACCTGACCAATGGACAGCTGGACAATTCCTAAATGTCCCGAATTCACCTTATACTCATCGTGTTGTAAAACCGTCTCAGCACGTTCTTCTCCCAGATTGTGCTCTTCTTCCTGATTTTCCCACCTCCATTTTCTCTTGCCTTCACTATCATTTTTCATTCCCTCTTTTTGCTTAAATACAAGTTGCCAAGACAGGAGTGTCAGAATAACCTGCCGCAAATCCTTGATACTCTGCTGGGTTCCTGTTATGCTCTGATAGATTTCCCTCAATGCTAATTCTCTCTGCTTGCCTGATTCTCAATGCCATCTGCTTTGGAATTACCTGTGCTTCTTTTCTGCTTGCCTGTGTAGAATCCTCCTCCTGGCCACCGTGTTCAGCTGCACAGAGTACCTGTTCCCATAGGCTCTGGATGCCAGACTCTTTCTACTTGGCTGACTGCCTCCCTTCTTCTCGATCCCATTTTAATAGGGCTTTGCCAATCCAAGAAATCTTGTCTGGAAAACGCATCTTCCAGTGTACCTTCACTAAGTGGAGTTACCTGGAACTGTCATCCCAAGGTGAGAGAAGTGGAGGAGTGGCATATAGGACAGCCTTTTTGCTACCCATCTAATCATTCAGCATGGTTACTTCTGTGTAAAAGCTAGTATCTTCAATTCCTTGGTTTAGATATAATCAGTGTTGTTTAAAAGCAGTTTGAGTGGTAAACAAAACACAAAGGCAAAAATGCAACAAAAGGTCCACATTGAGTTATGATTTACTCTAAATTCTCATGATTATATGTTATTAATATATCTTCGATATAATTATAAAGGTCCTGCAGTTCATTTGTCATGAAATAGTTTTAGTTAAGACAGGATTTGTATCATCAGATGGCATCCCTTTTAAGGCCTGTAGTGAAATTATCTGTAAAGCTCTCAAAAATGGTAACCTAAACTTTTCTTTATGTCAAAAGCAAATTTGCAAGAGTGAATTTATCAAGAGCTGTGACAGATTTATGTAATCATAACTTTAAAGTAATGACAATAATTCCCAAAGAATTTGGAATGATGAGACTCTGCTTTTAGAAGCATGGCCTTGGTTATACCAGATGATTAATATCATATAGACCACCCTGTCACATTTGGGAGCTGTTTGGAATTCTTCAAACATTTTCTTAACAATTTCCTAATATAGATTGAGATTAAAATCTCAGGCCAGGCCATGGAACCCACATCTTTGGTAAGTTTGTAAATATTTAATGAGCTTTCTCTGAAAAGGGTATTTTATTTTCCCAGAAACTGGTTAATAAAGGAAGAGTTCTTCATGACTCATAGGAGAGAAATTTTTTCTTTTTTAATGTCATATAGCATGACCTGCGCAATGCAAAAGGACAGTCAGAGGGTTATGCTTCCTCCATGATGGAGTAACTAGCACTAAACTTGCCCTCCCACTAAAGCAACTGGGAAACTGGACAAAATGTTTTTGTTTTTATTTTTTAAATTAGACTGTTGTTGATATACATTTTTGTGTCAATTTCTGCTGTACAGCATAGTGACCCGTAGTGACTTGTCGTATACATATACACATTCTGTTTCTTATACTGTCTTCCATCATGATATATCCCAAGAGACTGGATATAATACCCTGTGTGTACAGTAGAACCTCATTGCTTATGCATTCTAAAGGGAATAATTTGCAACTACCAACCCCAAACTCCCCATCCATCCCACTCCTTCCTCCCTCCCCCTTGGTAACCACATGTCTGTTCTCTATGTCTGTGAGTCTGTTTCTTTTTTGCAGATCAGTTCATTTGTGCCATATTTTAGATTCCAGATATAAGTGATATCATACGGTATTTGTATTTCTCTTTTACTTCACTTAGTATGAGAATCTCTAGATTGTATCCATGTTGCTGTTAATGGCATTATTTTGTTCTTTTTTTATGACTGAGTGACTATATATATAGTATATATATATACCACATCTTCTTAATCCATTCCTCTGTCAATGGGCAATTTAGGTTCCCATGTCTTGGCTATTGTGAATAGTGCTGCAGTGAACATATAGGTTCGTGTATCTTTTTGAATTACAGTTTCATCTGGATATATGCCCAGGAGTGGAGGATTGCTGGATCGTATGGTAGTTCTTTATTTAGTTTTCTGAGGAATCTCCATAGAATATTTTTCATAGAGGATGTACCAGTTTACATTCCCACCAACCAAGAGTGTAGGAGGGTTCCTTTTTCTCCACACCCTCTCCAGCATTTGTTATTTGTAGACTTCTTGAGGATGGGCATTCTGACTGGTGTGAGGTATAACTCACTGTAATTTTGATTGCATTTCTCTAGTAATTAGTGGTGTTGAGCATCTTTTCACATACCTACTGGAGATATTGGCTTGCCCTTACCGAACTAAGGTCAGCTTGCCCCTGTGCAGTAAAGCCAGTATACTGACACCAGTTTTGGTGACGGAGACTACAGCGTTTATTGTAAGGCATCATACAAGGAGAATGTGTGGTTTTTACTCAGAAACCCACAACTCCCTGAAGGGTTTCAGCAAAGCGTTTTTGAAAGTCCAGGTCAGGGAAGAATATTACAGAGTATGTGATCAGCTTGTGCACAGTTCTCTGATTGGTTGATGGTGAGGGAACAAGTAGTTAACTATCAGTCCTTCAGTACCAGTTGGTCTGGGAGCTCATGGTCAGCAGGTAGTTCATTTCTTCCATTTGGTAGGGGTTTCAGCATCTGCAAACAGCTCAGGAAGTGTGTACTAGTATTATCTATGTACTTCGGAGAGAAGCTATAGCAGAGGATAAGGGGAAGGGGTCTGTCCTGGGAAGGCCCCATAGAGTCCTTCTGGGTTACAAGTTGTCAGAGAGCACAGGGCTGACAAGGAAAAGAAGTTACAGAAACCCTCAGCTGCCCCAGATCACTGTCAGAAAGTACTTCACAACTGTGTCATTAGAGCAGGGAACCCAAGCAGAATCTGGGCATCCCCCTGAGCTGCATTGTCAGAGACTGGGGTTCATGGAGGCTGAAGCAGCTAAACTTTTCCAGAAAGTGTGTAAAGAGGAAGGAGATACACAGAAAGAAGTCTCCTTAGAGTAATACTCCATGAAGCAGAGCAAAGAACTACCAGGGAGCTGTAAACAGAACCTTTCCCAACAGTTGAATCCTGATATCCAGACTGAGAAAGCTCATTGAACACTCAGGGTATATGAAGGATATGCTAGGCCTTGGCTGTAGGGCTGAACTATCCCCAGAGCAACATTGCTTCTTCACTATTAGAATCCCAATTTTGATTAGGGCTGGAATGTGCCCAGTCAAAAACTCATTTTTTTTTTTTTCCATCAGCCTTCCTAACAGCTGGCCGCAGTCATGTGATAGCTCCAGGTAATTGTAATGTAAGTGAAAATCATTGTGACAGGTTTCTGGAAAAAAAAAAATGGTCAACTTGTTTGATGGTCTCTTTCTGTCTTGCTCATTCCCTTTCTTCTCTGAAATCCAGAAGTGATGTGGGATGTAGAGCAGCCCCCTTGGAGCCATGAAGGAACAAGCTCGAGAATTAAGACATCCCTGGAGATGGCTAAGAGGATGCTTACAGGAGCCTCCTTTCTCTTGTTCATGTTGTGCAACCACTATACTGCCTACTTGTAGGTTTCTCATTAAAGAATATTGCTGAGAAAAATAAATCCCATAGTATTAAAAATGATTTGAAAGTAGCTTACTGGGTTTCTTAGTACTTAACTGTCTGGTAAGTTGCTATGTTTTTGTAAACTTTTTTTTTTTTTTTTTGCCTTATCTAGGGCCGCACCCGCAGCACATGGAGGTTCCCAGGCTAGGGGTCTAACAGGAGCTTTAGCTGACGGCCTGCACCACAGCCACAGCAACGCGGGATCTGAGCTGTGTCTGCAACCTACACCACAGCTCCTTAACCCACTGAACAAGGCCAGGGATCGAACCCGCAACCTCATGGTTCCTAGTCGGATTCGTTAACCACTGAGCCACAACAGGAACTCCTGGAAACTTTTTAGTAGCTGTTCTCAGGTGCTTATTCCTTCAGATGAAATCTGCATTTTTTTTTAATTCTGGAGAAAAAAAAATCTTCTTTGGATTTTGATTGGAATCTCCACAATTTCGAAAGCTGGGGGCAGGCTACCTTAGGCTGTGTGACCAGACTGCCTGGATTTGAATCCTGATTATGCCACTTAGTAACTGTATAACCTTGGGCAAGTTATTACTCTGTCTGGGTAGTAGTTTCTCTTTGGGAAAATCAGCGGTTGTGTAGCATCGACTTTTTAGAGTTGCTCTAAGGATGAGATAATTTAATGTGTCTGAATCATTTAGATTGGAATCAGGCATGTAGGAAGTGCTTAGTAAGTGTTAGCTGTTATTATTTTAAATAGATAAACTTGGAAAGCATAGATCCTGTGATTTTGTCTTATTATCCAGAAACAACCATATTCTTTATTATATCCAACTTTTCTTTTACAAGAGCCTAAGAATTTTAAACATTTTATTAAAGATTTAGCTTTTCTTTTTTAGATGGTCTCCTATTTAGATGCAAATGATTATATTTCATTTGTTTTTTCCATCCTAAAATCAAATACTTTTTTGTATGTGAAAAGATAATAATGTGCTGACAACTTGAATAATTCTGTTATCTCATTTCAATAAAAATTTAAGATATAATTGTATTTCGAGGAAAGAGAGAACATTACAAAATAATCAATAATCTTTTTTTCAGTTTTGTTATTGAGATATTTTAGCAATCTTGGTCATTTATATTTTATAATGATTTTCTTACATAGCACCCTTTTAAAGGACAAGTATTGTTCTCTGGAAAGAAATATAATGAAGAAACTAATGTGACTCTCATTAAAGTGGTTACATTGGCTGCTTTCATTTCCAATAAACAAATATAATTCCAAGATGAAACATATATGTACACCAAGGGAGAATACTGTTAATGAAGAGTGTATCCAAATGTCAAAACTGTGCAAAATCTGTAGTTTCAGAAATACATTCCAAAATCCAAATGTCATAAACACTCAAGTGACCTTCGTGTTCCAAACAGGGACCAAATGGCCAAATCTGGCTTATGTTACCATGGAGACACACTTTGATGGAAGGATATCTGATGAGGTTGAGCAGCATGAATGATTAAGGGGTGGGGGTGTTGTGATAAATGATTATGCATGCCAGTGTGGTACCCTCTGTGAGAGATTAAGGGTGTATGCGCAGAGTAGATAGCATTGTCTAAGAAAATATCACATCAGCTAATGTCTGTGAGTGATGAACAAATCAGAAATAGTTTAATATTCTCTTTGAGCTTCTTAATATAAAAACGTGGGTATAAGAAAGACATCAGTTCAATTTTAAGGACAAAAGTTAATCACAAGGATAATTTATTGTGCTTCTCAAAAAATATCATTTGTTGTTCTAAGAAACTTTATAAAATAAATAAAAACCTCAGTTATTAAAACTGTCAGGCTAAGCATAACATAAAGATGAATTTTCTCTTTTTGGTGGGAACTGGCCACAAATGCAAATTAATTAAAATTTCAGTCACAGACGTTTGTCCCTACTATGTGGAAGGCACTGTTACATGTCATGGGAATACAAAGATAAGAATACAAAGATAAGAAAGACAGCAAGTCTGGCTCTGAAGTAGTGACAAGTCCCTAGATAATATATTCTGCTTTATATTGTAACTTAGTCATAATGGTGATTCAAATTAAGGACCATAACGATTCACTGGAGGAGAATATTGAATTTGGACATGAAGATCGGGGAGGTAAATGTTAAAGGAACAGAAAGTCCTCAAGGAGAGCAAAGAAATGTGTAGCAAGAAACTCGCTAGAATAGGCAAGGCTTGAAGGAAGAAAAGCAAAAGACTTGTACCCACAGGGATATTAGATGAATGTGGCTGGTGGGTCCACAGAGAGAAATGAGATGGGTCCAAATGGCAGACTGAGCACACGTGCTGTCCCTCGGTCCCAGCTATCATCCTAAGAAAAAATTATGTTAAAAAGAAAAATAAGGAGTTCCCATCGTGGCACAGCGGAAACGAATCTGACTAGAAACCATGAGGTTGCAGGTTCTATCCCTGGCCTCGCTCAGTGGGTCGAGGATCTGGCGTTGCCGTGAGCTGTGGTGTAGGTCGCAGATGCGGCTTGGATCTGGCTTTGTTATGGCTGTGGTGTAGGCCGGTGACTACAGCTCCGATTAGAACTCTAACCTGGGAACCTCCATATGGCTCAGGTGTGGCCCTAAAAAGACAAAAAAAAAAAAAAGAAAAAAGAAAGAAAAATAAAATCCACAGCCAGTCAGGATCTGGTCTGTAGAAGAATGTAATTAGAGGAAATCTTAGCTCGTTGAAGATGCTGTCTGGGCAGGTTAAATCCAGAGGAGCTCCAGCCCTACAGGCAAAAAGCCAAGGTCTAGTGGAGGGCCCTAGGGTAGACTTGAGGGTAATTACTAGTGAATTGCCTCTTGAGCTTCTACAAAACCACTGACAGCAGAGCCACTTGTCCACAACCTAAAGCATCAGGGCGAGTGTTCAGCTCAGGGTATCGGCATGACCTCAGAAAGATACTGACATATGGTAATGACAGGGAGTTTTCACTCTCAGAGAACATTACACTTTTGGAGGGGGATAAAAGTGTGCAAATGTTCTTGCCTCGTAGAATATCCTCGGTAAGAATATTTCAAATTTCGATTTGAGTCTCCCCTCTCCCCTGCATTCCAGCAGCAGTTTGGTCCTGAGCACTATGAGATGAAAGACTTTTGAGCATGTCCAGACCCAGACTGACCTCGAGCTTTGCGTGAGTTTCAACGAGGTGCTGAATCAGGGCAGGTTTGCAAATGGCTTAACCTAATCAAGAGGTTTAAATTGAAGAACTGGAACATGAGCTTTCATGACCAAGTTAATTTAGCATAAAGCTATAATTGACAGTGAAAGGATAAAGTATAAAAATACGAGGTAAGCCTTCTCCATCATCAGTAATTTCTTTGCTTCAGAATCACAATGATGAAGGATGTTCTTACTGTAGGAAATGGATAGAGATGACGTGGAGTCTGGGGCTGGGCAAATGTTTGTGTGGCCTCCTTACGTGAGTGGCTTTGATGTGAGTTGTGAATTAATGAGAATAAAGTGATTCTCTTCTCCCCAAACTAAACCAAAAATACATACTCTATGAAATAGAGATTATGATCAAAAATGAGTCGTAAGTGATGGACTACAGTGGAACCTCCCATCCCAGGTGAGTGACCAGATACTTCACTATTTGAAGTAAAACAAACTGAAAAGCAGAAACTCCCATAGAAACAGCAAGATCATACGGGCAGTGATATTTTATTTGACATTATTTATCCTTGAAATTTTTGGCTTCTCTTCTAGAGTCTTCTTTAATACTCTTCTTGGTTTGCAGTGTATCAACATCAATTAATATGGTTTAATGTGCACTTGTAAGAAAATGATTCAAAAGTCAGTGAATTTAGATACCTAAGATAAAATTGTTTTAATTATTTTGTTGAGCTCTCTGTGATGATTTACTGTACTCTCTATTGGATGCTAGTAGGGACCAAAAAGAGTTACTGTCCACATTATTCAAAACTGTACACCCAGCACGGGATATGATATATCCACTTGTGCATTAATTCTGTGATTCATTTCCTCATACATGTAGCAAGTCATTCAGCAAACATGTAATTGAAAAATTCTCCTTGGTGTTGGAGAGCAACAGTAGAACACAGCTCCTGCCCTTGAAAGGTTTACAGTTTAGAGTAGAATGCAAAACATCTACAAAATTATGTGATGTGGAGTTGTGCCCAAAGTGTTAATCACAAGCCAGCATAAAATAAGTTGTGAACTTTCTCTTTTAACAACATACTATCTTAAAATTCCTAGACAGAAGGGCCTTTGGGAAGCAGAGTGGTCCTGTAGACCAAGATTGTTCTGAGAAACTTCTGATTAGAGTCTCAGCTCTGCACTGTCAGCTGGATGGTCTAGAATTAGACACTTGACTCAGCATATCTCATCTTCTTTGTCTAGAATTTGAAGATAAGAATTCCTCTCTCACTGCTCTGTTATGAAGATTAAATAAGGCGTTTGTGATGCAGATGTCCCAGGCCTATGACTACAGAATAAGGTGACATTCACCCAAAGATTTCTGAATCTCCAAAGGGCCTCCACAAACTGTACATCTCATCTCTCAGGACCTAATCTGAGAGACATTTTCTCTGGACACTTTATTCTGGAGTGTCCAAAATTCCAGAGTGCCTTCTTAAGCCATAAAGATTAGCCTTGGAACTACCACCTCTACTGTGAGCCAGAAGAAAGTCTGTGGGCAAGATAGAGGCTTAGGGAAATCTTTGCAACGTCCCAAGAAAGAAAGTCAGAGGTGTTGCTGTATCTTCTTCATTCTTGTTAATTGGAAGTCTAAACTGGGCTATTTGCTCAAAATCATTTACCTAGATTTTGGTGTTTGGGGACCTAAAAATCCCAAGTTCAGGATGCTTTTTCCATCATAATGAAATAAGGCAAAAATGGGTAACAGAAAAGAAAGAAGAGGGTTTGGGGGTATGCGATGGTGGTGAGTATTTTCGTTTTGTTTTCCTCAATCAATATGAATTGGCTGAAACTGCATGTTCAAACTCATTGCTGCCATTGCCAGTGGAAAATGAAACATAAAAGTAGAAAATATGCATCTTCTGGAAATATATGTCATCTCAATATCATGTTTTGTTTCTTTCTGATATGATTTTTACAAATGTTTATATAGTATTTTACTTATTTCTCTAGATTATATGATATAGGTATGTCTTATTCAGGTATGAAAAAAATCTAAAAACCCAAAACAACAACAACAAAAAACCCTGCAACCATTTCCTTCAGTCCTAATTTTAACCCTGCTTGTCTTTCTTGAAAATGTGTGAGTGCTTTTTTTTTTTTCTTCTCTGTTGTAAACCTATGTTGTCATTATAGTCCCTGAGATGTCTCAGCCTAGTTAAATTGCTGGATATAGAATTTTTTTTCTGTCTTGATGCTAGTGATCCATAGGGCCAGCATAAATTAAAGGTTTGATATTTAGATTAATATTTAAAATATTTTCAGGGAAGTTCCCACTGTGTCTCAGCAGTAATGAACCCCTCTATTTTCCATGAAGATGCAGGTTCGATACCTGGTCTTGCTCAGTGGGTTAAGAATCTGGTGTTGCCGTGAGCTGTGGTACAAGTTGCAGACTCGACTCGGATCTGGCATTGCTATGCCTGTGGCATAGGCTGACAGCTGTAGCTCTGATTCTACCCCTAGCCTGGGAACTTCCATATGCTGTGGGTTCAGCCCTAAAATAAATAAATGCATACATACATACATATTTTTAATTGACGGGCAATGTTAATAATTATAAATCATCATTTGTCTACTCACACCTTCTCTCTCCTCTCCCCTTATTCTTCTTATTCTTTTTTTTGTTTGTTTGTTTTTTTGCTTTATCTAGGGCCACACCCGCGGCATGTGGAGGTTCCCAGGCTAGGGGTCTAACCGGAGCTGTGGCTTCACCACAACCACAGCAACGTGGGATCCGAGCCGCGTCTGCAACCTACACCACAGCTCACGGCAAAGCTGGGTCCTTAACCCATTGAGCAAGGCCAGGGATCGAACCCGCAACCTGATGGTTCTTAGTCGGATTAGTTAACCACTAAGCCACGATGGGAACTCCTATTCTTTTTTTTTAATTCCCCTTATTCTTATAGATGACCCTGCTTTCTGCTTTATGGGGGTAAATATATAGATGCCATCAGTGGGGATTTTCTCACTCTACTGTCCTTTCTACAAGCCTCTCCTCTTCTTCACTTCAGTGCTTTCGCCTTTGTGAGTCTGTACGCCCATCATTCTAGTTGATCCTTAGGTCACGTCAACTAGCACTTGACCCTCTCCTTCCCCTCCTTCCCCTGATCTTTTTCTCAAAGGCACAGAGAGCCCTGACTCCACCTACTAAAATATATCCAAATGAGTTTTGATATTGAGAAGACAGCGCAGGGGTAGGGGGGCAAGGTATATCCTTGGAAACCTTATCATCTAAAGAGGTTCCAGGGATTTCAGAATCAGTCTCAGCAGCATTACTGATTTTATGCTTGTTTTTCATGACAACAAAACCAACTGGTCCCCAGAGAATGCCGACCTGGACGGCAGCAGCTCCATCTTCACCCCCAGTCTTAACCACGCCATGTCCTGTTCTGAGTTCCATGTCGGGTAACCGTCCCTTCAGTCCTGATTGAAGCTTGCTTTTCATCTTCTGTTTCCCCAGTGTACTTATTTTCACTTGTCTGTTGAGCTGACTCTACATTTGGTCTACACTGCTCTTCTGTCCTGTTCTCCCCAATCCTTACAGATGCACCGCTTTCTCCAAGGCTGTCCCTCTTGTTCTTCGCATGGTACAGCCTGTCTATTTCCTGTGCTCAAAATAACTAAGATTTTCTCACAGTTTCTGCTCATCTTCCAGGGCTAAAAGGACAAAGGAGCGAAATATTCAGGGGGTAGAAAAGAGAATGCAGTGACAACTCGGGACAAGGTCCAAGAAGTTTGTCCTTAGCATAAAAGTGGTTCTTTCCATTTTCTGGTTCTTCAGTGAAATTGAGAAGGATGGCAAACTAGGAAAATAGACTGGATCCCCAACTGAAATAGCTTCCTTAAACCTTATCTAATAATACACACATGACAAAAAATGATCCCAGATAGCAAAAAAAGGCTCAGAAAATTTAGATATAAAAACTTAGTTAAGTAAGTTTGAAATGCACAAAATTATATTTTACAGTGAAACCTAAGGGAGCACACAAAATTGTATTTTAATCAGTTTTGACCACTATGCCTGATTCACACAGGGTGTTGTAATAGGATGTTCATGGAATTTAATACTTTGTCCAGAATTGCTTGTCCTTCTAGAGAAAGGGTGATGACACTGATTCTTCTTTCCTCAGAAAGAGTTTGAGACGTAGGACAGAAACAGTGGAGAGTTTCTGTGATCTAATCAGTGCAGACTCCAGAAAGTGAATGAAAACACAAAAGGTTGTAGCAGAGTGTCAAGGACCACTCCATGACTCAATAGAAATTAGGTGGAGATAATCAGAGATTTCATGGAATTTTATATTTCCTTTTGTATTCATTCACTCTGCAGATAAGAACGGTCTAGAAATTGTTAGAATTGCTGACATCTGGTAATCACTTTCTAGAATGACTTTTTCTACAAGAGACATCCTGTAACAGGCACTTATAAAAGAAACTTTTCTTCCTACATATAGTGCTTTTTAATTGTTTATGTAACATATTTCAATTGATTAAAAATAACACGTTACATCTTTGGTTAGATTTCTTCCTGTGTATTTTGTTTAGTAGCTACTATAAATACTATCTTGTACAAAAATTGTATTTTTAATTGTTCATTGCTGTACCATAGGCCCTCTATGGACTTCTATATCCATTGGCATTTATACTTCATAACCTTGCTGAATGCTTATTAGTGCAACAGTTTGTCTGTGGTTTATTTTGGATTATCTGGGTTGATAATAACAGGTTAGTTCTTTTTTCTTTTCCACTCCTTGCGTTATCTCTACTACCTTCTTGTTTTATTGAGCTGCCTAAGACCTTTTGTATACTATTGAATGGAAACACTGATGGCAGTCACCTTTATCCTGTTCTAGTCTTTGAAAGGGTAGTTCTAGCATTTTACTGTTTTTTTCTTTGTTTATTTTGTTTTTTATATGAAATCTTGGCAGTCAGCTATTTAAGGTTAAGTCTGTTTCTTTGTATTTCTGTTTTGCTAAGGTTTTTTTTTTTTAAGTTGTGGTTGAATTTTATCAAATGCCTTTCTGCATGCATTGAGTTTTTTTCTTTAATGGGTTAATGTGGTTGACCTACCTTAATAATTTCCTAATGTTAAACTAAAAAAATAACATGTTAAACTTAATTGGTTATTTTGAAAATGACAGCTTATAATAATTGAATATCATTAGGTGTATAGTTATTTGGGCAGAAGCTAAAATAATATTTGACATGGGAATTGTCCCTAAAAGTGACTATTTCTTTAGTTTGTTGTTCTGTGGAAAGACTAACTTAAAGAATGAACTTTAGATCATGTCCAAGCAACACAAGAATCTTAACTCTATTGTCTATTCTAGTCTAAATTTCCATTTCCTTTTCATGTGGAATCATGTAAGCAATAAGATAGAATTGAGATAAGGAAAAGGGTTAACATGAGAGGGTGGAGACTGCCAACCATTGTGGTACCACTGCGAACCAGAATGCCAGGACCTTGCATGGTGGACAGATGTCACAGTGTTGACTATTTGCTGGTTTGCAAAGACCAAACCTCTATCTGCTCTGTCAACCTTGGACATCTCTCCATCAGCTGCTTCACTTTACCAGTATCAACTAGAAATGTCATTTCAGCTCTGTATGTTACAAATGCAATTTAAATAAATTAATTTTGTTCATAATTCTTAATCCGATGAATGATTTGATAAAAAAGATAAAGTTAATGTACCAGGTACTTTTCATGTGACATAAAACTTCTCCCAAATCCTTGAGAGATGTATTAATTTATATCCTAACTTTACAGTTGTGTAATAGAAAACTCAGGATAATGTGTTAGGCTGAGTCTAAATCCAGACTTATTTGATTCCAAAATCAGTGTTCTTTCATTTATCCTAGACTTTTTCCTAAAGAAGTTCAAAGCTATTGACTGAAAAATATTTGGAGATTATCAAATACATTTCAACCCTGCATCCAATTCCTGTCACTATCACTAAAGATTTAAACAACCATTAAAAGAGTGTGCAGTATCAAAAGATTTAAACAACCATGAAAAGAGTGTGCAGTGCATTCTTTTCAAACTGGGGACCTGGAAGTAACAGAATTCTTGTATAAAATATTTAATGGCATTTACCTTGCTATATGACCAGTAATTCCAGTGAGAGTGGAACTGTTGTCCTGGGTGATGGATAAACTGCTGTGAATTTAGGCTCGTGGGTACAATATGGGAAGTTAGATGTGGTACTTGACTTCCCTACAGCAACTCCCACACTTACCTCTGTTGTCTCCTTTTGATTTTGGAGTTAGAGTCAGTAAAAAACTTAATTCTATCTGGACAGGTCAGTATGGTTAGGAATAAGGTATTGTCAGCCATCAACACGTATTTCAAATTGTTTCCAGAATAGCAAACCTTCCAGTTTCCAGACCTCTCCCAGGAAGTGGGAGCCAGGGCTTATTAGTTTTGAGGGAAGAGGTGAAAAAAAGTGAAGAACATTAAGCAAGTTGGATAGAAATCTGCATTGAAAGAAAATTCCTGAACAGACACTGTAAAACCCCAAGTAAGATGCCACGCAAGACTGAATTTTATAGTGAAATAATGTTACAGAGAAGCTCCAATTCATTTCATCATTTACCTAGGACCGACTTTGCTTAGAAGGAAGGTCAGTTAATACAGATTTCTGAAATGTAAAATATGGGAAATTAGACGAACATTCCCCACCCAAATCCTTGGATAGTAGTGCTTCTTAGTTGCACCTGTACTGGCCAGGGTATCATTCTGAACTCCACATGCCCTCTAGTGTATCCCTCTGAAAATACAGCCACCAGTCCCCTACTTATGTAAGTATTCACTCTGAAAAGAAGAGAATTTCCAGAGTAGCCTGTGCTTAAAATCTCAGTTTATCCTGTTAGCCAACTCATAGAGATGTGTTTTGCATACAAACCCATTATTTTGCCTTTCTTATTGATTATAAAAATGGTTTAAAAGGATTGATCATATTCTGTGACAAAATTGGATACATTAAACTCTGATGAATGGTAAAAGAAAGACAAGTTTGAGGCAAAACAATAGAGAAATTATATTAAGATAATAAAATAACAACCAACCACCCATCCATTGATGGGCTATATAGATAGCTGTACGTGTTTATATTAGTCAGGATGGACTGTGTTATGCTATGGCCAAAAAAATCTAAGGATTCTTTTGTGGAGCAGTGGGTTAAGGATCCAGCATTGTCATGACAGCAGCTTGGGTCACTGCTGAGGTGTGGGTTCAGTCCCTGGCCCAGGAATTTTCCCATGCTGTGGGCACAGCCAAAACAAAAACGAAACCCAAAAAAACTCCAAACAATTTCCAAAATCTCAGGAGCTTAAAACCGCTATGCTTTAATTTCTTTTTGAGGTTTTAGGCCCACTTTAGGTGAAGCCTTCCTCTTCAGGGAGATTAAATTATCTATCCTTTAGGTGACCTTATTAAGACAGAATCAATGCATCTGAGAATAGCAGCTATAAACAGCCACGTTTGCTTGAACTTTCATGTTCACAGAATAAGAGAAGAAAAGTGAGCAGGAGAGACTGACCTTGATGCTTGTGGTTCCTTGAGGACACAGTGGATACATAACTTACCTGCTCTCCGTTCTCCTTTCTGATTTTTTTGCTACTTGAGCAGCCACTGCTAGTCACTGTGAAAGGGAAGTAGAACTTTGGAGGATCTTGTGCTAGCAAATAAATGCTTTGGTCCTGTTGCTTCACTCACTCTCGCTGGCCAGAACTAGTCTTATACTCTACCCACAAGACAGAAGGAGAGTCTAGACTTCCCCGTGGAAGAATAGGAGCTAGATAATTGGTGGGCAGCCAAAAGCAGTCAGGGTGAAATAGGAAATCTGGAAAGATCTGATTCACCACATTATCTGTATTTAAAAATGTCGTCGAATATTGACCAATAAAAAGGTCACCAGTTCCAAATGGCTTTATGGGAGAGTTTTAGAGTTTTCAAGAAACAATAGTTTCTATATTATTCAGATTATTCTAAAATATATAAAATATGAAAAAATTGTTAACTTATTTTGCAAATATTTCACCTTGATAGGTAAAGCACAGGAAAAAACACCAATCCAGCTTGTAAATGTAGATGCAAAAATGGCAAACAAATATAAAGAAATTAAACATAGCAAATGTATTTAAAAAATAATAAAACACAGTGACCAGTAGGATCTAGTCTAGGAGTATAAGAATGGTTTGAGGAGTTTCTGTTGTGGTGCAGCGGAAATGAATTCCACTAAGAACCATGAGGTTGTGGGTTTGATCCCTGACCTTGCTCAGTGGATTAAAGATCCGACATTGCTATAAACTGTGGTGTAGGTTGCAGACGCGGCTTGGATCTGGTGTTGCTGTGGCATAGGCCAGCAGCTGTAGCTCCAATTTGACCCCTTGGCAGGAACCTCCATAGGCCATAGGTGCAGCCCTAAAAAGCAAAAAAAAAAAAAAAAAAAAAAAAGAGTGGTTTGATATCAGGAAAATCTATTAATATATTGCATTTTGTTTAATAAAAAGCCATAGATTTTTATTGGTAAGCTAGAAATCATCCTGTAATATTTAGGAGCCAGTCCTAATGAAAGACCTTAAGAGAAACAGAGATAGAAGGAGGAGTAGTTGTTCCTGAACATTACATGGCTATTTATTAGAAGCCCACTCCAAGCATTCTGTTAAAATTATAAAATACTAAAGACAATAAAGGGAAAGTCAAGAATTATTCAACCTTAACTTAGAGGTTCTAGCTTATGCAATACAAAAGAGAACATAGGTGATATATGTATTGGAAAACTGTCTTAGGTTGGACTGCTGTAACAGAATACCATAGACTGGCTTGGTTAAACAACAGGCATTTGTTTCTTACAGTTCTGGAGGCTGAGGAATCCAAGATAAAGGTTCTGGCTGATTTGATCCCCTAGTTGAGGACCCTTTTCCTGGCTTGCCACCTTCTCACTATGTCCTCACTTGGCAGAAAAAGCTCTGATTGTTCTTTTTCTCATAAGGAGACTGATCTCATCAAGGGGGCCTCAGCCTAATGACCTCTTCTAAACCTCATTACCTCCTTTATTTACACTCCAGCTATCAGTACGTTGGAAATTAGGGCGTCCACATTTGAATTTGGGGAGGATGGATACATTCAGCCATAAAGTTCTGCCCTGCACCCCCCCAATCATGTCCTTTTCACAAACAAAAGGCATTCATTCCAACCCAACGGCCCCCAAAGCCTTACCTTATTCTGACATCAACTCTAAATTCCAAAGTCCCATCCAAATAGACTTTCAGTCGGATATGTGGGTAAGACTCCAGGTAGAATTCATCCTCAGGCAAAATTCTTCTTCAGCGGTGAACCCGTGAAATCAGATGATTTATCTGCTTCCAGAACACAGTGGTCAGGCATAGGATAGACTCTCCATTTTGAGAGGAAGAAACTGAAAGGAAGCAGCTTCTATTTCCGTTTTGGTGTAACTGATGGAGATAAAAATCTTTTCTGTAGACTAGACCTTTCTAGAGCTGAAGGTTCTATCTAGTGGCCGCAAAGGTCAGAAGAGTTATAACAAAGTTAGTGAACAGGGCACTGAAGAAGAAAATAATTGCCTATTCATGGATTTGCCTAGGGCCAGCCTTGCCCATGAAGTCCAAGAACTGAAAACAAAACAAAACAAAGCAAAAACCAACCAGCCAAACAAACCAAAATCTACTTTCAGAAACCCAGAGAACTCTTAAATACAAGAGAGTTTGTGTTAATTCTTACATTGATATGATCTCACATTTTTTTCTGTGAGGAGCACTCTGGAGAACTTAGCATAACAAGGTAATCATCATGTTTGTACTTCTCACTCTCTCTTCCGTGCCTCTACTAGTAGCAGATTATCCAGAGAGCAGGAATTTGGCAGTTCTAAAAGAAAATGGAGCCATAACCCTTGGAAGATATGCATAGTTTACAGAGAGGCAGGGCGATTTTGACTGCAGAGGCACAGGGCTCAATGCCGAAGCCTTCCTCTTCAGGGAGGTTACATTATCCTTCAGGTGACCTTGTTAAGACAGAATCAGTGCATCTGAGAATATCAGCTGTAAACATCCACCTTTGCTTGAACTTTCATGTTCACAGAATAAGAGAAGAAAAGTGAGCAGGAGAGACTGACCTTGATGCTTGAGGTTTCTTGGGGACACAATGTTACATAATTTATCCAGCTAAGACCTGTAGAACAAAACACTTTGTATGGGGTCTCCTAATACAGACCCCAAAAATGGACACAGGTTAACTCAATGACAGTAATTAAGTTTTGCAGTTCACCGCTCCCCCCCAGCTCCGATAGCAATGATAGGGGTGATTTCCTTCTGTGTGCTCCCCACTTCCACCCATATGTGAGTCCATCCACTCTCTTCCAGGGCCATGATATGCAGCAGCTTGGTGTGTGATCTTAGTTCCCAAACCTGGGATTGGACACGGGGGGCTACAGAGATGAAAGTGCCGAGTCCTAATCGCTAGACCACCAAGGAACTCCTTTGTATATCTTTTTTTGAAAAAATGCCTTTGCCTTCCTTTGCCTTAAAAAGGAAAAATGACTTTTCCTTTGTACAATCGGGTTGTTTTCTTATTATTTGAATTGTAAGAGTTCTTTATATGTTGCAGTGGTATGACTTTTTCCCTGGATTCTTTTAATATTTTCTCTTTTCTTTAGCTTTTGACAGTTTGATCGTGATGTTATTTAGGAATGATTTGCTTGTGAGTTTATCCCATTTCAGCTTTTTTTGAGCTTCTTTAATCAATGGATTGCTGTTTGATTTTTGTTTTTATTAACTTAGGAAATGTTTGGCCATTTTTTCCAAGAACATTTCCTCTTTTCTTCTGCTTCTGGGACTCTAATCATATATATTTGATCACCAGTTCCTATTTAGTCCTTCCTTTTTTCACTGACACATCATCGCTGTTTCCAACCATCTCTGATTCCTCTTTTATCAAGACAGTAGACCCACATGGATTCCTTAGAAAACATTATGAATGCCTCTGCTGAAATTCTGCCTCCCCCATATATTACACATAAAAATAGACAAAACTAATAAACACCATTATTGACTAAATACTCATTTTACTGAACAATAAAAGAAGGATTCCCAGCTCAACATACACTTCTTAATCTAAGATTTAACTGGAAAGAACACAAAGTTCCTGCTTAATTCCACCCACTAGTTCTCTTATCTGACATATCTATTATCATAATTATCACTACATAAGTCAAAGCTCCATCTATGTACTCAGTTTCTTAGATCCTGGAGGAGGAAGACTAGTTTCAAAACTTTCTATTAAAAATCTGCAAAAATTAGCCATTGTTGAGAAAATAGAAAAGAACAAAAGCAGAGCAATGGTATAAATACATTGTGGAAAAATATGTATGTATACATATAATTTCAGTTACAATTTTCAAATGCTGTTACCATAATCCTTACCACTTAGACTTTGATATTTTATATAATACATAACAAAGTAAAATGAGACAAAACAGGACATGTAAAATATCACAACTGATAAAAATGATACCACTCCAGCTCAGAGGGTTACAAAAACTTGTTTAAAAATGAATACCGTTGGATCAATAAAATTTTGCACCTAGGATAAGTGCCAGGGGAAAAAAATGAAAGCATTTTATTTAAAAAAGAAAAAAGATGAAATTAAAATTAAATGAATTTATATATAAGATGTAATATATCAACAATAATCTCTTGTTCAGGAGTTCCCTTCGTGGCTCAGTGGTTAACGAATCCGACTAAGAACCATGGGGATGCGGGTTTGATCCCTGGCCTTGCTCGGTGGGTTAAGGATCCAACGTTGCCGTGAGCTGTGGTGTAGGTTGCAGACGTGGCTCGGATCCCGCGTTGCTGTGGCTGTGGCGAAGGCCGGCGGCTACAGCTGCTGTTAGACCCCTAGCCTGGGAACCTCCATATGCCGCGAGTGCGGCACTAGATAAGGCAAAAAGACAAAATAATAATAATAATAATAATCTCTTGTTCACTTCGGTGTAAACTGCCTCTTTTTAATCTTTAGTATGTGCTACACAGATTGAATGAAGCATTCAATCTGTGTAGCACATACTAAAGATTAAAAAGAGGTAAAATTTCAGCTGTGCCGTATGTCATCTATGCTGCTGTTTCTGAAGTCTTCTTTTCCATTTTTCTTCTCTTCCTGATAGTTGCAGTGTCACTGAATGCTTATTGAAACTTTCTCCTTGGATTATGAAAGCTAAATTCACCACCATCTTTCACCCACCGACACACACATTTGTTCATTCTCCACTCTCTGTCAATAGCACCATCATTTCCTGCATTACTAAGGCTTAATTTTTTGTCATCATTGACTTGTTCTCCTTATCTTCTGATTTTATTTAGTCACCATGAAATCCTAAATAATTGTTTTACATAGTCTCTCTAGATTCCATTTGTTTCCTCCTCTTTTTATAACCTCATCACTTTGTCCTCATGTAGCTCAGTTGCTCCCTGTGCACTTGAATCCCTGAGCTGTATCCATTTAAAGGAAAATTGATGACACCTTCAAGTCTTTGTCTCTCAAGAAAAGCACAGTGGAGTCGTTAGGAGTAAGAGTCTGAAGCCAGACTGCCTGGGAGAAAAACTGTCAAAGTTCATTCCTAGCAACTATTTCATCTGCTTCAGTTACTTCATCTGTCAAGTGGGAATATTAATAGTACCACAGCATAAGATTATGGTGAGCATAAAATGACTCAACACATAGAAATAGTGTAAAGCATTAACAACAATGTCTGGTACCTGGTAAGCTTTATTATTTTTTGTATTTTTTTTTCCTTATTATTCTTTGTAAAGCTGGTTTAGTAGTGCTGAATTCTCTTAGCTTTTGCTTGTCTGTAAAGCTTTTGATTTTTCCTTCAGATCTGATTGAGAGCCTTGCTGGGTCGAGTGATCTTGGTTGGAGGTTTTTTTCCTTTCATCACTTTAAGTATATCATGCCACTCCCTTCTGGCCGATTAAGTTTCTGTCGAAATATCTGCCAATAACTTCATTGGGGTTCCCTTATATGTTATTTGTTTCTTTTTCCTAGTGGCTTTCAATATTTTCTATTTGTCTTTAATTTTGGTCAGTTTGATTAATGTGTGTCTCAGGGGTTCCTGCCTTGGGCTTATTTTATGTGGTACTCGTTGTGCTTCCTGGATTTGAGTGAGTGGTTCATTTCCCATGTTAGGGAAGTTTTCAGCTGTTATCTCTTCAAATATATATATATTTTTTTTTTTGCCTTTTGCCTTTTGTCATTTCAGGGCCGCACCTGTGGCATGTGGAGGTTCCCAGGCTAGGGGTCTAATCGGAGCTGTAGCCACTGGCCTACGCCCCAGCCACAGCAATGCAGGTTCCGAGCCGTGTCTGCAAAATACACCACAGCTCACGGCAGCGCCGGATAATTAACCCACTGAGCAAGGGCAGGTATCGAACCCGCAACCTCATGGTTCCTAGTCGGATTTGTTAACCACTGCACCATGATGGGAACTCCTCTTCAAATATTTTTTCTTGCCCTTTCTTTCTCTTTTCTCCTTCTGACATCTCTATAATACGGATGTTGGTGTGTTTAATGTTGTCCCAGAGTTCTCTGAGACCCTCTTCATTTCTTTTCAGTCTTTTTCTTCTTCTCTTCCACGTCAGTGATTTCCACTAGTCTGTCCTCTACCTTGCTTATTCATTCTTCTTCCTCCTGTATTCTGCTATTGGTTGCCTTTAATAAATTTTTTATTTCAGTTAGTATGTTTTGCATCTCTGCTTGCTTAATCCTTAAATTTTGTATTGCTCTGTTTATTGTTCCTTGTAATTTATCCATCTTTGCCTCCAATTTGTTTCTAAGATCTTGAATTATCTTCACTATCATCAGTATAAAGTCTTTCTCATGGAGGTTGATAATCTCCAGATCACTTAGCTATTTTTCTGGGGAGTTTTCTTGCTACCTTATCAGAGTCATAATTCTCTTCCTTTTTGTTTTGTGTGGATTTTTGGTATGGTCTCCTTTTTGCAGACAATAGAGTTGTCGCCTCTCTTGTTTCTGATGTCTGCCCCCCTTGTGGCTGAAGTTGGTACATGGGCTTTCTGTAGGCTTCCTGATGGGAGGGACTGGTGCTGCCCACTGGTATGTAGAGCTGATTCTTATCCCTCTGGTGGGTGGAGCTTTGCCTCTGGGTGAGATTAGAGGCTGCTGTATGCCTGAGGATCTTTTGGCAGCCTGTTTACTGACGGGTGGGGCTGTGATCCTACCTGGATTATTGTTTGGCCTGGAGCTTCTCAGCCCTGATGGGAGGGGCCAGATTTTTCCAAAATGGCCACCTCTAGAGGAATACATGCTGACGATTATTCCCAAAACCTTTGCCTCCAGTGTGCTCCCACAACAAGCCACAGTCATCCCTTCTTTTCACAGGAGATTTTCCAAGAACTGTACTAAGGTCTGACCCAGATTCCTATGGGTTCTCTGCTTTGCCTAGGAACCCAGTACATATGAAAGCCTGTCTGCACCTTTAAAGAATGGGGTCTCCATTTCCCCCAGTCCTGTGGAGCTCCTGTGCAGAGGCCCCACTGGCCTTATATGCCAAATGCTCCAGCAGTATCTTCTCCAAATACTAGATCCCCAGGCATGCGAAACTGAGGTGGGGCTGAGAACTCTCACTCCTGTGGGTCAGTCTCTGTGATACAGTTAACTTTCCAATCTGTGAGCTGCCCACCCAGTGGGTATAGGGTTGATTATATTGTGTAATGTCCCCTTCTACCATCTTGATGTGGCCTCCTCTTTGTCTTCTGGAGTAGGATATTTTTTTTTTGATGGTGTACAATCTATTTGGTTGAAGGCTGTTCAGCAGTTGGTCATAATTTTGTTGCTTTTATGAGAGAAGGTGCTTTATTTTATTTTTATTACTGACTTTATTGTTATTGAAGACCCTTTCTAGTTTCTATCACTGTCAAAAAAAATTGAAATTATTTTCCCTAAATTTATCCCTTATCTCTATACTCAGTGTTCTACCCAGATCCTCTCCCAGAAGTCACCCTACTCTGCTCTTAATATTTCTAGTCATTTTTTTTCACCTTTCTGGACACTTTCCTTGTCTTATTTCAAAGTAAAATCCTCTAGCACATCTCTTATCCTTTTGGATTTTTCAAACTTTATCCAGGGAAAGAATATGAAAGCAGATTACCAAGTGAGCCACTGCAGAGAATTTAAAATCAACACCCAAACTGATGAGAATGCAGCATGATTTTTATTTCTGTCATGTGCTGGCAATTCTTAAAATATCAGTGATAAATGCCTTCCTCCTCCCCTTAATTTTTTTTCTTTGCTCTCTAGGGCCTCATGTGCAGCATATGGAAGTTCCCAGACTAGGGGTCAAATCAGAGCTGCTGGCCTACATCACAGCTACAGCAAGACAGGAACCTACATGGCCCCTCATGGCAAAGCTGGATCCTTAACTCACTGAGCAATTCCAGAGATGAAACCGGAGTCCTCATGAATACTAGTTGGGTTTGTTACTGCTGCACCACCATGGGAACTCCCTACTTTTTAGTGTTAAAAATAAACTAAATATCAAAGTTCCCTGGTGGCTCAGTAGGTTAAGGATTTAGTCTTGTCACTGCAGTGACTCAGGTGACTGCTGTGGCACAGATTCCATCCCTGGCCCAGAACTTCTGCATGCTGTGGGTGCAGCCAAAAACAAATCAAGTAAATCATTTATTAAGGTAATACATGATTTTTGAGAAAAATAATGTGAATACTTATAATGATAATTTTAAAAACTAGTGCTACACAGCATTGCTCCCCAATCTCAGTCCACTTCCCAGAAACAATTCTTTTATCACTAGCTGTTTCTTTCGATAGTTACTTTCACATTCTATATGCTTTTTTGATTTACCTATTTTAGGCATTATTTCCTTGCATTCTGCTATAGTGGGTGAGGTTATAACATTTCTTAAACTACGTAACACTGTTCTTCCACCGGCATTAAACCAACAGATGTATATCTCTATTTTGATATAATTATAGCTTTTATACTTTCATAAAAATGACAGTGCAGTTCTCTTTGAACCAAGTATTGCATTCTTTCTTGTGCAGCTTTTTTTCCTCTGGCATTTCTAATAGTTTTCTTTTCTTATTGTACTGTTTTCCTTTATAGCCTCAAGCGCAACCTTTTCCCCCACAGCTTATTTATTTAGTGACACAAAATACAGCAGTAAAAACATAAGCCCTGGAGTCGGGCTACCCAGTTCAAATTCAGGCTCCAAAACTCTGTAGCTGTGTGGGCTTGAGCAAGTTATTTAACAAATCTGTGGCTTTGTTTTCTTATTTGTAAAATGGGACTCATTAAATTACATATCTAGTAGGTATTATAAGGACTAAAAGCATTTATGTGCAAATTATTTGGAATAGTGCTTGGCATGTACTAGTATATTTTCAAGAGTATTTTCTCAACTCTTTCACTCCTCCCCTTCTTCATCTCTCTCCTACCCTAAGTAAAATTCCCTTCCAGGGGTCAGTCTTCCTGGTTTAATCTGGGCCTGTTGCTATCTGGGTCTTCTAAAGCTGTGTCATTCTTAGTTTTCTCTTGCCTGCTCTCCAGGTTGGATTTACTGTTCATGTTCCCATGTTCTTCTGGCTTGTAGGGTTGAGTTTGAAAGGTCTAATGTGTCTCATTTTCTCCTCCCTCCACCCACTGTTCTGTCTCCATCTCTGTTTATCTCTTTCGCTCTCCTTGTCCTTCTGAAAGCTTCTGACATCTTCCCTTTATTCCAGGTTTGGGGAAATTTTATAATTGCCTGTCTAGGACTAGATATCCCTTTGCTGCTTGTACTGGGCGCTCTCTGGACACTTTCAGTCTGGAAGCTCATGTTCTCAACTTTGAAGTTTTTTCTTCTATTATTTCTCAGATGATTTCCTCTTAATTAAGGGTCTTTGTCTCTATTTTTTTCTCCCTAAATGATCCATCCTTCCGTCCTTTTTTTTTTTTGTCTTGTCTTGACATCATTTTCCTCTGGATGGAAGAAAAACTTATAAAGCATTCTGATGATATTATATCATCTCAAAAATTTCTCAGGATTATCAAGTAGCTAAAAAATTTTTTATTTGGACTTTTATCGTTTTAGGGCCACACCCACGGCACATGGAGGTTCCCAGGCTAGGGGTCTAATTAGAGCTGTAGCCACCAGCCTATGCCGTAGCCACAGCAACACAGGATCCAAGCTGCGTCTGTGACCTACACCACAGCTCACAGCAATGCCGGATCCTTAACCCACTGAGCTAGGCCAGGGATCAAACCCACAACCTTATGGTTCCTAGTCGGATTCGTTAACCACTGAGCCACGATGAGAATTCCTCAAGTAGCTAAACATTTTTAAAGTTCTAAACTTTTCTGTTTCCTTGCTGGTCATGCTTCACTCTTTCTCCTACTTCTTTAATATTGATCTTTTCCCTGTACATTGAAAGATCTCAAGTATCTGGTGATGTTAAAGAATGAGCATTGAATACCTGCATGAGAATTCTGTGTGTTAGTAATGGTGAAACATTTTGTTGACTGATGATGATTATTTCAGGTGTATAGTCCCCTGAGCTGGGAGATGTCAGAAGCCTCTAATCTCCCACCTGGGTGCCGACCCTCAGTTGCCTGTGTTTGTTCACAAGGATAGTAGTGGGGATAAACTCTTCTACCCATAGGTTTCCAGCCCCTTGCTTCACTTTCCTCCTCCACCTAGGAGTCTTTAATTCCTAACGCTTCAGGGGTGGCACTTGCCTTCATTATTATCCATATACCACAGAAGGCGTGCTTTATCCTGTGGTATCTCTGCCCAGCTACATCAGTTTTCCATCCTTCATCAATTTTCTTCTTCCAGAAATATTTAAAACCTATTGCTGGAATTCCTGTTGTGGCTCAGTAGGTTAAGAATACAACATAGTGTCCAGGATGCCCATTCAATCCCTGACCTTGCTTAGTGGGTTGAGGATGCATTGTTTCTGCAAGCTGTGACATAGGTCACAGATGTGGCTTGTATCTGGCATTGCTGTGGCTGAGGCATAGGCCAGCAGTTGCAGCTCTGATTTGACCCTTGTCCTGGAAACTTCCATAACCATAGGTGTGGCCTTAAAAATTTTTTTATTGAAAAAATTGTTCATTGATAATCTCTTTTCTATTCTCATCATCATTGTGAGTTTATATATTTTAAATTCCTACACTTTTATTTTATTTAATCTTGACAGAAAAGAGTATACAATAAGCCAACTTTAACCCAAGGCCTTAGAATTTATTGTTATTTTGATTCTGGGTGCTTTGGGGATAATAGACTTAAAATCCTTATGTGCCTTGATTTGCATTTCTCTAGTAATTAGTGATGTTGATCATTTTTTCATGTGCCTTCTGGCCATTCATATGTCTTCCACAGCACAAGAAATTATATCCAATCTCTTGGGATGGAAGATAGTATGAGAAAAGGAATGTATATGTGTGTATGACTGAGTTACTGTGCTGTACTGCAGAAATTGACACCACTTTAAATCAGTTATACTCGAATTAAAAAAATCGTTTACAAAATCCTTATGTGTCAGAAATATCTGAATTTTGCCCTGTCATACATGATCATAAGTGACTCAGAGTCATTTTCTCTCAGAAGTTTGAAAGCATTTTTGCATCCTTCTCCAGCTCCACTCTTGCCAATGAGATGTACGATAGAAAAATGATCCCTGTTTCTTCGCTGAGATTTCCTCATTCTGGAACTTAAAGTAATTTTGGATATAGGTATTTTTAAAAAATTATCTTGCTAAGCATGTAATGAGTCTCTTCAACCTGAAGATAGATGTCTTTTTTCCATATCTGGAAGTCTTTTTAACTACATATTTATTTTCTTCTATCCAGTTTTTAACGTTTTCTCTGAACATTAAGAAAGCAACTAAGATATATAAAAAACTTAAAAGTCAGTAGAACCTATGTGAAAGAAATAAGTAATTACAGGCTTACTGTAGGGAAAAACCTTGATTCCTTATAGCAACAATATATAAAATTCCTAGGAATAAACCTAGCAAGAAATAAGCAGACCTTCATGAAGAAAATAAGAATCATTTTAAGATTTTTTTTATATAATGATTTTTATTTTTTCCATTATAGCTGGTTTACAGTGTTCTGTCAGATTCCTACTGTACAGCAAAGTGACCCAGTCACACACACATGTATACATTCTTTTTTCTAACATTATCATACTCCATCATAGATGACTAGGTATGGTTCCCCATGCTATACAGCAGGATCTCATTGTTTATCCATTCCAAAGGCAATAGGTTGCGTCTATTAACCCAAATTCCCAGTTCACCCCACTCCCTCCACCTCCCCCTTGGCAACCACAAGTCTGTTCTCCAAGTCCATGAATTTCTTTTCTACGGAAAGGTTCATTTGTGCCATATATTAGATTCCAGATGTAAGTGATATATGGTATTTGTCTTTCTCTTTCTGACTTATTCCACTTAGTATGAGAGTCTCTAGTTCCATCCATGTTGCTGCAAATGGTATTATTTTGTTCTTTTTTATGGCTGAGTAGTATTCCATTGTGTATATATACCACATCTTCTTAAAGAATATTTTTTTAAATAACACTTGATTTAATGGAAAGGCTTACCATTTCCTTAAATGGGGAGACTCATTATTGAAAAAAATATTTACATCAATTTAATCTATGAATTTGATACAATCCCTAGGTGTTTCGTTTCATTTTGTTTTGCTCTCTATGTGTTGAGTAAGCAATTTATCTGGAATTGTATTTGCATAAAGATAGCCTAATATAACAAAGGCTATCATAACAGCTAAAAAACTATAACTCAAATGCAGTAGGTGTATATATGTGTAGAATGGAATGAAGTCATGAAATGGATCAAAACATACATGTGAATTTATATTAGGATGAAGATGTCTTTTTCACTGAGTTGTTGAAGAAACAGTAATGGTAAGAGGTGCTTAGCTTTTTGGGAAAGAATCTCTCTCAACTATATTACTCATCTGAAGATAGGAACTATCTTGCACAGGTCTTGGTGGTATTAGCGCAACAGCTGAGAAAATATTGCCTTATTATAAGATAGAAAATGTTCATAACTATTGATTCACCCATTAGAATTAGAATCTACTTTACAAAATATTCTAAGAGAAATGTAACATGTACATTGTCATATACAGGGATGCAAATTGCAGCTTGGTTTGTGAAAAGTAAACATTTAAAAAATCTAAATGCTATCGTCAAGGAAAAAGCTGAGATTCTGCGTTTTCAAATATGTTTATGCTACAGTCACCATTTATTTTAATTATAGTTGGATTGCGTGGAACTTGTAGGTAATATTTGGTACAAGAATTCTACCCAAATTTATATCTTTACCATAGTTTTTCCTCACACTTACCAGTTGATTTTTCATTTATTTGTACTTTTATTTGATATATATTTACTGAGTACCTTCTCTGGGGTACTGTGTATGGCAGATATAGAATAGTGGATAAGACAAGAACCCTACTCTCAGGGAGATAAGCCATAAACATCATTTGTATCTGCATTTATTTAGGTCTTTCTAAAGGTCTTTAAATAAACCTTTTCCATTTCTCCTATTTACTTGTTAGTTTTCTTATTCAGTTTTTCTCCCGTTTGTACTACTTTGGGAGTAGGATTGTCTTCAAATGATTATCCTTGGAATTTCAGCCTTAATATTTACCAAAGATGGAAGTTACCCAGTTTCTTCCCAAACAACACAGAGCCCCTAGAACCTGCAAGTCAAATTATATTCCTCTCACTTAACATTCAGTTGTTGCCCTGTGTTTTTAATCTCTATCTTGTTTAAATTATTTTTATCCCCCCAAACTGTTTTATCATTACGGTGTTTGTTTATATCCACATATATGCCTTTTTTGGTTTTCTTCTTAAATATGTAGCCTATTTAAAATTCTTTGAGTGCAGGTAGTTTAGAAACTTTATTTTCACTTATCTTAAAATGTTTTATTTCCACCTTGTTCTCGAAAGATATTTTATGAAAAATAGAACTCTTGGCTAAGAGTTTCCATTCTGGTCAGCAGTTTGAAGATATTTTTTTCTCTATTGAAATGTGTTATCCGGTGTCATTTTGGAGAAGTCAGTGATCAGTCTAAGTTTTTTTTAATTTACATTAATTTCCTTATTCTCTGACTCCTTTATATCTTTTCTCTGTCTTTTTTTGTACAGCCATTTCATTTTAATTTGTGAGTCTGTGAGCTGATATTTCTTCTAAATTCTGAAGCATTATTCGGGCAAAAACACATTAGGTTGTATCTCTGTTATTTGATTACATAGTTATTGTATTCTTTCTTTTCATTTTCATCCTCCACCCCAGTGCATTAAAAACAAACTTTCAGAGTTACACTGATTAGAAAATAATACCTGTGCAGTTGAGCATTGCTGTGTTGGCTGTCATGCTTACATCCCCTGTTAGGGGCTAACAGGGAGTTTGTTTAAGACTTCTTATCTTTGACATTTTCTGTCTTGTTCTCCTGGAGGTAGAGTTCATGATTTGAAAAAATGAATTTCTATTTTATCCCCAACAGTTTCATTTAGTGAGAATTTCTCCAAGTCTGCTCTTTTTATTTCAAATGGAATGATTGGATTTTGTAGTTATTTGTCTACCTAAAGATGCTTGTCATGGGAAACAAGGACAAGTCTGTGCCAATATTTTGCACTGTTCACCTGGAATTCTGTAGTTGCATATTTCTCTGTATTGACTTCCATGATTTTAAGGACTTTTGCATCATTTATGTAATACAGACTCCAGCTCTTTGAGATTGCTGATTTAGTTTATTTCATAAAATTGAACTTTTCAGAGAAGAAAAAAGTTTTCCTGATTTCCACTTCTGTTCTGCCCTAAAAGAGTTATTTTATGAAATTGAGTCAGCTAGTTCTGAGTCATCTAATTAATCGAATGATAAATAGATTCCCTATGTATCTTCCTGTCATGGGATTAGATAATTAAATATTTTGAATCTAAAGCAGCTAAATTACTCACACTATGACTTCCCACATAATCTGAGCCATTTTTCATCTGGATTTTTGATTTCATGTAAGTATCAAAACTGTATTTCCCAACTTTTTATTTTGAAAATTGAAAAATCTACAGGCAGATTTTTGAAAGAATATTGTGGTGAGCACCAAATTAACCTAGATTCACCAGTTATTAACATTTTTCCACATTTACCTCTTCATGTGTGTGTGTTATTTATTGTTTGTTTTGGCTAAACCATTTGAAAGAAGACATATGAATTTCGTATTTCATGGCACTTTACTTCTAAGTAATTCAGCATGTATTTCCTAGAGCAAAGTCATTTTTTAACATAATGACAATACTGCTAGTATACTAAAAAATATAGTCACATTGATATGATAAAATTATCTGATATAGAATCCCTAATCATACTGATCCAGTATTCCCAGTATATTTTATAGCTATTTTTTTTTCAGTCCAGATCTTATCAAGAATCAGGCATTGCATTTAGTTGTCATTTTTCTTTAGTCTTTTTTGCTCTAGAACAGCTGCACTGGTTTTATATTTCAAATCCAGATACCAGTGCAACTATAGATAGGATAATGTTTTAGGTTTATCCTCACCTGCCGCTTGCATCTCTCACAAGCATCCTATCTTAATAAATCTATTTCTTGCCCATCAAAAAAAAATAACTACAAATAGCAAGATCTATGAAATGTGTGGGATGGGAAGGTAATAAAGGGAAAATCACCAGTAAAAAAAAAATGTTTTAGGTTTATCTAAAACTTAAATTTCTCTGATTTGCAAGGGTAATAAAATGATTTATATTTGAATCTGTTATGTTCCAATAAAAAATTAATTATCCCTTTGTAAATCTGCAAAGTATCTCTTAGTGGCTAATGCTCTATCTTACTTTATTAACATAAGTTGAACAAATTACACTCATTATAAGCATTTATAGCTTACAAATTGTTGTTCACATTAGAAATACTGTAATGCATAAGGCTCATTTCACCCATCACTATAAGATGCATAAATATAATGTCTCTTAATCACCAACCATTCCCTCCATCTGTCCATATTTGACATTTATTTTTATCACTTCTTATCATTTCCCCTCTAATTACACCATCTCTCTCCTCATCATTTTCAGTATATGTTACTTTCCACCTATTCTTTATCTCCCACCTATACTATTTTCCATAGTAGCAGTCTTTATTAAGAACATTTTTGTCATACAGAATAAACATCTAAATATTGAGTTAAAAGAACTGGGATTAACTCTTGGTTCTAATAAATATTGGGTGACTTTTTAAACTTAACCGTCAGTGTAAAAAGAAATTACATAATGGGATAAAACCTAAGAAAGAGAATACTGTCTGAGGCACAGAGAAGTCAAGTATCTTGCCCAAAGTCACACAGCCAATAAGCAGTAAAACTGAGATGTAAACCCAAGTGGCTGAATCTACAGTCCCTGATCCTTTGCACTCTACTCTGTTGCCTCTTCAAGGCCAGATACCAGAGGGCATTTGAGTTTGTAATCCCTATTTTTGTCTCCCAGGACCCCCACTGAGGCTCTTTCTCTCCTATTTGGTAGTTTTCCAATAGCTTTCCTTAGACTCTCTCTCCCATGCCTTTTTAGTTCCTCGCACTTCCTGGCTGCTTCGCAGAACTTGCTTATCCTCATCCTCTGTAGCATAGATTGTGGCCATTTTGTTCGAGTCAAATCCAGTTTTCACTTGGATTTAGGGAAGGGTGGCTTCTCTCCTCACAGATTGAAGATGGTGCAGGAAAATTGGTCCTTCCTGCAGAAACATCCTACTGCCTTGCAATGATGAACTTGTGGGCTTTTTTTTCCCCTTTAACAGCCTATTTAATATCTTAAACTATATTACATACACTCATAATTTAGTTTAAATAATTAGAGGTAGCAAGACTTGAAGTACAAGTAACCAGTGGTTCCAGCAATTTCTACCATTACCTAGTGGGGCATCTGGCTTAAACTTGCCAGGACCTTGTCTTTAGTTCGTGGTAAAGTCAGTGCATGTGGAATGGTGTGTCATCATTTTTTTTTCTTGCTGGTAGATAGGCTGTAAACATCAATGGTAGATAGGCTGTAAACATCAGTGCATGTGCTGATAGACCTAAAACTTAAACAAATTTTGGCCATTTCTTTTTATGGCCATGACTAGGATGACATTTTGTCATGTTGGTTTTGTTATTTCCTTTTTCATATCAGTAGTGTTTTTTTTAAATGAAGTATAAATGACACATAACATTTTACATTAGTTTTAGGTGTACAACATAATGATTTGATATATGTATATATTGCAAAATGATCACCACAATGTCTAGTTAACATCTATCAGCACACACAGTTAAAAATTTTTTTCTTCCTCTGATGAGAACCTTAGCAACTTTCAAATATATGATACAGTATAGCAATATATATAGCGTATAATATGTATACTGTACATAATACACAACTATATATAATACAATATAAATATATAATACAGATTAACTATAGTCTGTTTCTCTGCTTTATATTCCATTTCCAAAAGACCTCCTCAGTTATCTCTGACTCTGTGACCTCAAAAAAGAGATGAAGGTGGGATAGAAAACAGAATGATTGATACACTGGAATTCACTCAATTGTGTGAGTTCTGTTACTCTTGTATGTCTGAGACAACACATCTCTAAAATAAGAGATGGGTAATAACACCTACATTGTAGGACTCTTGTGGATCTTAAATAAAGTAAATGTCAAACGTCAAGGAAAGAAACTAGTAAGAAAAGAAATAAGCTCAGAAAATACTAGTTTTTAATTTTCCTGACAAAGAATTTTATGTGAATTGAAACAGTTTTCTTTGAGACTCTGAGTTAGTGTTCCTAGGGTCCTAAAATGCGGTTATTTCTCTAGGGCCTGATAATGTCCAAGAATATAAAAATATCCTGAATATATGCATTATATCTGTTTGATGCATTTTGCTGTGCTTTGTTGTGTTGCTTTACAGAGGGAATGGTATCTGACTAGATGATACATTATCATGATTTTAAATTATTAGAAAAAAATAAATATAATCACATAGTTTCCCATATAATTATGTGAGACCCATAGCAGCAACAGTGTTGTGTGATTCCTGATTTAGGGGAGTGAATAAATTTTTCTTAAGTTTTTAAGAAATAGGCGTCACAGGTGTGGATTACCCACATGTTGAGCCTTCCAGAGTGGTCTTGGGAGTCATTACAAATATGACTGACTTGGACAATTTAAAAAACAAAAAGAGTTGACCTTAAACGAAGGCCAGTTGCCTTTTGTCAGTACCTTTGTCATTTGGGGCCAGATAATGCTGTGTTGGGAGGGAAGTCCTATGATTTGTCGGGTGTTTAGCATCTACACCCAGGTGCTAGGAGCACCCTCTCCTCTGAGATAACCAGACGTCCCCAGACATTGCCAGATGTCCCGGGGGAGTGGTGGTGGTGGTGGCATAAAATCATCCTGGTTGGGAATCACAGTCTTAAACTCACATTATTTTAGTTTACTTAAAGCAGGTCACTAAAGAACTGAGAAAAGAAGCTCCCAGTAGGAAAAAAGGTAAAAAGAGAAAAGAGGTTTGGATGATCCATTCCTATTGGTTTTGCATTCAGGGCATTCCTTTGGTCAAGATATTTTCCTAAAAGTGGGAAGCATCTACCCACCAGTCTCACAAATAGCACTCACAGTGACTTTCTGCTTGACAGAACTTTCCAGGCTTCACAAAGAGCTCCTGAGGGCTGCAATTTATTTCAGAATCCAATACACCGATTTTCCTCTCACATCTTGAACTATTGTTCTCATCTCAGTATCACAGAGCAGCATTTACCCCCCACCACGTCACAGAGGCAGTCTTCTTCCAGACGCTATAAAGTTAAGTAATCAAGATTACACAATTAAATGTCCCATTTTAAGACTTTGCCAAGTTCCACAGGTTCATTTAAGTTGTGACTCATCACATTATCCGTTTCAGAAGCAAAAGCCACTTTCTATCCTCCCATTTTTTCACACATAGTGTGCTTAAGGTTTCAAATCTTTGGAGCCTGATAACACATTTTCCACCTAGATTAGCATGAAGTTCAGGGGTCCATGAAGATAACAGAACTTACATCAAAGCTTTGATCTTTGATGGTGGATATATTGATTTACTTTGCTTTCCAAAAAAATCTTGTATTTTTTCTTTTTATTATCCCAGTAACTCGTAGCACTATGCAACATAGACGGCCCTGGGTACAGTCCTGAGTCATCATCCTGCCATTCCAGGTGCTCAGTCAAATCATTTAATTTAATCTCTTCAACTCATTTTCCTCCACTGTGAAAAAAAAGGGGAAAAAAGTGTGATACTTTTGGTGTGATTATGAAAACTAGGGAAATAATCTACAACATTCCTGTTGTTTTTTCACCCTCATCTCATGATACTCCATCACTTGCCTCTAGTAACAGTCTCCTTCAGCTTGAACTCCCAACACATTTCCCTCAGAGTCTTTGTACCTGCTGTTCCCTCCTCTAGGAACACCCTTCCTTTTGGCCTTTAGAGCATTGGTGGCTTCTTATTCTTCACATTTCTGCATCAGGAACTTCCCTTCAGATCTATCTTCCCTTCAGGCATGTGTCTTGCCCACTCAACTTGTTCTCTCATCCCAACCCAGCCCACCCAGGTTAATTATATCTCTCATAGCATCCTGTTCATTTCCTTTGTAGCATTTACCATATATGCAGTGATATAGCTGTTGGTCTGCTTGTTTATTTCTGTTGTTATTACACTGAATGTCCAGCTGCCAACCATATCTGTTTTGTTCCCCTATGACTATTCTGCCTGATGCATGGTGTTTTATACACTCAGTATTACCGAGTGAGTGAAGGAGTGTGTGTTTCTTATACCCACCCCATAAATTAAAATAAATAGGTCCATTTATTTCTATTTTAAGAGAAGGAAACAAAAGCTTAGAGAGCTGAAAGGACTTGGCCAGTTTTACTGTTACATGAAAGAGATCTAGGGCTTGAGCCCAGATCTGCCTGCTCTGAGCTTTCCTTCCCACCAGCTGCTTTCGGCAGTCAGAGAGATGGCACCCAAACCACATTACCCTGTATGGTTTGAAAAAGCACAATGGTGTAATTAGATACTGGAAAATGGGAAGAATATTGTTTTCATTATGTGCATTGCAGAGTATAAAGCACCGCCTTATCTTGCTCGTGGGTATAGGTGAACACTGTCCTCCATTTGCCAATTCAATGGCTAAACTGGGGCACTGCTTTTGGCCTTTCAATGTTGTGTTTCCCAAATCATCTGAAGAATCATTAAAAGAACAAAATTCCAATCCATCCTAAGCTAGTACTTTTATAAAATAAAGTACATCATGAATAATTACAAAAATAATTTTAAAAATCAAAGGCATATACAACATCATAACAATTTTTTGTTATTAGATTCAGTAGAGATTAAATTGCCTTAAAGCTTCTAAATGCTTATATTCAGTTTCTGATCTTGCCTCCTGGGGGGCTTTACACTGAGTGTCACTGTATCAGCAAGTACCTAACTGGAGGTAAGGTCAGACCAACACAAATCAACAGGAGGAGCTGTGTAGCAAGCCTTGGGTGCTCAGCCTTATTCAACCAAAAGAAATACTACTAATGAAATAGCCTTTGTAAGATCTGCACTAGGGGAGCTAATAAGAAAGTTATCCTTGGACCAGTTCAGAGGTGTCCATAATTTGACCATTTTGCTGTTGCTTTGAGTATTTATGTACATATTTTATCTACTTATTTGTACTTTCTTTTAGCACGATGGGATGGGTCTGAAATCAAACCATCTGGTTGGTCCATTGGAGAGATCCTCCAGTTTCTGGATAGAGATAGATAGGTAAAGTGCATTACTCCTGAAATATCACTTAAGCTCTCAAGCCGCTAGCATCTCTGACAGAAAGTGTTCCAAAGAAAAAATACATATCCATGTAACATGCTTTAGTTGCATGCTACAAAGAGCAGCAATTCTTTGACTAAAGCAAATTTTTTTTATACATTATATTAGGTCCTGACAGTTTTCCCGGGAAAGCCAAGATGAGCAATATTTGCTAAGCTGAGATTTGGCCAGTAAAACTGTAAGCCAGATTGGGGGTGAAGTGAATAAGGAGGATTTGTTAGAAAGCACATTTAGGAGTAAACAAAAAGGCGGCTTGGAAGACGAAGGAGATTTATAGATGGTCGGGAGGTGAATGCCAATAATTCTTCCTTGGATAAGAATTATTGGATAAGGCTGTGTAACTCAAGGCTAAGTGCATTATAAAATATGAGGAACCAAAAAATAAGAAAAACCAAAGGCAAGTTCATGTGGACCATTAATCATTGATAGAGAAGAAAGACAAGACCTCTTTGAAGGCTCAGAGTAATGAATCTGAAGATTTTTTATTACAAAAGCCTGGGTATATCATAAATATGAGGCCGAAGATCATGGGAGTCCCTGGGATCTGTCTGAGAAAATCTGAACTTTGTACCCACAATCCTGCCTCCAGGGGACATGGACTGGGGACTTGGGAAGAGAACTTCAAGAAAACAGAGTTTGGTCCTATGCCAGGTTCAGAATGACTTGAATTAATTTGAAAATCAGAGTTCTGAGGTTTCAGCAGACCATGAATTATGGATGCTTGGACTTTTCCAATGCTTTTTCTTATGGTGGGGCTATGGCTGTAACACTACATAACTGGGAGTATAAAATGTATGTATATACTGAAACAGCTTGGTGAATGGAGAGGGCACTGGTCTTGTTTCTAGGAGGGCCAGTTGTAGACTCAGGTCCCTCAGGAACTGCCCGCCTGACCTCGAGCAAGTCACCACACCTCTTCTTGTCTCAGTATACTGATCTGAAATATGGGAACCCAAGTAACTCCTGCAGTATGACTCACTAGGTTGTTTTAAGGACGAAATCAGATCATATGTGAGAAGTTAGAAAGGATGAAATGACTGAGACCTGTAAAATCTGAGAAATGCAATGATACTCTTAACTGTAGCTTAACTTGGTCTTGATTCATTAGAGATGAAGGAGTAAATACATTTAAAGCATTTTTGTATTTATGTCTTTAACCGATTCCAGGTAATTTCTTTTCTTTTTTTTTTTTTTTTTTTTGGTCTTTTTAGGGCCACATCCATGGAATATGAAAGTTCCCAGGCTAGGGGTCAAATCGAAACTGTAGCTGCTGGCTTACACTGCAGCCACAGCAACACTAGATCTGAGCCACGTCTGTGACCTACACCACTGCTTACAGCAATGCCTGATCCTTAACCCACTGAGCGAGGCCAGGGATCAACCCTGCCTCCTCGTGGTTACTACTCAGATTCATTTCCACTGAGCCACAATGGGAACTGGTTCCAGGTAATTTCTAATGTAACTTTGTGGGCTCCATTTATTCGGTTCCTGTTAATGACTTACGGGTTAGAATTTTCCTTCCCATAGGGTAAAACTGAATCACTAAAAACTAAAATTTGGCAGATTTTCATTTTTATTCTGGTTTTTTACTGTTGAGGTTGTTTTATTATCCTTATCCTCCTCATCAAATATATCTTAATGGAAGTGGATTAGAATCAAGCAAGCAGTCTGGTTCCTAATTCTTTCTCCATCACTTACTGCGTGGTGGTCTCAAATCTGTCCCTTGTGGTTCAGAGCAGAAAACTGACCCAGTCCCAGAGTGTCTTTACTGCTTCGAGTGTACCTGGAGCCTTTGATGGGGGAGAAAGAGAGGGCTGGTATCAGACTGAGGGGTCTAGAACACCAGTTTTATTTCTTACAGAACTCTTCCTAATCAGGGGACACTCAAGGGAGCTGTAAGAGTAAGTCCAGACACTTGGGGTCCATGCCTCTGGGTCCAGTTTGCTGACTAGTAGCCAAACTCATTTCTCCAAGGCCTGCCTTGTATGTAAATATCCAAGCCAGCTACACAGGAGCAGCTGCTAACCTCAAAGTGCCTTAATTATTGGAGCCCTATTTCCACTGATATGCTTTCCTTTGTCCCTGTGGCTCCATTAACAGCATACAAATTAGCACAGTTTATTACGTGGCAAATCCGGTAATGGTGTCCAGGGCATTTTAGCACCGAGGATCTCCCATGATACCACTGTCTACTTTCCAGAAAGAGAGAATAGCCTCTAGGGAGCATTTCTCATTTCCCAAAGAAATATTTGATCTGATTTTAAGTGGATTTATATTGCTTTTCAATATTTAAAAAGGAGGTGGGGGAGTAAAATTTAAGTATCTGAATTCTAAGCAGTTTTTGGTGAAAAGGTTAAATTCTAAGCATTGATATTAATCTCTGCATTATTCTTGCAGGAGATCAGTTTAATTGATACTTAAAGGCATCAGTTGAGCTCTGTCTCTTGGACTCTGGAAGTACACTTCCAAAGCGGGCTAAAGGCTTTTGACATTCCATTCTTGAAGCTTATCAGCTCAATGTGAGGGTCCTTGAGATATGAAAGGAAATGGAAGTAATATATTGCACAAATGAGCTTTTCATTCATGGGTTCCCATGATCCTAAGAGGAATGGATGTCTAGGCATCTACTTCAAGCTTTGAAAAAGCAAAGGTAATACCTATAGTTCATTGTTTTTGTTTTAAAGTCAGTATCTCCCTCATTTAATTGCTTTTACTGTTAGATAGAAGACTCAATAAGAGACTAAATGCTTACCCGGAAAGTGTATAATAATAGATCATTTCAGAAAATAACCATTGGAAGAGATTTGTGTATAGCACATAAACATCAAAGTAAAGCAATTCAGTGAAAAGCACTGAAGAGATGCAGGATGTTGTGATTAAAGATAGATTGGATTGTAACATTGATAGTAAAGAGGATATAGAAAACAAACTTCAGAAAATAATTTAGTACCATAGGTTGATAAGGTTGAGAGGCGGCATTAAATTACTCATCTGCTTGCAAACCGTGGGACTGTATATAGTATATGTTACTTAAGCTCTTTGTGCTTTAATAAAGAGGAGGCAATGATGGGAATAAGCACTCAGTGGAGGTTTATTATTATTATTACTACTGCTGCTGCTGCTATTACTCATACTGCTGTTACGAATAATCCCTTCACTACGTTTTATACCACTCCAAACTCCTATGTCTTCATTTGAGAATGTCGCTGAGAATCACTGAAGATACCGTTTACAGCAATAGGACCACGGATTTACTTGGGGAATGTTTACTAAAATTATGAAATTTGGAAAAAGATGGAGGTGCTTCTGATGTTCTTCACTCCTTCTGGGCAATAGCTTTTGAAGAAGCATTTAAAGTTCAGAGGTAACAAAATTGGACCCCCAGCTGGAATGAAAATGGCAGAAATAACACAACGGCCAAAAAATGGTGGGCAACACTCACATGATTGTAATGGACTAGAAATGTTGACACAACTTACCTTAGAAGGAAGAGCTTTTCTAACCAAATTTTTTACCTTGTATCTTGATATTGCTATTTGAAAGATTTGACTTCTTTAATTTCCTTCATATTCTTCTTTCCTTATATGTCAGATTTAAGAGCCTTAACTAAAACTGTGGCTAGCTCCAAAGTTATAACATAATATATGGCCATTTAATTTCCTAAGTGCACAGCAGAGCTGCTCCTTTAATTTGGATACCTTATCAGTTTGACTTAGACTGAATGGGAAGTAACTATTGCCCAGTATTAATTAAAACTTTTATTTCTTTTACACTAATTTTTATATTTTCTCGTAAGAATCAGGCCTATGAGAAAGACTACAGACATTTTTAAAAATTGTAGTATGCCCTTCATGGATCTTTGACAGAATTAATAAGGTGAAAATGGCATAATCATGGATAAATTTAGAATTGAATAGATTGGCTTATCATTCCAGATCATAGTTTACACAAATTAAGCTCTTTGACTTCAAAACATGTACACCCATAAAGATCCTCAAAATTAATTGCTAAGTTAGCATTCCTGGTGATGGTAGAAACATACTATTCCATTTAAAAAGTGCCTCCTGGAGTTCCTGTCATGGTGCAGTGGAAACGAATCTGACTAGGAACCTTGAGGTTGCGGGTTTGATCCCTGGCCTTGCTCAGTGGGTTAAGGATCTGGCATTGCCATGAGCTGTGGTGTAGGTCCCAGATGTGGCTTGGATCTGGCGTGACTGTGGCTGTGGTGTAGGCCAGCAGCTGTAGCTCCAACTGGACCCCTAGCCTGGGAACCACCATATGCCACAGGTGTGGACATAAAAAAAACAAACAAAAAAATGCTTCTTATACTTCGCAGTATGGAAATGTTGAGCCAAACTCATCCCCACACCACTGAGGACAGATAACCATCGGCAGAGCAAATTAGCCATAGCCTCAAGTGAGAAGCTTCACATTTTGGCCATTCTTCTATTGCCTGGTTGTGGCAAGGGGATCAAGAAAAACCTCATCATGACTTTTCATTTTTATTAAAATCCATTAATCCCTGGTACTAGCTAAATCTAAGAATGAAGGGTGAACCACAAGGTTTTTAGAATAAGTGATCTCTTCCTGTGGTCTTCAAAATTCAGGACTCAGATAAAAAGGATGAAACTTGAGTCCAGAAACTAAAATAATGAATGTGAATAGTGATTGAGTAGCCAAGATTTTTTAAAATTATTCAATGAATTTTATTACGTTTATAGTTGTACAACAATCATCACAACCAAATTTTATAGCATTTCCATCGCAAACCCCCAGCACTTTCCCCCACCCCCCAACCTGTCTCATTTGGAAACCCATAAGTTTTTTAAAGTCTGTGAGTCAGTATCTGTTCTGCAAAGAAGTTCATTGTGTCCTTTTTTAGATTCCACATGTAAGTGATAGCATTTGATGTTGGTGTCGTGCTGTCTGACTGACTTCACTTAGCATAATTTCTAGATCCATCCATGTTGCTGCAAATGCAATTATTTCTTTCCTTTTAAAGGTTGAGTAATATTCCACTGTGTATATGTGCCACACTTCTTTATCCAATCCTCTGTCAATGGACATTTAGGTTGTTTCCATGTCTTGGCTATTGTATAGAGTGCTACAATGAAAATTAGAGTACATACGTCTTTTTGAGCTGTGGTTTTCTCTGGATAGATGCCCAGGAGTGGGATTGCTGGATCAAATGGTAATTCTATTTTTAGTTTTCTGAGGAATCTCCATACTGTTTTCCACAGTGGTTGCACCAATTTACATTCCCACCAACAGTGTAATAGGGTTCCTTTTTCCCCACACCCTCTCCAGCACTTATTGTTTGTAGGCTTTTTGATGATGGCCATTCCGCAGTATTAGGTGGTATTTAATAGTGGTTTTGATTTGCATTTCTCTAATAGCAAGTGATGTTGAACATCTTTTCATGTGTTTTTTGGCCATCTGTATGTCCTCTTTGGAGAATTGTCCATTTAGATCTTCTGCCCATTTTTTGATAGGGTTGTTTTTTGTTTTTTGCTTTTTTTTTTGGTATTGAGCTGTAGGAGGTGTTTATAAATTTTGGAGATTTATCCCTTGTCAGTTGATACGTTTGCAAATATTTTTTCCCATTCTGTGAGTTGTCTTTTCGTTTTGCTTAGGGTTTCCTTTGCTGTACAGAAACTTTTAAGTTTAATTAAGTCCCATTTGTTTATTTTTGTTTTTATCGTCATTACTCTAAGCGGTGGATCTGAGAAGATGCTGCTGTCATTTATGTCGGAGAGTGTTTGGCGTAAGTTTTCCTCAAAGAGTTTCATAGTATCTGGTCTTATATCTAGGTCTTTAATCCATTTTGAGTTTATTTTTGTGCATGGTGTTAGGAATTGTTCTGATTTCATTCTTTTACATGTGGCTGTCCAGCTTTCTCAGCACCACTTATTGAAGAGGCTGTCTTTTCTCCATTGTATATTCTTGCCTCCTTTGTCAAAGATTAGTTGACTGTAAGTATGTGGGTTTAATCCTGGGGTTTCTGTCCTGTTCCACTGATCTATATTTCTGTCTTTGTGCCAGTACCATATGGTTTTGATGACTGCAGCTTTGTAGTAGGGTCTGAAGTCAGAGAGCCTGATTCCTTCAGCTCCATTTTTCTTTCTTAGGATGGCTTTGGCTATTCTGGGTCTTTAGTGCTTCCAAACAAACTTTAAAATATTTTGTTCTGTTTCTGTGAAAAATGTCCTTGGTAATTTGATAGGAATTGCATTGAATCTGTAGATTGCCTTGGGTAGTATAGCCATTTTGCTAATATTGACTATTCCAATCCAATATCATGATATGTCTTTCCATCTGTTAGTGTTGTCTTTGATTTCTTTCATCAGTGTCCTATAGTTTTCAGAGTACAGGTCCTTTGTCTCTTTAGGTGGGTATATTCCTAAGTATTTTATTCTTTTTGATGCGATGGTAAACAGATTGCTTTCCTGATTTCTCTTTATCTTTCATTGTTGGTATATAGAAATGCAGTCAATTTCTGTGTATTAATTTTGTATCCTGCAACTTTGCCAAATTCATTGATGAGCTCTAACAGTTTTCTGGTAGAGTCTTTAGGATTCTCTAGATATAGTATCATGTCATCTGCAAATAGTGATAGTTTTACTTCTTCCTTTCCAATTTGGATTCCTTTTACCTCTCTGATTGCTGTGGCTTAGGACTTCCAAAACTATGTTGAATAGTAGTGGTGAGAGTAGACATCCTTGTCTTCTTCCTGATCTCAGTGGGAATTCTTTCAACTTTTCACCATTGAGAATGATGTAAGCTCTGGGTTTGTCATAGATGGCCTTTGTTATGTTGAGGTAGGTTCCCCCTACGCCCACTTTCTGAAGGATTTTATTAGAAATGGGTGTTGGATTTTGTCAAAGGCTTTTTGGGCATCTATTGAGAGGATCTTATGCTTTTTATTCCTCAGTTTGTTAACATCAACACTGATTGATTTTCGGATACTGAATAATCCTTGCATCCCTGGGATAAATCCCACTTGATCATGATGTACAGTCCTTTTAATGTATTGTTGGATTTGGTTAGCTAGTATTTTGTTGAGGATTTTTGCATCTATGTTCATCAGTGAGATTAGCCTGTAATTTTCTTTTTTTGTGGTATCTTTGTCTCGTTTTGGTATTAGGATGATAGTTGCCTCATAGAATGAGTTTGGGAGTGTCCCTTCCTCTGCAATTTTTTGGAATAGTTTCAGAAGGATAGGTATTAGTTCTTCTCTAAATATTTGATAGAATTCACCTGTGAAGCCATCTGGTCCTGGACTTTTGTTTGTTTGGAAGTTTTTTAATCACAGTTTCAATTTCAGAACTTGTGATTGGTCTAGTCATCTCTTCTATTTCATCTTGGTTTAGTCTTAGAAGATTGTACTTTTCTAAGAATTTGTCCATTTCTTCTAGATTATCTATTTTATTGGCTTATAGTTGCATATAGTAGTCTCTTATGATCCTTTGTATTTCTGTGATGTCTGTTGTTACTTCTCCATTTTCATTTCTAATTTCATTGATTTGAGTCCTCTCTCTGTTTTTCTTGGTCAGTTTGACTAAGGGTTTATCAATTTTGTTGATCTTTTCAAAGAACCAGCTTTTAGTTTTATTGATCTTTTCTGTGGTTTTCTTCATTTCTATTTCATTGATTTCTGTTCTGATATTTATGATTTCTTTCCTTCTACAAACTTCAGGTCTTGTCTGTTCTTCTCTCTGGCTGCTTTAGATGTAAAGTGAGGTTGTTTATTTGAGCTTTTTCTTGTTTCCTGAGGTAGGCTTGTATTGCTATAAACTTTGAAAGTTTCGAGCCCATTTGGTTGAAGGTTGTTCAGCATTTGGTTGTAATTTTGTTGTTTTATGAGAGAAATTGAGCTCCAGTCCTTCTAGTCCACCATCTTAATCCTGTCCCAAAAAGGAGTAGCCCAGATTTTTGCTCCTGTTTCCATACCGTTGTGTTATATATTGTCAGTGGTTACATATATGTGAATAGGAGTCCTCAATTAGTTAGAACAGCTAAATAGAAACTATTGCCCTCATGACTTACACATCTGTTCAAATCTCAACTTGAAATTGGATGACTTTATGATGTTGACATCAAACTATTTCTGTTTATCGGTAAAGTTTATAAGTCTTCATGTCCTTGATCTGGGCTGAGCTCTGTGGAGATAAGTTAGTCAGATATAATCCTTGTTTTTGGAAACTAGTAGCTGGTAACTGACACAGCTATCTATGATAAAGTACAGTTTTTCATGTTAGGACAAAATCCACCTTTATGATCATGTTATTCCATGCATTGTGTATAACAAATCAGTAGGATTTTATCATTTGAACTAATTCTTTCTTCACTGATTTGAAATCTCACCTTTAGCCATTCTCATATACACAAATACCATGCTTTCACCCAAACTTGATCCTACTTGATCCTTGTCCTGTTGGTACTCTATCCTTAGTCATTGGTTACGTAATCTATTTATTACACTTCCTTCTTCCACACTCAGTGAGTCCCCAACTCCTTCAGCCTCAGTCTGTAGGATGTTTCTTTTCCATTGTCTTCTCTCCATTCCTGCTGATTTAACCCTAGTGCAAACCTTCCCTGCTTGGATAATTTCCTTTTCTGGATTGTGAGGTCTTTGGAAGCACAGATAATATTTTGTCCCACTTTATATTCCCTAGCATATACAAACAGTGTCCACTCATGGAAGACCTACAAAATTCTTGTTAGAAGTTTTTTATTTTGTGTTAAACTGCTGCACAAAAATAGCTTGACCCTCCCTCAGATTTAGGTGTCCTTTTATGGCTTTAAACTATCTATTTAAAAATTCCTGAATTGTTTTCAGTTTGCTAGAAGATAGATGCATACATATTACAAATAACTGATTTATGAGTTACTTGATTATAAATTTATGGGTACTGATATTGAAATACAGACCTGTGACCTATAAATTATCGTACTAAGTGAAGCAAGTCAGACAAAGACAAATATCATGTATCACTTATGTGTGGTATCTAAAAAAATGATACAAAGGGGAAAAGTAGGCAGGGCATGGATTGGGAGTTTAGGATTGGCATGTTCACGCTGTAGTATCTGGAATGGATGATTAACAGGAACCTGCTGCATAGCACAGGGAAGTCTACTCAGTATTCTGTGATAACCTATATGAGAATAGATATGTGTGTATGTAAACCAAATCACTTTCCTTTACAGCAGGAATTAATACAGCGTTGTAAATCAACTATACTTCAATAAAAATTTTAAAATAACACGTAAAAAATAAATCTAAAAAAAGAGAAATGTACCTCCTATAATTCTAAGATGACCACATTTTAGGAAAGCAAGAGCTATTGTTTTAAGCCAGTGAAACAGAGTGGCCCATTTTGGTCTTGGTTAATAATGTCCCCAAATTTATTCCTCAGCTGTTCATATGCCACAAGCTAGCACCAGTCAAGCATGACAGTGCCAGATGTATGTACTTTTCAATCTGAAATGAGGGCATAAATGACTCATGTAAGCCCTTCGGCTGGTTGACGTGGCATATCTGTGGGGAAGTCAGCGTCCCAGATTCGTGCGTGAGCAAGCTCCTTTGTGCATTTCTGGGGGGTGTCATAGCTCACTGGCTACCACAATGCGCCATTCTTTCTTTCAGGGTATTCCCTTAGTTTCACATGCTCTCTGAATGTTTCAGACTGCTTATTGAGAGCATCCATTTGAATATTTTACTCGCATTGCTCACATAAATCAAAATCATAGTCTGCACTGGTACGGACATCTCGGATGTTTGTCAGCCAGAAAAACGTTGCCAGAAACAGGGAAACAGATTGCACATAAGAGAAGTGGCTAACGTTGAAAATTAGGAGAAATAAAATAAAACCAAGTGATCTTTAGTCTTTCTTCTTCTTTGAGTCTTCACATTCATTTACAGATGCTGAAATTCTTTTTCATATAGGTATGAAATTTTCATTTAAAATAGGCATGACACACACGCACATACATGCACACACACAGATGCTCCATCAGCCTTCAGGCCCAGCTTTTAATGAGATAACCAGAATCTATTGAAAGGGGTCCAAAGTTCAATAGCCGTGTAATGATTTCTGCGGCATGGTGAATGGTATTATACAGGGGACAGGAGAAGGAGTGTTGGGTAATGTTCACAAACATGGTAATATCTAAATATGTTCTCAGGCACTGCCTGATTTAAAGTTGTTTTTTTGTTTTGTTTTTGCCTTTTGTCATTTTAGGGTCTTACCCACGGCATGTAGAGGTTCCCAGGCTAGGGGTCTAATCGGAGCTGTAGCCACTGGCCTACACCACAGCCACAGCAACGCAGGATCCGAGCCGCATCTGCGACCTACACCACAGCTCACGGCAACGCCGGATCGTTAACCCACTGAGCAGGGCCAGGGATCGAACCCGCAACCTCATGGTTCCTAGTCGGATTCATTAACCACTGTGCTACGACAGGAACTCCTAAAGTTTTAATGTAAAGTAAATCATGAGAAGAAAACCATCTCCTGTTTTGTCACATTTCTTTTCTAGTAGGAATAGTTGAATTTACCAAATCCCTTATGAAATATTTCCCAATAAAATTAAAATTGTTTGTTCATATTATTCATGAAATTTGGATTTTAATTCTGTTTAGTCATTGCTTTCAGTTCATGTTTTACATAAATCTGCTGTTGAACTTTTTTTTTTTAATTATTCTGATATCTTATCTTTAAAGCTGGTGATTCTTGCTTCTGAAGGGTAGATGTGGCTGTGATCTGATAACCAGCAATTCAGGAACCTCTTTTTGGAATGTCTATTCTTTATTCTCCCTACTTTGTAGACCATCACTTTTCTTGAGCTCACAAGCACACAGAAACTCCTAGGGCATTTGTGAAAGTTACGTGCACTTGTTAGGAAAATTTATATCCAATAAATGCAGTATTAATACCATTAGGTTCTGCCACACTATGAGACGGTCCTGATAAAATTGAAAGTAACATTCTAAACCCACTGTTTAAGCAACAAGATGTGATATTTATGTCTCTTCAAGACTGGAGAGTATTAGTTTGAAGCTTAAGGCCAGAAGGCTACAAAACAGTCAAGCTAACTTGCTTGGTGTGATTTTATATTCTGTTGTTAACTGATTATTTTTGTGATGAAAATTTGGTAAGCTGTAATGACATGGATCTTACTGAATTTCTCAGGGTAGCTGTTATTGCGTAGTTATCTGCTGAAGAACTTAAATCTGTTGATGTCATGGAATACATTTCCCTTAATTTAAGAAACTGAAAATAAGGGAGTTCCCATTGTGGCGCAGCAGAGGCGAATCCGACTAGTATCCATGAGAATGCAGGTTTGATCCCTGAACTTGTTCAGTGGGTTAAGGCTCTGGCCTTGCAGTGAGCTGCGTGTAGATCACAGACAAGGCTCGGATCCCCCATTGGCTGTAGTGTAGACTGGCAGCTGTGGCTCCATTTGACCCCTATCCTGGGAAGGAACTTCCATATGCTGCGGGTGCAGCCTTAAAAAGAGAATCGAAACAAAACAAAAAACAAAAAACAAAAAAAAACCCTAAAAATATGAAAAGTTGAAATGGTTCATAAAAATAAAAGAACATATGGATCTTTTATTTGTTATAAAGATTAGAAAGAAATTAACAACCATACAGCCTCCACCTAACTAAAGAAATAGAACATAACTAATACCTTTAAAACTAATACCTCTGCTCTTCTTCCATGTCTTTTTTTCTTCCCTCCTCCAGAATCTTTTCTGAGTTTTGTCTTCATGACGCCTATTCAGTTCAGTATAATTTTATCATATGTGTTTAAATCCTGGGGTATATTTTGTTTTGAATATTTCGAATTTAAAATACTGAGTATATTCTTCTGCCCCTTTTTGGCTCAAAACTTTTGTGTTTCTGAAGCTCATCTGTGTTGATGTATATAACAATATGTCATTCATTTCCACACTGTGTACTATTCAAGTATTATTATTTTCATTTTCCTATGAATGGGTGTTTTGATTCTTTCCAGTTGTATGCTAGCTATTGAAAACAATGACCTTACAGAAAACACATGTTTAAGAGTTTCTCTTTGGTATATACCAGATAATGCCAGGTAGTTTTGCAAAATAGTTGTGCTAATTTTCTCTCGCCCTGGGAGCATATTAATATTCTTTGTTCTACAACCTCTTTGATATTTTTATTGTCTGATTTTTACTCTTATTAATGGATTTTTCATTGTAGTTTTACTTTGCATTGTCCTGAGGTGATAATTTGGGAAAATTTTAATTTTCTAATTGGCCAACCTTGTTTTGTCTTTGGGAATTGTATTTTATCTGAATTTTCCATTGTTCATTGTCATTATTGAGCCATAGAAGTTTTATTAATATTCTGAATATGACTCTCTTATAAGATATGTGTTTAACCTCCTGGCTCATCGTTTATTTTTTATTTATTTATCTTTTAATGATTTTTATTTTGTGCATTATAGTTGGTTTACGGTCTTCTGTCAATTTTCTACTGTACAGCAAAGTGACCCAATCACACACATATATATACATTCTTTTTCTCACATTATCCTCCATCATGTTTCATCACAAGTGACTAGATATTAGTTCCCAGTGCTATATGGCAGGATCTCATTGCTTATCTACTCCAAATGGAATAGTTTGCATCTATTAACCCCATATTCCCAGTCCATCCCACTCCCTCACCCTTGGCAACCACAAATCTGTTCTCGAAGTCCATGAGTTTCTTTTCTGTGGAAAGGTTCATTTATGCTGTATATTAGATTCCAGATGTAAGTGATATTCATATGGTATTTGTCTTTCTCTTTCTGACTTCACTTATATGAGAGTCTCTAGTTCCATCCATGTTGCTAAAAATGGCATTATTTTGTTCTTTTTTTTAATGGCTGAGTAGTATTCCATTATGTATATATACCACATCTTCTTAATCCATTCATCTGTTGGTGGACATTTAGGTTGTTTCCATGTCTTGGCTATTGTGAATAGTGCTGCAGATGAACTATGGGTGCATGTGTCTTTTTCAAGGAAAGTTTTGTCTGGATATATGCCCAGGAGTGGAATTGGTGGGTTATATGGTAGTTCTAAATTTAGTTTTCTGAGGTACCTCCATACTATTTTCCATAGTGGTTGTATCAGTTACATTCCCACTATCAGTTCAGGAGGGTTCCGTTTTCTTCACACTCTCTACAGCATTTGTTATTTGTGGACTTATTAATGATAGACATTCTGACAGGTGTGAGGTGGTACCTCGCTGTAGTTTTTTTTTTTTTTTTTTTTTTGTCTTTTTGCCTTTATGTAGAGCCGCACCCGTGGCACATGGAGGTTCCCAGGCTAGGGGTCTAACAGGAGCTGTAGCTGCTGGCCTTCGCCACAGCCACAGCAACGCGGGATCCAAGCCGCGTCTGCAACCTTCACCACAGCTCTCGGCAACGCCAGATCCTTAACCCACTGAGCAAGGCCAGGGATCGAATCCGCAACCTTGTGGTTCTTAGTCGGATTCATTAACCACTGAGCCTCGAAGGGAACTCCCTTCGCTATAGTTTTGATTTGCATATCTCTAATAATCAGTGATGTTGAGCATTTTTTCATGTGCTTGTTGGCCATTTGCATATCTTCTTTGGAAAAATGTCTATTCAGGTCCTTTGCCCTTTTTCAATTGGATCGTTGACTTTTTTGCTGTTGTATAAGTTGTTTGTATATTTTAGAGATTAAGCCCTTGTCAGTTGCATTGTTTGAAACTATTTTTTCCCATTCTGTAAGTTGTCTTTTTATTTTTTATGGTTTCTTTTGCTATGCAAAACTTGTCAGTTTGACTAGGTCCTATTGGCTTATTATTGCTTTTATTTCTGTTGCCTTGGAAGATTGACCCAAGAAAGCGTTTGTAATGTAGATGTCAGGGAATGTTTTGCCTATGTTTCTTCTAGAAGTTTGATGGTGTCTTATCTTATATTTAAGTCTTTAAGACTTATTGAATTTATTTTTGTGTACGGTGTGAGGGTGTGTTCCAGTTTCACTGATTTACATGTAGCTGTACAGTTTTCCCAGCACCACTTGCTGAAAAGACTGTCTTTTTCCCATTTTATATTCTTGCCTCCTTTGTTGAAGATTAATTGACCATAGGTGTCTGGGTTCATTTCTGGGTACTCTATTCTGTTCCAAATTGGCACTGATCAATTTTGGTACCAGTACCACAAAGCAAACAGTTTTGTCTGTTTTGGTACCAGTACCATACTGTCCTGATTACTGCGGTTTTGTAATACTGTCTGAAGTCTGGGAGAGTTGTGCTTCCTGCCTGGTTTTTGTTCCTCAGGATTGCTTTGGCAATTCTGGGTCTTTTGTGGTTCCATATAAAATTTTGGATTGTTTGTTGTAGTTATATGAAAAATGTCATGGGTAATTTGATAGGGATTGCATTGAATCTGTAGATTGCTTTGGGTAGTATGGCCTTTTTTTTTTTTACTATATTAATTCTTCCAACCCAAGAGCATGGATATCTTTCCATTTCTTTGAATCCTCTTTAAATTTCTTGATTAATATTTTATAGTTCTCAGCATATAAAACTTTCACCTCCTTGGCCAGGTTTATTCACAGGCATTTAATTTTTGGGAGTGTGATTTTTGTATTCATTTTCTAATATTTCATTGTTAGTATACAGAAATGTGACCGATTTCTGAATGTTAATCTTGTATCCTTCTACTTTGCTGAATTCATTGATCAGTTAGAGTAGTTTACAGTATCATATCATCTGCATACAGTGACAGTTGTACCTCTTCTCTTCCAATTTGGATACCTTTTATTTCTTTTATTTGTCTGGTTGCTGTGGCTAGCACTTCCATTACTATGTTGAGTAAAAGTGGTAAGAGTGGGCATCCTTGTCTTGTTTTAAGATTTTAGCAGTAACGCTTTTAGCTTTTCTCCATTGAGTATTGTATTTGCTGTGGGTTTGTCATAAATAGCTTTTATTATGTTAAGGTATGTTCCCTCTACTCAGTTTGGTAAGAGTTTTTGTCAAGAATGGATGTTGGACTCTGTCAAATGCTTTTTTCTGCATATACTAAGTTGATCATATGGTTTTTGACTTTTCTTTTGTTAATTTTGTGTATGACATTGATTGATTTGTGTATGTTGAACCATCCTTGTGAACATGGGATGAATCCCATTTGGTTGTGATGTATGATTTTTTTTTTCCCCCAGGACTTCACCCATGGCATATGGAGGTTTCCAGACTAGGGGTCTAATAGGAGCTACAGCTGCCAGCCTATACCACAATCACAGCAACATGGGATCCAAACCACATCTGCAACCCAAACGGCAATGCCGAAGCCTTAACCCACTGAGTGAGGCCAGGGAACAAACCGGCAACCTCACAGTTACTAGTTGGATACATTTCCAGTGCAACACAATGGCAACTCCTGCCCCCAAGTTTAAATTTATTAAACACTCCGACAATTGAACGAGTGTGACATACCTTAGATTATACCCAGTCAATGCTTGGGCCTAGAAAGGAAAGTGGATGCCAATTCTTGAATAGTCGGCTTTTTGCATGATTTTTTATTTTTATTTTTTGCATTATAGCTGATTTACAGATTTCTGTCAAATTTTCCAACTGCACTGCGTGGTGACCCAGTTACATGTACATATATGGGATTTGTCACATGTGATTAGACATAGTTCCCTATACTATACAGCTGGATCTCCTTGCTTTTCCATCACCAAAGCACTGGTTAACCCCATTCTCTCCCACCCCTCCCCCACCCCCCTGGCAACCACAAGTCTGTTCCCCAAGTTCGTGCTTTTCTTTTCTATTGAGAGGTTCGTCTGTGCAGTATACTAGACTCCAGTTATAAGAGATTTCATATGGCATCTGTCTTTCTCCTTCTGACTTGCTTCACTCAGTATGAGGGTCTCTAATTCCATCCATGTTGCTGCGAATGACATTATTTTATCCTTTTTTATGGCTGAATAGTATTCCATCGTGTATATATACCACATCTTCCTAATCCAGTCATCTGTTGATGGACATTTGGGTTGTTTCCATGTCTTGGCTATTGTGAATAGTGCTGCAATGAACATCTGCATGATTTTTTAAGCCTCTGTTGTGGTTTTACTGGTGATGATTCTATTTCTCCTCTTTTTCTTTTTCTTTTTTTTTTGGCCAGGCCTGTGGCATGTCAAAGTTCCCAGGCCAGGGACTAAACCCATGCCACAGTAGTGACCTGAACCACAGCAGTAACAACACTGGATCCTTAACTGCTAAGCCACCAGGAAACTCCTCTGTTTATCATAATAGGATTCTTTTCCATATTTTATTTGTGTTTGAACTCATAAAGTGGTGACTTTTTCTTTTAATAATACACAGTAGACAAACTGTAAAACCCTGAAAGAGTGACTGACTTTAGTTGGAGCAGTAATAAGCCCAAATCATGGTTTCTAGATGTCCAGACACCTTGCAGAAGTAGTAAAAAGATCCCAAGATCCTTTGTGGGTTGGGGTTATTTCTTCCTCATGTCCTCCTGGATGAACATCCTAATAAAAAAATATTCCAGGAGTTCCCATTGTGGTGCAGCGGAAACGACTCCGACTAGGAACCATGAGGTTGCAGGTTCAATCCCTGGCCTCGCTCAGTGGGTTAAAGATCCAGTGTCGCCATGAGCTGCAGTGTAAGTTGCAGACTCGGCTCTGATACTGCATTGCCAGCTGTGGTGTAGGCCAGCGGTGGTAGCTCTGATTAGACTCCTAGCCTGGGAACCTCCGTATGCCATGGGTGCAGCCCTAAAAGGCAAAAATAATAATAACAATAATAATAGTAATATTATAGGAAGATCATTTGGGAGAATGGCTTTTCTGGTGCTTCTCAGAAGGCAAGCCTGAATTGGAAAATGATTTCAGTTTTCTCCCAGCTTTCCTTTTCCGCTCTTCATTTAGAATAAGAACATGTCTTCCTTTTGCAGCCAAAAAAAACAACCAACTGTCAGCAGTGACATTGTGCAAGAAACTCCAGGCTTTTTCTTTTTCCTTGTGTTCTCTGAAGAGAAAATGATTATACTGTGGCTTGTCATTGATTAACTAAAATCATGCAACTATAGAGAGAAAGTATAGCACAGAAACCATAGCAACCTCTACAAAAATGATTCCCATAATGACACGCTTTCAGAGTGTCCAGGCCTCCAGGTGGTAATTGCTTATCATTTTTCCCTGTGTTGCTGGGGCATCCACATGAGGTTGGTTGGGAATCACATGTGAGACCCATTCTGATGGTGAAGAAGAAGCTCACACTGGCTGCTGAATTGTAGCAAGAGAAAAATTAATTTTTGATGTGCTGAATTTGATGTATTGTTCAAGGAGGGATTATCTAGACTCATGTTACTACATTAAAAATCTGTATGTACCTTGTATTAGTCTGCTTGGGCTGCTGTAACAAAATACCTTAGAATAGGTGACTTAAACAACCAATATTTATTTCTTGCAGTTCCAGAGGCTGGGGAGTCCAAGATCAAGGCACTGGAAAGATTTGGTGTCTGGTGAAGACCTCCTTCTTGCTGTGTCCTCACATGGAAAAGCAGGTAAGGGAGCTCTCTTGTGGCTCTTTTAGAAGGACAGTAATCCGATTAAGACCTAATCACCTTTGAAAGTCACCACCTCCAGATCCCATCACATTGGGGATTAGGTTTCAACATATGAATTTGGGAGTAAGCAAACATTCTGTGTACGGCATACCTGCAACCATTAACCGATCTTTTAATTTCACTTGATCAACTGGTTAGTCTCATTTCAGGCTCTAAAAAGTTGCTTTCATTTGGTGAACCACAGATTGCTCGCTCATCAGAGACTACTCTTCAGGAGTAGTGAAGAACAAGAATATTGAAATTTGCCAGTGGTATTTCAACAGTTTATTTTATAAAGACGTCTGTTTTACTACCCACCATAAATTCGAAAGGTGAGAGACTGCAACTCTAGAAATGAAAATTTCAATAGCAGTGATATCACCTGGAAACCCAGAGAAAGGCCAGAAATAAAAACCTTTCTTTCCTTCAATCAGGGGATTTTTTTCACAATTTGCAATAGTCTTTCTTACTCTTCTGGCAAAAAAAAAAAAAAAAAAAAAATTTAATCCCCGTATTTATACATACAAAGCCAGAAGAGTACAGCAATCTTTCAACACCATTGCTCTGGTATTTAAGAGTTTGTTGATGTACAGTGCAGCCAACTATCAGAGACAAACATTGCAAATATATTATTGTTTTAAATGCAGCCTTGTATTGATTTAGAAGATTCAAAAGTTAACCTAACATTTACTGTAGTACTTAATCTTGCATTTTAACATTGTTCTAAAAACAATTATTTGTTTATTCTTTTTTTTTTTTAAATCAACTGAGCAGATAATATTGCATGTCAGGCATATGCTAAATACTTTGGTGGGCAGAGGGACAATCAAAGTAAAAATTACCTTTCTTCAAGAAGTCGACAGTCTAAAAATCCTCAAGTTCCTCTGGTAAAGAAATAAATGATTATCTAAAGATTGTAGGGTATTTGCAGTAGGAGGTTGGCTACAAACTGAAATGGCTCCAGACCCGTACCTGTTTTTTCTGAAGCTCATCTTTTTTTTTATAGGCTGCTTAAGGGTTATGTGCTGGTCTTGTATTACAGCTACTCTCAGACCAGGGATAATAATAAGCTCCCATTTGGTTAAGAAAAACATGACCCGATCTAAGATTTCTGTAGGCTGTGGTTAGATTGGAAAGAGTAAGGCTTTGGGTCATGATGAAATGAGGAGTCAGAGGTAAGAAAATAAAGAGAGATTATAAAGACATATAATAACTTTTAGAAACCATGGTCATTTCCATGTAATTTTTATTTATCTGTGTTTACATATGTCTAAGTCATCGTCCTCAGGAAGACTTTTTTTCTGGGTAGACAAACTGTATCTTACACTCATTTTCAAAATCCATAGTACATATGGGAGCTTCATAAATTAAATATTTGTTGACTTGACTCCCATAATTTAAATTATAATTTAAATTAATGAAACAATCAGAATCATATTGAGTGTAACCTATGACTTCAGAAGTTTGTCACAACTTATCCTTTTAAAATTTTATATCAGCTTCAAGCTTGAAGTTGGGTTTATAGTCATCATTTAATTCCACTTTGGGGTTATATAAGGCTATTTCTTGAAGCTAAATGTAATGATGAATACATAAGTTTGCATTTCACAATCTCCGTTTAAAGAACTCATTTAGCTTATCTCTCAGAAACAGGTTTGATTAATTTAAAATATGCCCTTGGATATTGACTTTTCAGAATGAAAGTCTGATGCAGCTCATAAGCTGTGTACTGATCAGGGAAAAAATCAAAAACAAACTATGGAGTCAGCAGAATCCCCACCACTTTCCAAGGCCTTGACCTCTAATGCCTCGTAGTTAACGCCTAATTCTTTGTCATCGTTAATTGTTTTTAACATGATCAGTAATGTGTGCAGAATGGTCAAAAGGAGATACATTTGTAAGTTATATGAAAGGCTTTTCTGCAAAACAAATATATCATGAGGCAGGAATGCATGTAGGGAGTCTCATAGCTAATCTTTTCCTTTGAGGTAAGAAGTATTTGTCAGGGATGGAGGGATAAAGTGTTTTAGTTAATACTCACTGGCTGGCAGATTATTATGGTTGAAGTCATAACAGAGATGATTTTGCTTATATAAGTAAATGTTGTATTACCTGTACTACTAGAGGCAAAAAGGCATGGAAAATGAAAAAATTTCTGTCAAGTTATGTTGAAATGCAACCAGATTGATAGGATTTTGAAAGAGATGATGAGCCAGACATTATGTAAAGGGCTTTTTGCATAGATTTACTTCATGATGATGAAAAATACTTTTTTATGTACCTACCCTGTCTGTAATGTGCAAAGAACTGATTTGATAGTTGCTCTTTCTTGGGCCTTATGGGTATAACAGAAGTCTGAATAGCAATTTCAAATTATTTAGCTCGCGTACCTACCATTTTTGTTTGCCTGATTAGACGTTTCATCAGTTGGACCCTGCTCTCCAGAGACAAGTATTAGAGTCCGAATCAGTCCAACCATACTGGTTTAAAACATGGATGAATGTCAGCCCAATCTGGATTTTATTCCTGGCTCTGCCACCTACTTGCCTTGTGTCATTGTACAAGTTACTTAACCTCTACAAAGTCGAGTAAGCACTTAGTAAATGGTAGTTATTGCATGATTTTATTTTTTTAATAGGTTTTATATTTTCCGTTACAGCTGGTGTATTGCATGATTTTATCAATATGGTGGAATGTTGAAGTTTTAGTATAGTGTGGAGGTTTTGAGAGGTGGGGTGATGAAGAAGAGAAAAGAAGGTGGGTCTTACTCTAGGTAAGAGGTATTGTGGTTTAGTGTAATAGTTCTTAAATAGCAGCCCCTGGTTCCATTACATCAGAGACACTTGGAGTTTTTTTTTTTTTTTTTTTTTTTTAATGTAGGTTCCTGGGTCCTCACTCTCTCTGCAGAACTGCTTTCTCCACTCACCAACTTGAAAATGGACAAAACAATCTCCCAGCTTCAATGCTTTGTCATTTTTCAATATTAGTTTTTATTGCCATTTAACCAGTTGGGGTTTAAAAAAAAATGCTTGCTGATATAACTCCAGGGTTAAAAAAAATCTCAATGTAATTGTGGGATATTAAGAAAATTAAAAGAGTATTATATATCAAACCCATACTCTGAGGCTAAAGCTGTATCCTTAGGCACACTTAGCTCCAAATGATGTATACTTTTTTTTTTTTTTTTTTTTGTCTTTTTGCCTTTATGTAGGGCCGCACCCGCGGCATATGGAGGTTCCCAGGCTAGGGGTCTAACAGGAGCTGTAGCCGCCAGCCTTCGCCACAGCCACGGCAACGCGGGATCCGAGCCACGTCTGCAACCTTCACCGCAGCTCACGGCAACGCCGGATCCTTAACCCACTGAGCAAGGCCAGGGATCGAACCCGCAACCTCATGGTTCTTAGTCGGATTCGTTAACCACTGAGCCACGAAGGGAACTCCCAAATGATGTATACTTTTAGATAAGAACTAGTTTTTTGATGAAGCATTTAAGTGAAAAATTATACCAACAGAAATATAAGAAAACCTGAAAAAATGATATAAAAGAGAAAAATTATTAAACAGGAAAACAAGCCAAAGAATTTTCTTGTTTTTACTTGGAGTGGAGGTGAAAGACATATTTTTGGCATTAAAGAATAGCAGAATACAAATAGCAAATGTGGAGCCAAAGTAATGTAATATCAGATGGAATGGTAATTATGATGATAATATCATTATAGGAAGCCATTCTACATAATAAATTGAAAATATCAATGTTGAAAATTTCCTTTAAGAAACAAAGTACCAGTATTACCTCTAGAAATAGCTAGTATTAGTAGACCAGTGGTAATAGAAGAAATTCAAAATACTGTCCAAATAATTATCTACAAAAAGGCTGTATAGGTCCATATAATTTTCCTAGTGTATTCTTAAGATATTTTCAAGAATAAGTATTTTATTATACAAAATGATCAAGAGTATGGAAATAGAGGCACCTTTAAAAAACTCATTTATGATTCTTTCATAACAGTGAATTATAAATCTAAAATAGCCAAACATATTGAAACATATTGTATATAGGTTCATTTGTGCCCTATTTTATAATCCACGTGTAAAGTATGTCATGATAATTGTTTTTCTCTTTCTGACTTCACTTAGTATAAGAACCTCTAGTTGCGTTCATGTTGCTGCAAATGGCATTATTTCGTTCTTTTATGGCTGAGTAGTATTCCATTGTATATATGTACCACATCTTAATCCATTCATCTGTTGATGGACATTTAGGTTGTTCCATTTCTTGGTTATTATGAGTAGTGCTTCAGTGAACATAGAGGGTGCAATTACAGCTTTGTCCAGATACATGCCCAGGAGTGGGATTGCTGGATCATATTGTAGTTTTTTGTTTAATTTTCTGAGGAACCTCCATACTGTTTTCCATAGTGGTTGTACCAATTTACATTTCCACCAACAGTGTAGAAGGGTTCTCTTTCCTCCACACCCTCTCCAGCTTTTATTATTTATAGACTTTCTAATGATGGCCATTCTGACTGATGTGAGGACTTACCTCATTGTAATTTTGATTTGCACTTCTCTAATAATTAGTGACATTGAGCATCTTTTCATGTGCCTATTTGGCTATCCGTGCATCTTCTTTGGAGAAATGTCTATTTAGATTTTCTGTACATTTTTTGATTGGCTGGTTTTTTTGTCATTAAGTTATATGAGTTGTTTGTATGTGTTGGATATGAAGCCCTTTTTGGTTGCACCCTTTGCAAAGATTTTTCTCCCATTCTCTTTCTGTTTGTGTCATCTTTGATTTCTTTCATCAGCATCCTACAGTTTTTTCAGAGTAGAGGTCTTCTGTCTCTTTAGGTGGGTTTATTTCTAGATATTTTATTCTTTTTGATGCAATGGCAAATGGTGTTTCCTTAATTTCCATTTCTAATCTTTCATTGTTAGTATACAGAGAGCAATCAATTTCTGTGTATTAATTTTTTATCTTGCAACTTTATCAAATTCATTGATGAACTCTAACAGTTTTCTGAGAATGTCGTTAGGATTTTCTAGGTACGTTATCATGTCATCTACAAAAATAATAGTTTTACTTCTTTTTCAATTTGGATTCCTTTTATTTCTGTTTCTTCTCTGATTGCCACGGCTAGGACTTTAAAACTATACTGAATAACACTAGTTAAAGTGGACATCCTAGTCTTCTTACTGATCTTAATGGAAATGCTTTCAGTTTTTCAACATTGAGAATGATATTAGCTGTGGACTCATTATATATAGCCTTTTATATGTTGAGGTGTCTTCCCTCTATTCTCACTTTCTGGAGAGTTTTTATCAGAAATGGGTGTTGAATTTTGTCAAAAGCTTTTTCTGCATCTATTGAGATGATCATATGGATTTTATTTTTCAGTTTGCTGATGTGGTATATATCCGATCTCTTGGGATAGAACCATGGGAGATAGTATGAGAAAAAGAATGTGTATATGCGTGTGTGTACACACACACACACACACACGGGTCACTTTGCTCTACAGAGGAAATTGGCATAACATTGTAAATAAATTTTACTTTTAAAACACTTTTAAAAGAAACATATTGAAAACACAATCATACATATCACTAATGTAAAAATTTTCCAAGTTAAAATTAATATATTTCATTCATTAGTATAAAAAATAATAGGATGTCATGATCTATTCTCATTCCAGCATCGTATAATCTAAGGGGATATATTACATTTCATAAATACATAAAATGAAAAGGCATTTGGAACTCTAACCTCTGAACTTGATTTTTAAACTTTCTAATTAACATTAAATTTTGAAGAATACATATATCACATAGCTTATCAAATATAAACTTAATATATTTAATGCTGATACAACACAGGTACATAATCACTGAATTGGTTGGGGGGTATCTGGTGGCCTTGCCATTATTTGACACTGTTCTGTAAATTCCAGCATTGGCTAGTAAAGATGAGAATTGTATATAAGCTAGAATTCAGACACTAAATTTTCATTATTTGCAGTTGATACAAAAAAAAAAGAAAGCTAAGAAAATAGAGGGAAAGGCAAGCTAGAATTAAGAAAGGAGTGGCTGTGGCGTAGACCAGGGGCTACAGCTCAGATTCAACCCCTTGCCTGGGAACCTCCATATGCCATGGGTGCAGCCCTAAAAAGACAAAAAGGAAGGAAAGAAGGAAGGAAGGAGCAAAGGAAGGGGGAAGGAAAGGAAGTAAAGGAAGGAAGGAAGGATATTCCCTTTGTGGAACAGTGTTGTCTCTGTGGCAGAACAGATCCCATCCCCAGCCCTGGCACATTGGGTTAAGGATCTGGCATTGTGGCGAAGGTCACAGCTGTGGCTTGGATTTGATTCCTGGCCTAGAAACTTACACATACCACAGGTGCAGCCGAATTTAAAAAAGAAAAAGAAAGGAGAGAATCAAATATTCAAAATATAAATAGGTATAACTGATTAACAACTCCCTATGTGTGGACAGCAGTAAAACATAAATGGGGGAAAGTGCCAGTTCCCTATAATGAGAAAACAAATAATGAATCAATTTAACAAGAAAGGCAGAAGAGTCATTATAAGGAAATTTAAAGTGTGCTGAGAAAATTAAAAAAAAATACTTTGAGCAGTTGGAAAGTACATCATTTTCCTGGAGTATAATAAATATCTTAAATATCAATAAAATAATTTTAAGGTTAAAGAGGTTCTATCAATACCCAATAGGTATTTGCTTTGCTCTTATTTAAACTTTTTACCTTGATATTCATAAGTGAAATTGGTTTATAGTTATCCTTTTTGTATTGTCAGTTCAGGTGATAAGGCCAAATGACCAAAGCAATTTAGAATAAATAAGGTAGTAGGGAAGAACAATTATACAAATTATTAAAACCTATTTTAAAAATTTAAACAATATGCTTGCTACTGGATCAAGAATAAACTGTTAAGTAAACATGACAGAATAGAAGGTCCAGGAATAGACTTCGATATTTGCAATCTGGCAAAGCCAAAGCCCATTATTTCAAATATGTAAGAAAATAAGCTATTATTTAATAGATTGTGCTGGAACAAATGGTCATTTTGTTTAGGAAAAAAATTTGACCCCTGTCTCATACCTTGTATTCCTGGAAAAATAGTAACAAAAAATAAAAGCAAACTTGCTGTGTGCTATGCTCAGTTCTAAGCACTTCATAAATAGTATCTAATTTAATCCACACAGCAACCCATTAGGCAGGTCCTACAATTATCCCCATTCTACAGATAAGAAAATAGAGGCACAGAAAGGTTTAATAACTTATCCAAGATCCTATTATATATTAAACATCAGAGGAACATTCACACTCAGATCATCTGGCTCCAGAGTCAAAACTCTGTCCTACTGCATGTGCTGTTCTTTTAGTTTACTGATGGAGTCTGTTTAGTATTATTTAAACTTTCCCCAGGGTTATTTATTCATATGTGAACATGGTTTTCAGTTTTCCTTTTTGCACTCTCTCGTCTGATTTCAGTATGACTGCTGTTCTGGCATCATGAAAAAGAATTTGGAAGCTTTTCATCATTCTGTTCCACAGCATTTTCAAGTCAGAAAAGCATTCTTTTTATTGAGTGGAAGGTTTCACAGAGTCATTCCCCATGTTACTATCCTAAGAGGTGTTTCCATGAACATGACTCATGTTCCAAAGGGAGAGAAAGGGCAGGTGCCCTGGGATGATCATGAGCACCCCCTTTCCAGGACCCCTGCTGTTGGACCATGACATTGAACAGACCATCTGACAGGAGAGCAGAGAACTGAAAATCAGAGGAATGTGTCCACTGCACTGTCTCCTGACTGCATGCAGCCCATGATCAGCCGCTGTTCTCTGGTACACATCTCTTGCTGAAGCTGCTTCTCCGGAGCCAAGGGGAGGGGTCCTATCAGGGCACAGGCATGATCAGACCCATATTTAGAAGGAGGTGTGGCTGACTCATCCACTGTTCCTGACTCCCGGGTGCTGCTAATCAGAGGTCTATTGTGAGGTGCTGGAAGCTTCCTCCTGAGAAATGATCCATGGATTATGCAAAAAAAAAAAAATTCTCCAGAGGGCCAAAGTGTGCCCCCCAAACTGGTTCCTTGGACACACTTCTCACGGAATGATGGCAAATGGCAAAAAGGGTCCCATCAGTCATATCATTTTAATCCCAGAGGATTTATCACTCACCCATCCATTTTACAGATGAAGAAACTGAGATCCAGAAAGTTGAAATCACATTCCTAGGTTTCTAAGTTATTCGTGATTAAATGAAATTTCAAAACAGATTTCTTGGAGTTCCCATCGTGGCTCAGCGAAAACGAATCTAACTAGTATCCATGAGGACGCAGCTTCATTCCCTGGCCTCGCTAGCTCAATGGGTTAAAGGATCCAGTGTTGCCCTGAGCTGTTGTGTAGGTCACAGACACGGCTCAGATCTGGTGTTGCTGTGGCTGTGGCATAGGCCAGTGGCTATAACTCCTGATTTGACCCCTAGCCTGGGAACCTTCATATACTGCAGGTGAGGTCTTAAAAAGACAAAAAAAATAAATAAAAAGAATAAAATAATGAAAACCTTTAAAAAAAACCCCACAGATTTCCTGGTTTTGAGACTTCCCTCTTCACTACTCTCTTAGTCCCCCAGGGAGTAGAACTGAATATTCTAGACAAGGATCCTTGCATTTGGCTGTACAATTTCATGGTGTGGCATTCATATAGAGTGAAAAGTGTTGCCCCCTAGCCATAGCCCCTGACTTGTGCCCTGCCATTGACACCCTCTGGTAAGGTGGAGAGGTATCTATTCCCAGATTTTTGCTCTTAGGTGAATTCTTTTGAGAATACAGTTCCCTCCTGACAGCTACTCAAGAGGGACTGAATTGAAAGATGTTTCCTGACTGACTGAAAAATCACTCTTTTCCTTAGAACGTAATACATTCTTTATAAAACTATTACTGAAGTATCGTTGTTTTACTAGATTGTGTTAGTTTCAGGTATCCAGAATAGTAATTCCATTTATTTTTTTCTGATTATATTCCATTATAGGTTATTATAAGATATGTAAGCAAACTCCCTGTGCTATACAGCAAATTGAACATAATACATTCTTACTAGTCCTGTTATGGGGCCTAGTTCGCATTTCCCTAGGGTGACTTCTTTTGGAAAATCCTTGGTTCTTTGTGCAAAGAAATCTTGGGCTGGTTCATGCTGTGAGGCCACCAGACAGTTATGTCTGTAGCTCAGCAGCAAACACAGCTCAGGCTCAAGCTGAGAGCACCCACAGCTTAATAATAAAGTTGATTCTCTAAAAGGATAGCACCTGCTAAAAGAGGGCTCTTAGGAGTCGGGGCGGGGGGGGGGGTGGCGGGGGAGGAATAGAACAAAGGGTTCAGGGATCTGCGTTCTTATGGGACTCCAGGGAACACACAACCTGAGTGGTTGGGAAAGTTATTTCATCTCTCCAGACCCCAACTTTTTCTCAACTCTGGATCAATAAAATTAGATTTGCTATTCATTGTCCCCTTCCTACAGTAAATATGTGACTTACATGTCATTTTTTTCTGTGGTGTCTCATTCTCCAGAGACGTTCCCATCAGCCAGAGGTGAGATCACCTTACCTGCCACTCTGAATTAACAACTTCTGCAATGGTCCTATCAGTTGTTATCCCTCGAATTTGTGGAGTGTTGGTGCCCAGAGTCGATGTGATCAGCTCAGATAAGTCACTGACAGAGCTTTGAAGGATGGCAGGAACTCACCCGAAGGGGTGTTTCTGGCTCCAGTTGTAGGACACAGGGTGACGGCCGCCAGCAGTGGCTGGAGAGGCACCATAAAATCTCATCACCTGTAATACCTCTTTCTTTACCGTTGTGTATACCATTGTGATACCAGGAGGGACCGATCCTTGAAAACGGAGTCAGTCATTCATCATCACCCTGAGAAGGCACAGGGTGAGGCAGCACGTGAAACCTTTAGGACCTATGTTTTACATTGAGCCCGTTCCAGCACCATCAGGGGCCCACACTGGCAGAAGGAGAGCAGCTGCTGAAGGGACTGGGGGGCTCCTGAAATGAGAAAGCTCCAAAACCCAGCCTCACCCACATTTCACAATCCCTCAGAACCAGCACAGTGAAGACTTTCAGATGCAACTGACTGAGCTGGCCCCAATTACCTCCTCTCATAGTAGAAGCTCCCCTCCATCTGCACATATTAATTTACAAATTTCAGGTTCGCTTGGCAATCTGAACAGTGAGGTCGCTCCTTCCCTCACAGGCAGAGGCAGCAGCTGAAGGCACTTACTGCTCAGTTCTCTGCCAGAGTCTGTGAGATGCAGGCACTGTGACTTCTGTTTCTATATGATTTCTGCCCACTCGGCTGCTCTGCACTCCTCAGGAACCAGAACTTTCCAAGGCCTATTGTACAGACAGTGCCAGCTCATCTGCATTTTTGAGCTTCCGTTTTCATTGACTTAATACTGAGAGTGTTTTCTTCCTCTCCCCTTTCCCAGCTATGCCTCGAATGGCCGCTTCCAGCGGATTAGGTGAGGGATGAAAGCTAAGAAAGATGTGGGCAAATATAGCTAAATGAAAGGGGGGGGGGATCCATGGACTAAAAAGTCAATGCTTTGTGGCCACACATAATTTTCTTTGCTCACCAGCAGTCCAGAAAGCAATAAGAGAAGGCAACATGAAAGCTTTATAATTTCACTAAAATGTTACTCTATAATGTGTCAAACCTGGAAGAGCAAAAAGAATGTGTACTCAAAAGCCATTTTCCTTTGACTGCAATTTCCCCCTCTATTACTCATATTGTTAAAGATGAGTTTATAGGGCAGCTTTTCCCTCCTAAAACCACATCTTGAAATTGGAAGACCCCGGTAAGATCCAATTAGAGATCCTGACATCATTGTGTTCTCTGAAGATAAGCCCTCCTGCGAATGATGGCAAAAGGACAAAAGCACACCCTTCAACCTGGACTTTTTGTGTTCCTAAGGGGACAGTGTGCTGCTTTGGTCCAGGGGTTTCTGTGGAGCAGATTCTTGAGAGGAATGTGAGTCAGAAGCAGGAGGTGAGGCAAGAGCTATTAATTCAAAGTGATGGGAAATTAGAATCGGTGCTTAAATTTAGCTACTTCCGTAACATTTTTCACTAGTGTTAACATCAAGCTAAGTAATGCATCTTTTGATGGGAATTTTGCCCATTGAATAATGTTGCATCAAGAGCTGTAAAGGATAAGCATAGGCGCTATTCAGTCATTAGGTCTAGTCCTCCCACTAAAACATACAAAATTTCTGTTTGAGGAAAGTTTCTCTCTCCTTCCAAGAGTATGAACCAAGATATAAAACAGACTTTAATCAAGCCACTGGGATATCATGGACTATCTTCAAAAATGTGGAGTGAATTTACCCTTCTTCTGGGATAGTTGGATTTTGTTTTGTTTTTACTTGTTTGTTTTGTTTTTATTTCCCCATTGGCAGTAGAATATCAGAAATGGGATTGGAGTGACTGTGAGCTAGGATCTGTCCTACCAGGTTTAGGTGGTAGTTGATACGAGGGTGGGTGTCACAAACCTGGAGCCCTGAAATATTACAGGGCTGCCTGTCCAGGGAATCAGCAGGCGTTTCATTCATTCATTTAAAAACATGTACTGGGTGGCTGTCCTGGACCAGGTGCCTTTGCAGACAGTTAGGACACATCAGAGGAATAAATAATGATCCTCATCTTCATGAAGCATACGTTCTAGTGGGAGGAGACAAGTAATACACAACAAACGCTAATTGAGTAAAGGCTGCCATGTGTTGGAAGCTGAGAAACGCTACAGGAAAATAAAACGGGCAAAAGAGGTCAGAATGCATGGATGCATGTGAGTGTGGATTTCCTGTTCTACATAGGGTAGTGGGGGAGCTCTTATTAGAAAGGTGTCAATTGAATAAAAGCCTGGAAAAATGAGAGGACCTCTGCCACATGAGTATCTGGGACAGAGCGATCCAGGGGGAAAGAAGCATGAACACAAAGGCCACAAGGTGGAGAGTAAGGAGGTGAGTTGACTGGAGCAGAGGCAGGCAATGCAGGGAGTAGAAGCGGTGATGTCAGAGACTAGAGCAGAGCTGGTGTAGCTCACCGAAGCCTCTGTGGGCACCTTGGCTTTTACTCTGAGAGTGAGATGGGGGCCACTTTGGGTTGTGGGCCCCATTATCTATTAAGGAGAGACTTTCGTAACCAGAGAGGAACATTTTAGGTGATTACTGTGCAGGTCAGTAGTTTCATTTCAGCAGTGTTGCTGTTGTACAGAATGCTTGTGCAATTATGCTTTTCTTTATTACATTTTGGTTTCATGTTTTGAAAACAAAATTCTAGCTCTAAAACAATTGAAGCAAAACTGGCAATCATGCCCTTTGTTTTCAACCCTGATGGTGAATTAGAATGCCCTGGAGGCTTTTTATAGCCTGCAAAGCCTGCACCCACTCCCAGAGATTCTAGGATTTAAGTGACTTGGGAAAGAGCCCAGGAATCAGCAATTACAAGAAGCTCCACAAAAACAGAAGAAACTCTGCAGTTGTTCTAATACGTTACCAGGATTGAACAAGTCTTCATTAGATGTTTAGAAGGTAAAGATCTTTAGATCATGGAGCTTAAACTGACGGACCATGTGTTTATGAGGATTTAAAAAAAAATCAAATTTCGAGTATATGTATAAAATCCTCAAACGATATCATCAGATAGTCTGCCTTAAAGGAATGATGCAATTATAAACTTTCTAACATTTTCCTTCTATGTAAATGAAGCCTCTACTATTGACATGTAAGGCTGTGGAAATTTCCTGCATTTTATTCTACTTACCGTTTTTAAGAATACTTTTTAAGAGGAGAGATTTGGGATCTCTGAAAATGTACTTCTCTTTGGTGATGACTGCTAGGGACTGAATTGTGTCGTCGTCTCTCCTCCCCCATCAAATTCCTATGTAGAAGCCCTGAGCCCCATTGAGGGGAGATATTTGGTGTCTTTACGAGGTAATTAGGTTGAGTGAGGTCATAAGGGTTGACCCTAATGCAGTAGGACTGATGCCCTAGAGGAAGAGGAAGACAGAGAGAGAGATCTTTCCATACCTGTGTTCTAAGAAAAGGCCATAAAAGAACCCAGTGAAAAGGTAGTCACCTGTAAGGCAGGAAGAGAGCTTGCACCAGAAACCAAATTAGCTAGCACCTTGGACTTCCAGTCTCCAGAACTGTAAGAATATAAATTTCTGTTGTTTACCACACCCAGTCTATGGTATTTTGTCATGGCAGCCCTAGCAGAATAACCCTGTGACCAAGCCCGCTTATGTGATGGACTGGTCAGGCCCAAATACACTGTTGACTCCTTATTGTCCTCTCCCCTCAGCAGCAGGTCTGCTTCGCAGGCTTTGGCAGTGAGGCAGGCCCTCATCTTAGCAAGCATTTCAGTTAATTAGCCATATTAAAATAAAAACAAAACACCCGTGTGCAAGGACGAAGCAAAAAGCAGAGCAGGAGAGCTAATCGCTGGAATTTCCATGTAGCTCTTTGCCTCCCTGTATATTAGGACCAGCAAGTAGTGGGGTGCCTGCCTGTTATCCCCTAAACATTGCATCAAAGGAAAAGCACCTTTGGTTATTTCAAGGTTGGGTTGGCATTTTAAAAATCAGCATCATTATCATTATAGCTATAGATTCATTCATTATCTTATGTCATTTTCCTAACAGTCTCCCAAATGAGATGCTATTGTCACCCTTTTTTACATACAAGGAAACCAAATTTTAGGAAATATGAGAGCCTTTCACACTGATGCAGCTAGTGCATAGCAGTATTTGGCTTTGAGTGCCACACTCAGCTTCTCTCTCCTGTGCCATTTTATTCTGCTACAGATAAAAGCTGGACTTCATGCCCAGCACAGTTCCTGCAAATGCTTAATAAACAGAACACACACCGTGGCCATTTTTGCTCAATATTTTCTTAATATAAAATAGTCTCAGAATTTACATATCTATTATTCATTGTGAAAATGGATGTAGTCGCGCCTATTTTCCTCTTAGCATGAAATGACTGGATGGCATCAGAAACTGCCCTGTGACATTGTTACTGGAAAGATGATACTGAATCCGGGTTCTTGTTCACGATGGTCGAAGAATGAACTCTGCGAACACACAGGCAGCAAGCAAGCAAAATTTTTATTAAAAGAAAGCAAAAAGCTTCCGGGGCTGCTGGGAGAGGGGAGAAGAGCCCCCACTCTCTATTGTCCCATAGGGGTTTTTATTCCTTTAAGATGGGGGGGTACCAGCCTGGGGTCCAGAAAGATGTGCTTTTTTTCCATTGGCCTTGCTCAATTACCTATATCAGTCCTTGTCCAATAGGGGTTTTAGGGTTGGAAATGTCCTGTAAGTTTTATGGCTTTTTTGCCCTTTTCTTTCATTAGATTAAGTCACGGTTCCTCTCACTCCTTTTCTATCAGTTGAGAAGTGGGCTAGAGATTTGCATTTCCTATGGTAACAAAGTCTGTGGGGAATGTGCATTTCCTGTAATAAAACAAGGCCTGGAGGTGTTACTCCCTGGAGCCCTTAAGCCACACGTTAATCAATAGCCAAATCAAAAGAATGCAAGGAAGCCCATGCTCCTACACTGACTACCTGAGTTAATATTCTGCCTCAACATCAAAGATAAAATGAAATATTTTGTAAATAACACTAGGTAAACTTCATCTTGTCCCTTCTGCGTACCCATTTTGCATTGATTTGATCATTGCCCTCAAAATATAGCAGCCAAAATCCTATAGCGTTTGGGTGGGGGAAAGTCCATTCTAGAGAAGCTGGATTACCCAGATGGAACAGAGAAATCTGTTATGGGCCTCCAAATATCAACAGTGCATAATTAGCAGCTGCTAAAATAATAGAAGTCAATTGAACAAAAATATGGTAGGCTCAGCATTAATTTATTAAATACCTTATGTTTCCAAACACTGCTTTCCACAGTGGCTGAAAAGCCTTTGCAGGACGTTTCCCTGGGCACCAAACAGAATGGACAGAGTTGGGTTTTGTTTTGTTTTTTAACAAACTTCTAAAATGAGCAATTACTACATCCCACAGACAGGCATAGACACGACTGTTTTACATCTGCCTGTTGGAAAAAATACATTTGTCAAAAGCAACCTTTTAAGAGGGCTGCCGTTTTCAAAGGCGTCAGCAGCCTGTCTCCCTGGGAGACAGTGGAAACCCCGCATTTATCTAAATTATCTCAGTAATATGACAGAGTGATTGCTCACTAATGGTCAGTAACAGTTTTCTTTGTCATTTTCCTAGTCATTACCTCCTCAGAATGAACTCCAGAATAAACTGCTTGCCATCCGTGACTTGAATGCTGATTTCCCCCTTATATTCTCTTACATTCCTGGCTGGTTCTCTAAAACGTCTATACTTGACTATGACATTTCTGACATTTCCATTTTCTGAAAAAAGAATACCTGCCTTAGAAAGCCTGACGAACCACAGAGGTACTTTACATGCAAACAAAAAATGCTGTTTTCATGTTCCCAGGTTGTGAATTCTGTCTTCCATTTGAAAAAGCTTATAGGGGCTGCATGTTTAGAGAAGGCTGCCAGAGGTATTTGCAGGGGTGGTCGTCACTCCTGCGGCTTTATCAAGCTCTCCCTCAGATTTCCACAGTTCAGGCCATCCTCCTTTAGAGGTACCGATGAAACAGTTAAAACCTAATACCCTTGAAAGTGGACTTTGTGAATATTTTGCTGTGGCCACGTGAGTACTCAAATCCTGGTCCTTTCTGAGATGGACAGTGACCAGCTGTTTGTGGTTTGTGCTTTTCTGTCCGAGGAAAGCTAGATCAGACTTCAGAAAATTAAAAGCCCAAGCCAAAGGGAAAATGGTAAGAAAGCAGAACTTTTTTTTTCTTCCAATAAATCGAACTTAAGGACTTTTTTTAAACAAAGATTTTTAGATGTTAAATAATGGGCCAGCTGTACTAGGGAAAATAGGTCATTGTGGTTCAAATGGCCACTTCGCTGGGTAGTTCAGTTCTAGAAGCCAGAACTCAGAAAGGGAGATGCAGTGGTCTCTACAGGCAGGACAAGCTGAGTCTGCTGCCCACCACCCCCTCCTGGGCAGAACTGCCGCCTCATGAAAGATGAAGTGAACTGAAAAGAGACAGAAATAGATATCTGGGAATGTTACCACCCATGCATTTATGTTCAAGGAAAGTGGTGAGCAATTCAACAGACTCCTTTGCAACTCAGCCCCACTGCTTTTCTGGTTATTTTGACCAGTTCTTTATTCACTTAGAAAGCAATCATATGACCAGTATTTTCTGGAACAGTCTTGACTTGAAAAGATTTGTTCCATTGATACATGTACATACTTGGGCATATGCTTGTCAGAATAAACATCCCAGTTTGGGCTTGGGAACCTGTGGTTGTTAAACTTGCACTAGACCAGTCTGTATGAAACACAGACTCACTCCCGTCATCTCGTTGCTCTCTCTCCCTCTCTTACCTGATCTATGTGGCCAGTCATTTAACCTCATTCCCCAGAGCATGCATATTTCAACCACCAGTTAAAACTGGCAGCCTACGTGCCCTATGGACACCCTGAAGATATTTTATCCAGAACAACAAACTCAACTTGTATTATGGTCTGTTGTCTCACAAATCAGCAAACTAGTAATTATCCTAGAATCCTTCTCCTTCCCTTCCAATCCAAAACCAGCCAATTCTGCTTTGCTCTCTGGAATCAATTGTCGGCTCAGAGTTCCTGATACCACCACACACATCAGACCTTCTACATCCCTTGTGTAAACGATTCCAGCAAACTCCAGACTCTTAACCATTTCCAATTTCTTCAATTCCCACTGAGCAAAGCCAGGGATCGAACCCTTATCCTCACAGACACCATGTCAGGTTCTTAACCCCCTGAGCCACAACGGGAACTCCACTTTTACTTTTTTAAATTAAAAATTACATTGTCATGGAGTTCCCGTCGTGGCTCAGTGGTTAACGAATCCGACTAGGAACTATGAGGTTGCAGGTTCGATCCCTGGCCTTGCTCAGTGGGTTAAGGATCCGGTGTTGCCGTGAGCTGTGGTGTAGGTTGCAGACGCGGCTCGGATCCTGCGATGCTGTGGCTGTGGCGAAGGCCGGCAGCTACAGCTCCAATTAGACCCCTAGCCTGAGAACCTCCATGTGCCACGGGTGCGGCCTAGATAAGGCAAAAAGACAAAAAAGAAATTACGTTGTCATTCTCCTAATTTAAAATACGTAATACTCTCCCTCCAGATTCCCCAAATGCCTTCGTATGGCATTTGATTTAGCGCAACTAAGTCTCTGCCATTCAGTCTCTAAACCCCACTCCAGAAACCTTATGCCCTCATTGCATTTGTAGTGTAGATTTCACTTGTTTTGCCCCTTTGCCACTTTGTCAATATTGTCTTTACCTTTCTCCTCCACTTTTATGCATTTTTTTTAAACTTAATGGATTTTATGCATCTTTTAAAAACAGCCTTAGAGTTCCTGTTGTGGCTTACCGGGTTAAGAATCTGACACTGTCTCCTTGAGGATGCAGGTTCGATCCCTGACCTCACTCAGTGGGTTAAGGAACCAGCGTTGCTGCAAGTTGCGGGATAGGTTGCAGATGTGGCTCATATCCGGTGCTATCGTAGCTGTGGCTCCAATTGACCCTAGCCCAGGAACTTATGGCCCTAACAGAAGGGCAAACAAACAAACAGAAAATCCTTAAATCCCATCTTCTTAAGTTCCAATTCCATCCCTTAAGTAAGTTAACCTTACTTAACACTTTCTCCATTTGGTTTTTTCTCTTCCCCATGCTTCCCTAACTCAATTTCCATGCCTGTTGTAGCACTTAAAACACTAAATCGTAGTTCTTGGCCTATGTGTTCATCCTTCTAGTCTGTTAGCCCATCAAGGGCAGAAACTACTGAAACCCATCTGTGTGTCTCAGTACCTGGCATATCACAGACTCAGAATATACATTAAATCGAAGGATTACAGATGGTCACATGTGATATTCTAACTTGAGCTTATGGTTTTCTCTTAAAACAAGGCATGAATCCTTTTTCTTAAAAAAAAAGACACTACTTTTATCATAGGATAGTATTTCAACTCCGATGATATTTTCTATCTTAATGATAATAATGCGTCTTTTGTTTAGTTGTCAAATGTTGACTAGTGCAATTACTCAGCAAGAATCCTGAGTAAAGAGTGTCTCTAAATAGCAGAAGCATGGGTAAGCAAAGGAACATAGACCTGTGGCTTGAGCTGCTGTGAAGAAACCCAGTGGCCCCTGACTAGTATAAAGTCTGACTACATGCTGCCCTTTCAAAACATTTTCCCCTAATTCTGATATTTTCTCCTGAATCTGGAGTTCCTTGTTAGTTGAATGTGATGTAAAATTTGGGATGATTTGCTAAGGGCTCTTCTTACTATTCCTCTCCTGATTAGGGAGAGACCTTGGCTGTGCCAACATCCATGAACCTTGTTCTGAGAAGAGACACACAGTGACCTCATTTCAGAGGAAGGGGCTGAGAATATCATTTGTTAAACCACATGGAGTCATCAAGGGCACAGTAGAAAGCCAGCCACCAAAACCAGAACCCTTGAAGAGCATAAGCCCAGATTATAACAAGAACAGTCTTACCTCCTCAGTGGGCCCTGAGAGCATGGCCATATTATCACCAGTACCAGGACTGATGTTCACCATGTTGACAGTGAGTCATCAACGAAAGGTTAAATTCTGCCCTGCCCATCTATTAAAGAAGTCCAATAAGTCTGGAATGTCTTGGGAGGAATTACCCCCAACCTGCTGTCATTTTGAGACTCTTGTGCTGAAAGGAGTAAACTGCCAGTGCCTGGTGATTTGCTTTTGGTCCATTAGCTCTTTTCCCATCCATGCGAAATCAACTGAAGTCTTTGTTGTATCAATAAATTAGCTCCAGGCTGATGCATTTTTAGGTGTAAATGGTTTTGAAGGTTATCCATCCTTGCGAGATATACAGGATATATACACGGACCATCATATATGTGCAAAAACAAACTTTGAAAAAGTGCAAACATATAAGCTAATTACATAGGGTAGCTTTCAGTTTTGCCTTGTTATAAATATGGCCTCTGTATACTTCTTTGCTTTCCTTTCAGACTAAAGGGTGGGTTATTTGGAGCTGGACTGTGTGTAACTCATTTTGTGTCTTGGGCAGCACTTGAAGGTGATGACTGACACTATTAACGTTTTCAACATTCATAGTGATAAGGGACCATTAGCAGGGAACTCTCGCCTAGTCCTCACATGCAGTTCCTAAGTTTAAGAACAGGATGGTCTGTTTCTGTCGGGAGCATCCAGTGCTACAAATTGATGAGTCCATAAGGCTTTGTGAAATACAGGAAGAGGAAGTAAACTATGGTTGAAACATGGGCAAATACATGTGCAAAGTCTAAGCTTGTGTTTAATAGAGTATTAAAATGGATAGCCACTTTGGGTACCACTATAAATTGTACTCTTAACCTCTGAGTATCTTGAAATAACATCAGTTAAATAAGTTTTCCTTCTCTCACTAGGGTGAATCCAGAGATTCAGTGACTGAGGTGATAAAGGTGTGAAACCAAGCCCTAGAGGAATGTTTATTTAGCTAGAGGAAAATCAATCCCAAAGCCATATTTGAAGAACCATCATTTCAAAGAAAGAGAATAAAAAATGTTTCTTTTTGTTATTTAAGCTGGTGAAAGTAGAATCAATAAGTGAACTACATTTCAGAGAAGCAGAGAAATGCATGTGTGAGAGTGTGTGTGTGTGAGAGAGAGGGAAAGAGAGAGGGATGGGGAGAGAGACAAAGAAAAAAAGAAAAAGAAAAGTAAAAGAGATAAGAGAGAAAGATAGTCCTATTTTCAAACTTTCTTGGGAAGGGGGCATTTATAAAAGTGATTTCTCCAGTTTGTAAGAGATCACACTAGATATTTAATGTCCCTTCCGACTCCCGATTCCATTCCATTCCTGGATGCTTATTTGACTCAGAAGAGAATCAATGATTGGCAGAAATAATGACTCAGGTCCAATTAGAATCTTAACAGCTACTTTTTGTTGTCATGGCTGTTCAACTTCCAGCTTCTTTAAAAACATCCAGAGGAAGCACCCAAACAATAAGTCTCCTTGAACGTCCTTCCATCACACAGCCACAGTATTCTGTGCTACACCATAGACATGAGTCAGATGCTTTTCTTCAACAGTCACTGCATGATATATTGGCTGACCGCTCTACACACTCACACGAGCTCGTTTAAACACAAGTGACACAATCTGGGTTCTACAAACGGACTGGATTCACATCGCCTTCTGTGCTGCCTGTCAGTGCTTCCAGATTCCATTACACCATTGTCTGCATCTGTTATAGGCAAAAAGCCCGATTTATATCTGTTTTTTTTTTTGTGCAGAGAAACATTCTCTAAGATTTGAACTAAGGGGGATTTCACCAGCTTGGAGAATGAGAGTTTAAGGGCAGTACAAGTGATGTGTTACTCCTGGAAAATAAACCGTGGCTTGGAGATTAGGAACCTAATCAGTTTGGTATGAGCCAGGAATTTCCCTTGTGAGATAATCCTACTACCCGGGGTCATCCAGCCTCCCTAGAAAATAGTGACACATTTTGATACAGAGGTACCGGGCGTATGACCGGGGTATATCCGTGTATCATGTGATATTGCCATAATCTGCCGTAAACTGCTTGTTCCTAGCCTATCAGCTTCTATGAAATATTGACATTATTTTCCTCTTTGTTTAAAGATTCAGAGGTCAGACAGCATTAGTTGGTAAAATAAAGCCCATGAATCTAGACATACAGAATTTATCTACCTATTTACTGTTATTCAGTGCAGAAGAACAGGCAGTTCTTTGTAAGAAGACCGCAATTCCAATATTATGGAATGGCCTGCGGTTGATTCAGGATTCAGGAATCAACAGCACGTGAGCACCCCCAGATCCGTCAGAGCCAACAGGCCTGCCTGCCATTCTCCAATGAACCAAGTCTTAATCTCTCTAAAATAGGCCAGAGTCACTGCTTTAATCATCCATCAGCCATAGCACATTGTCTGCTTAGGGTCATTTTTCTCTAGGAGTGTGTGTTCTAAAGCACAAGGCAAGACTTCTTCCTCTGCGGAGGGCCCAGTGGATTGCCACGTGTATGTGATAGACACGTACTATACACGGATACCCTTAGGGAGCAAGAGTTGAATAATTTTAATCACACAGCCATGACTTTTTTGAGGACTGAACTGGAGAAGAAGCAGCCAGCAGCTCAATGCATCTCTCTCTGGTGTTAACCCTTAGAGGAAAACGAGTTTTCTAAACATCTTGGGGGAAAGCAAGGCTTCCTGACCAATTAATTCTCTGCGATTGATCAGGGGGTAAGATCTGTGGTGCCAGTGGAGTAGAGTGTATTATAAAAGCAGTATGGGACATAGAGATAATGATTGAAACTGAGAAAAATCAAGGAGAATCAAAATTCTGATGCTCCAAATAAGCACCAGAAAAAAACTATTAATTTAGTCACACAAAGGCAGGTTTCTGCTCTGTGTGTGCCAGATTTCACATGTGGAATTTTTCTACCTATAATCCCATCAGCTCATTTTTTATCCATTCACTCATTTATTCATCAGACAGTGTTTTGGGCTCAGCATGGTAGATTTCTGTTGATGCAGAGAGCAGAGGAGAATTTTCATTCAAATCCATTTCTAACAGAATACAGACTTCTTGTCTTGGAAGCAACCTTAATTCTCCAAACCAGCCTCTGAGGAACAGCGCAGTATGCCTATGTTTGGCAAAATGTTTTATAAAATCAATAATCAACCTTTTTTTTTTTTTTTCAGGGCTGCACTTGCAGCATATGGAAGTTTCCCATCTAATCAGAGCTACAGCTGCCAGCCTATGCCTCAGCCACAGCCACAGCCACAGCAACACGGTATCTGAGCCGCATCTGCAACCTACACCACAGCTCACGGCAGTGCTGGATACTTAACCCACTGAGCGAGGCCAGAGATGGAACCCACATCCTCACGAATACTAGTTGGACTGATTTCCACTGTGCCACAATGGGACCTCCTTGTCTTTTAAAACATAACATTAAAAATGGGGATGACGTCCTGTGTCCCTTTTCTCCAACCAACAACCTGGTATCGTTATGGACATAGTAGACCTTTAATGAATATTTTTTAAGAGAAGAAAAGTCTGTGTATGTATGTGTACATATATATATATATATATATTTATATGTACGTACACACACATGCTCACCCCTCATAGGAAAACAACAGTTTATCCTGCTACATATCAATTCTATTAATTTGAACAAGGGATCACTATGTAGAAGGTATTGCCATGATAAATCATAGTTGCATTAGCAAAAAAGCAAATGGTAGATCCAGAAGGCCAAGGGAGGTAATTCATCCACATAGGTGTCAGGGTGACAGTATCCAATTATTAGCAAATTAGTTTTTTGTCACTTTCAAGGAAACCGAATGTTTTCTTATCTTCCCAGATATTGGATATTAAAATTCCTTCCATAAATGCTTTGGATTTATAAAAAGACTCATTAGTTCAAAGTGCCAGAATTTTCTGGAAACCAATTCGGTCTTGCCTTTGGGCAAGGTGACAAAACATATTTACTTGCTCAAATGCCCTAAATACAAAATATCAGCTTACAATGGCCCTGCCTAAGCCACTGGCACAAAACACCTCATTAAAGAGTCCCCCTGGGAGTTCCCGTGTGGGCTCAGCAGGTTAAGGATCCAGCACTGTCACTGCAGTAGCTCGTGTTACTGCTGTGGCATGGGTTCGATCACTGGCCTAGGAACTCCCACATGCTGCAGGCACGTGGGTGGCCAAAAAAAAAGAAAAAGTCCTCCTAATACAAAATTGGTGAATACATTACTTTTTGTCTTCAGCTTTATTCAAAACCTTTGGTTTTAAACTTTGAATGTGCTGTTCTAATAAATGTTCTTGGTTGCCAGAAACAAAAACAGAACAGAAAAGGGTAGAATGAAATACAATAAAAAGAGGAGAGTTTGCTGAAACAATATAAGGAGGACTCAAGAAAATGAAATTGGACTTCATGAAAACAGTACTTAAAATCTGGGAAGCCAGGAACCAAGTTCTCTCTCTTTCCTTCTCCCCTCCCATCCCTGCTCCATCTTCTCTGGGGATGGGTCTCTCTGGCCACGTCCTTTCCTCTCCCGGCTTCCTGCTCCTCTGTTACAGTTTCATCTCTGCATGTTGTCTTGCCCTGCTTCCTTCTGCTTTGATTCCCTTTCACTGGGAGTGGTTGGAGCTGGTTATGGTGACCTTTAGTTTCTAACTATAGCTTCTGGCCTCTGAGTTCAAACTGTTGATATTCACTGATAGTAAGACAGCCACTGGCCAGGACTACTTGGCTTTTTTTTTGAGGTCGGTTACCATCCCTGGCCTACCTGGTTATAAAATATCAGCCCTTTAGCATGGTCTAGGGCTGGAGCAAGGGGACAGAGAAGGTGGCACAAGGTGGTGCCTTCCAGCTCTGCCAGCGCTTAGAGCAATGATCAGAACTCTTAGAAGTCAAACTTCCTTTACTGCAACTGTCCATGCATCTCATAAAATTAAAACTATGTGTTGAATTCAGCTTTATCTTTTGTCCTGTCATTTATTTATCTTCAGTAAATACTTACTAAAGATCGGCTACAAGACTGACACTGAACTGTGGGGAGAAATTTTTTTATCTTCCTGGTTTCTCAGTAGATGATATTTTGGTTCTGACATACCAAAATATTCTTCCATTTAATGTCAAATGGAAGAAACGAAAGAAAATAACTATATTTTTAAAATGTCTTTTTTTCAACCTAAGTATGCTTGTTTGTCATTAGACATGATCTAAGTTGTAGACATTTGGAATTTAAGGAAAACAGGCCTTGTCCTCAGGCTGTCCCTTCATGAACTAAATGTGTAGAATGTGGGCGAGTCAGCTAAACATACTTCTTCAGCTTTCTCATCTCAAATTGGGACAAATAATATCTATTGTGCATTCCTCACAGAGGGTCCTTATAAGAGGATAAAAGTAAAGATACTCTGTATGTGCAACAACATGAGATTTATTATTACTTCTCAAAAAGTTTCCGAGCAAAGCAGTTTTGGATTTGTTGGAAATTCTATGTCCTGCCCCATCGTATTGCTTTTAAAACACAGTTGAAGGAGTTCCAGCTGTGGCTTGGCAGTAATGAACCCGACTAGTACCCATGAGGATGTGGGTTCAATCCCTGGCCTCACTCAGTGAGTTAAGGATCCGGTGTTGCTGTGAGCTGCAGAGTAGGTCGCAGACGCAGCTTGGATCTGGTGTTGCTGAGGCTGTTGCCTAGGCCGGCAGCTACAGCTCCAATTTGCCACCCCCCCATACACCCTGGAACTTCCGTATGCCATACCTACAGCCCTAAAAAGATAAAAAAACAACCCCCCCACAGTTGGAGTTTATGTCTGTTTTGTTTTTTTCAGTCACATCATTTTAGGGCTTCTGACATCCAGAATAGTTAAATCATAAATATATACACTAGTTGATTTTTTTGCATCCCTAAAGAGGAAAAAAGTACAAAGATTACTTAAGTAGATATAAAATTAACCCAATTTTCCAGTTTTTCCAAACATGTATAGAGTGATAATGATATAAACTTGCAGTAATCTTGAATATCTGTCCAGCACTTGTGCACTTCTGCAAGGAGACCTTTTCCAAATCATAGAAGCACACAGCTCATTCTATGAGAAAACGCCATTATTTTCAAGGCCAGACAAAAGGAAATGAATTTCAGTTGAGGCCGAAGACATTTTAAATAAGACCTAAGATAGACTCTCTGAAAGTATTTATTTCTACCTAATGCTAGAGTTCTTTAAAAACCTCATACTGAGGGATAGGGCAGTTCTGTGGTTTACTCTAACTCTCGCTTTTAATAAGACCTATCAGTATGTTCTATCTTCGTTTCCTGTTCTTTCTGTCTGGAATGTTAGCCTTCACTGCCTTGGGACAGATGCTTCATCCTGTCAGCCCCAGTCCCTCCTTTTAAAGCAGCCCAGACATCATTCCCTTCGGCAACTTCATTAGCCCTTTAATTCAGAGTCGGGCAGACCTGGGCAATGAGTCTTTTCTGAAAACTTGCCAGGTGATTCTACAGCATCACCAGGGTTACACAGGAATTCCGAGGAGGAAACGGGGAGAACTCATTCTTTTTTTTTTTTTTTTTAAACGAGTGGCCGCACCTGCGGCATATGGAAGTTCCCAGGCCAGGGATCGAGCCACAGCCACTGAAGAAGCAACGCCCAGTAGTTATGCTGCGAGCCACAGGGGAAGTCCGAGAACTCATTCTCAGAGCCCCGGTTCTGTTTCAATACAAGCTTACTCCCATTCTCTGGAGGGGAGTCAGGGTAGCATTTACTTTGCCAAGTTGTTGTGGTCAACTTTGCAAGTAGCCACTTCTCCTTGGCCAGAATGAGAGACCCGGTTAAAGTCAAGTGAGTGGTAAGAAGACCAGGTCCACTGTCTCCCATCTCGCAGGGACAAGGTAGCTATTAATTAGGAGGAAAAATGTGGGCTAGGGAAAAAAAAAATGACAAAATGGGGAGTTCCCTTCGTGGCTCAGTGGTTAAAGAATCCGACTAAGAACCTTGAGGTTGTGGGTTTCTATCCCTGGCCTTGCTCAGTGGGTTAAGGATCCAGGGTTGCCATGAGTTGTGGTGTAGTTTGCAGACGTGGCTCGGATCCCACGTTGCTGTGGCTGTGGTGAAGGCCGGCAGCTACAGCTCCTGTTAGACCCCTAGCCTGGGAACCTCCATATGCCACAGGTGCGGCCCTAGATAAAGGCAAAAAGACAAAAAAAAAAAAAAAAACCACAATGGAAGTGAAGCAGGTGAATATATTTCTCCCTTATAGAATTCTGTTGCTTTGAGTCTGTGAGTCCTCTGCCTTGGTATCATTGAAAGAGGTATTTTTCTCATCTTAAAGCATAAAGTGTGTTTCTGGCATGCCACACATAGAGCTTTCAGCTGTATTGGTGTTTCTCAAAGGAGGCTTGGGGACTGCCTGCCTCAGTGGCTCCCGGTGCTTCATAAAATGCAGTTTCCAGAGCCCCTTCCCAGGTAAATGAAGAAGAATTGCTGCAGTGACATTGGAGAATCTGCATTTTTATTAGATTTTTACTTGTTCATGTGTACTTAGGGTGTTTTTTAAAGGTACCTCTGCTCTCAATAAATGTATTTGTTTTATTTTTAAAACAAAGCAGACCATAAAAATAAAAACAAAGCAGGAGGCAGGAGAAGATTGTCTGTCTTCTTTAAAGTACATGGAAATGAGTTTATTTTTGTGTGTGGTGCTCAAGAATGTTCTGATTTTATTCTTTTATATGCAACTGTCCAGTTTTCCCAGCACCACTTATTGAAGAGATTATCTTTCCTCCACTGTATGTTTTTGCCTCCCTTGTCGTAAATTAGTTGACCATCTGTGTTTGGGTTTATTTCTGAGTTTCTGTCCGGATCCACTGATCTATATCTCTGTTTTTGTGCCAGAACCGTAATGTTTTGATGACTGTAGCTTCATAGTATAGCCTGAAGTCAGGGAATCTGATTCCTCCAGCTCGTTTTTCTTTCTCAGGATTTCTCAAGTTATTTGGGGTCTTTGGTGGTCTTTAAAATATTTTGTTCTACATAAAGGCAAAAAGACAAAATAAAATAAAATAAAATAAAATATTTTGTTCTAATTCTATGAAGAATGTCATTGGTAATTTGACAGGGATTGCATTGAATCAATAGATTGTGTGGTGTAGTCATTTTGACAGTATTGATTCTTCCAGTCCAAGAGCATGGTATATCTTTCCATCTGTGCCATCTTTAATTTCTTTATCAGCAACTTATAATTTTCAGAGTACATATCTTTTGTCTTTTTAGTTAGGTTTATCCCTAGGTATTTTATTCTTTTGGAGGGGATGGTAATTGGGATTGTTTCCCTAATTTCTCTTTCTGATCTTTCATTGTTAGTATACAGAAATATAGTAGATTTCTGTATGTAAATTTTCTATCTCTCAACTTTGCCAAAAGATACACATACCCTTGTGTTCATTGCAGAACTATTCACGATAGCCAGGACATGGAAGCAACCTAAATGTCCATTGATTTAAGAAGATGTGGTGCATATATATGATAGAATGTTACTCAGCCATCAAAAAGAATGAAATAATGCCTTGCAGCAACATGGATATAACCAGAGATTCTTGTACTAAGTGAAGTAAATCAGAAAGAGAAATACAAATACCACATGATATCTCTTATATGTGGAATCTAAAATATGACACAAATGAATCTATCTGCAAAACAGGAACAGACTGAAAGCCATAGCGAACAGACTTATGGCTGCCAAGGTGGAGTGGGGAGAGAGTGGAATGGACGGGGAGTTTGGGGTTAGTAGATGCACACTGTTACATTTAGAATGGATGAGCAATGAGGTCCTACTGTGTAGCACAGGAACTACATCCAATCTCTTAAGATAGACCATGATACAAGATAGTATGAGAAAAAGAGCACATATGTGTATGTATGGCTGGGTTACTTTGCTGCACAGCAAAAACTGGCACAACATTATAAATCAACAGTAATAAAAACATTTTTAAAATGCAAAAAATAAAGTACATGCAAACAATAGAGCTCCTGGTTCATTGAGGAGTATGGTGGCCCAGACAGCAGATTCCTGGCTGTCCGTACTGGAAATGAGGCTCCTCCTGCTGTCAGAATTTGCCATTTTAATAAGCAAGAGTCTCCTGTTCCAAAGAGCATTACTGTTTCACATAGGAATGTGTTGCACACCTTCGTATCACTTTGGACCAGACAATATTGTTTGACTGCAGGTGTTCTCCAGGAAGGCTTTAGAAATCAGTTCAGCTAAAAGGCAGGAGTAAGTAATGTTGTTTTAAGAAGGCTGACTTGATGGAGAGGGCATAGACCCCAGCCCAGTAAAGTAATTCAAGGCCACAAAGTTTGTCCTCCACAAACCAGGCAGAGGTCACACTCTACACTTGCAGAGATTCTCCTTTCATAAAGGAGACTTCCATTGTCTCAGGAGCTGGCCCTGCTCTCAAGAAGCACTGAGAAGCAGCAGAAGCAATGAAAGGGATTGGGATCCACGGCCAACCACACCCTAGTAGAGATCCCAGGAGGAAGGGAACCAGGCTTGTCTTAAAAAAAAAACATGAAAAGGGGCATTTCTTGTCCTACAAATCACATGTGAATTCACATCATTCAGGTTCATAAGGTTTTAGAATTTAATCCACAGATGGGAGAACAAAGCTCATTCTCAATGGCTCACTTACAGTGAGGGTAAAGACAATTCATGCTCCACCACTGGTCACTGGAGGCCACCTCCAGAGGCTTAAATGAAAGCAACTTGGCAACCACATTGGCATAAAAATGGCACAGAAGTCCTAGGCCAATTGTAAGCACAAGAACCGCATTTTAAATGTTCTGATTTCAAGCTTTGAGTAGGCACTTACTGAATACTTGCAGATGTGATGGGTGTAGCAATTGGCAATGAGATAGCTCCCTTCCCTGCCAGGCAGCTGCAGTCTGTTTTTTCACAGACTGTTTGTCAGGATCTGTTTGGTGATAGACACAAGCCTCACAGTATCTGGTGCCAAGACTTGATTTGAAACCAAATGGGAAAGAACTGAACAGGTGGGAAATATCCAGGTGTTTCTGGAGTTAAACTGATTTTGCTCTTGTCATCATCAAGAAAAGGAAACTTGAGATTAAACAGTAAGTTGCTCACAAAAAGGTCAGGCACTGGAACAGAAAACAGTAGGAGCAGCTTGTTAAAATTAATCCAACCTGAGTAATTTAAATAGACTTTAAAAATCATTCACAGAGCATGTGGGGATGGGAAGATACTAGTGTAACTTTTATGGGTAGTTTAAATTGTTTAATTAGTATGTCTTCCTTTAAGATGAAATGCATCAAACGATAAACAGATGGCTGTTGAGTAAACTGGTTTACTACTCTTCAGTATTAGCCATGCAAGCAGAATGCCTGCTTGATTCATTAATCCGGTTGTTCTTATCCATTGTTTAATAAATGACAGTAGTTCGGAAAACATCCAATTCATACCCTGCTGCTAGCCTTTCATGGCATTGACATTATTGTTAATCCATATTCTCTTACAGATAAATGTAATCATCCTTATTATACAGATATGAAGTGTACAGACCCACACAATCAGAATGACTTCCTTCACAACCCAGCATAAAGAATGCATACTCATAAGCTTGAATTGAAAATTAAAAAAAAAATAGTTCTGTCATGAGACAAAGCATCTCTACAAGCAGTTAACTAAAATGAAATTGCAAAAACATAATAAGCTCTGAAGTTTCTGGCTCCTTGTTCATCAGGGCAGCCACCCCAATCTCCAGTTCATGTCTCCCCTTCTCACCTAAGAGTTGCCAGTGAAAAGCAGCAGGTCTTGGGAACATCAGAAAGAAGGAAGCACACTTAGAAAGCCAAGTGAGCTGGTGACCCAAACAGGGAATGGGGACATCCAACATAGAAAAGGAAGAGACTTCTAGTCATAATAATAATCAAGATGGATCATGGAACTTGGAAATGATGACATAGAGCATGACAAAAATATACAGACTATAGAGTAAGGGGATAGTTTCTTAGGAAATTAATTTTCCAAATATGCAGAATATAAAGCACTCCTTAAAGGAGGGAAGGGTAGGGAAGACTAGATGAGACCCAGACTTAGAGGGTATTCTCATCTTGTAAGGAAGGGCATAGACTTGTGGATAGTGATGTCTTTCCTAGTTTTGATTGTCATAGTCTGAATAAGTAGTAATAAAATAAGGTATCAAAGTAGGACAAAAGAAAAAATGTTGGTAAACATAATAAATAAAAAGAAAGAAAGCAGAAGATGGTTTAGGAGAAATGGCAACACTAGTTTCATATAAATGGGGATTATGTTTAGGGAACTAACATAGTGTCTAGGTATGCAGTCCTCTTCAAAGGTAGCAGAGAAATGTCTTAGGAGCTTCTTCTCCCTGAGTTCACAGAAAGTAGTTTTCTACATTAGAGAGGGGAACAATGCCAAGCAAGAATTTCCAATACTTTAGTGACTTGCGTTGAATTGGCTGAAAAAGTGAAGCCCATGGCACCAGAAAGTTAGAGTCTTCTTTTTGGTATGATATACTTGATGCAGAACCAGATGAGCTTTAAAACAATCCATTTGAATTAAGAAATGCAAAAAAAAAAAAAAAAAAAGGGAAAGAAAAGAAAAAAGATCACTGATCTTACACTTGTTTATTTTGATTCATCAGATCTTAAATTCTTGAAGCTGGCCATAGAAGGTACCACAGAGAGCTTTTACTTACATCAGATAAGTCAGAGAAAGAGGGAGAGAAATGAAAATCAACCCCAAGCACACCATCAAATAATCAAAGATCAGGTTGTCCTGCCTTTCCAGTTTCATTAAATTCAGATATCTCTAAGGTTGATGATGCTGAGCAGGTATAAACTAGAGACTCACAGAACTAAAAGGACTTTTACAAACTGTCTTACTGAATCATCATCTTTCACAAATGAAGAAACAGGTCCCCAAGAAGGTGAAGAGCCTTGTATGAGATCACACAATAATTTAACAGCAATCAACACGAGAATTCTGGTCTGTTGACTGAGGCCACTCTCATTCCACTGCAGCACACTGTTTTTCAGTGAGAAATGTCTCATCTGATCTGTTTCATTTATGTATCTGGTCATTGAATGTCCCCACTGACCATAGTAAATGAGGCTAGATGGCAGTTACAATACATAACACGTTCTCTAAAGATCTCATCTTTCTGTGCAATGCATTTTTATTCACTCTGATGGGTTATTTTCACCTCGTGCATTATAAAACATCTCTTAGAATTAATTCTAAAAAAAAACTTAAAAGTTATAATTTTCCAGCATGACCTGTACCACCAAAATCCTGATACATGCATATTAAGGGATATTTTACAGAAGGGTAGTGAATTTTTTCCAGCTAAAAGCCACAGGTTTTTCAAAGATATCAAATGTTGGTTAAATGGAATTTTTATAGGCTGGCATGAGAAATCAGACACATACAGTTTTAAAAGTTAAGACATAGCCAGGGAGTAAATCAACTATATCTTAAAAAAAAAAAAATCTAGAAATATTTTTAAGGCAAACATAAGAATAAAATACATAAAAGAATAGCTAGTGTTTATTGAGCTTAAACCCTTCACAAAATGAATCACAGACCTAAGTGTAAAATGCAAAATATACAATTCATAAAAGATAACATAGGAGAAAACCTAGATGACCTTAGGCATGACAATGACTTTTTGCAAAGGTGCAATTCATGAAAGAAATAATGGATAAGCTGGGCTTCATTAACATTAAAAACTTCTGCTCTGTAAAAAATAATGTTAAAAGAATGAGAAGACAAGCCACCGATTGGGAAAAATATTTGCAAAAGATGCATCTGATAAAGTACTGTTGTCCAAAATATACAAAGAACACTTAAAATTGAAGTGGGAAAATAAACCAATTTAAAAATGGACTAAAAACCTTTAAAAAAAAAATTATGGCTGCACCTGCAGCAAATGGAAATACCCAGGTCAAAGAACAAATCCAAGCCACAACTGTGACCTACACCGCAGCTGCAACACTGGAGCTTTTTTTAAACCACTGGGCCAGGCCAGGGATCAAATCTGCACCTCTGGGCTGACCTGAGCCTCTGCAGTACGTTTCTTAACCCACTGTGCCATGGCAGAAATCCAGTGTTTTGTTTTGTTTTTTAAATGGGCTAAAAACTTTAACAGACGTCTTATTGAAAAAGATGTAAAGATGACAGATGAGCCTGTGAAAAGATGCTCCACATCATAAGTCATCAGGGAAATGCAAATTAAAACAACAATGAGATATGAAAACACTTTCAGAATGGCCAAAATCTAAAACACTGACAGCACCAAGTGCTGGTGAGGATGTGGAGCAACAGGAACTCTCATTCACTGCTGGTAGAAATGCGAAATGGTACAGCCACTTTGGAAGACAGTTTTGTGTTTTCTTACAAAACTAAACATTCTTTTATAGAATCCAGCCATTATGGTTCTTGGTATTTACCCACAGGAGCTGAAAACTTATGTCCACACAGAACCCTGCAAATGGATGTTTGAAGCAATCTTATTCATAATTGCCAAAACTTGGAAGCAATCAAGATGTCCTTCAGTAGGCGAATGAATAAACAAACCGTCATCCATCCAGACGATGGAATATTATTCAATGCTAAAACGAAATGAGCTATCGAGGCATGAAAAACATGTAGGAAGTTTAAGGTCATTTTATTAAGTGAAAGAAGCCAACTGAAAAGGTTATGTACTACATGATTCCAACGAATGACATTCTGGAAAAGGCAAAACTGTGGAAACAGTAAAAAGATCAGTGGTTGCAAGGGTGATTTAGGGATGAAGATGAATAGGCAGAAAACAGGATTTTTAAGGCAGTGAAAAAATTCTGTGCGATACCATAACGATGCATAAATGTCATGATACACTTGTCCCAAGTCAAAGGAAAGTGCAACACCAAGAGTGAACCTTAATATAAACTACAGACTTTGAGCAATTGTAATGTGTCCATGTAGGTTCAATTATAACAAATATTCCATTCTGATGGTGGATGTTGTCGTTGGGAATTATGCATGTGTGGGGCAGATGGTATATAGGATGTCTCTATATGTTTTAATTTTGCTGTGAACCTAAAACTTAATTTTGCTGTGATCCTAAAAAATAGTCTTAAAAAAAGATAATAATGATACTTTGCAGTGTTAAGGCTTAGATATATTAGAGGTAGGTCAAGTGATGAAGCATACTCAAGTGCTCAATAAATAGTGGCTATTATTTTAACATTATTTTTATTTATGCAATTGTTTTTTTGTCTTTTTGTCTTTTTTTTTAGAGCCATACCTGTGGCATATGGAAGTTCCTAGGCTAGGAGTCTAATCAGAGCTGTAGCTGCCGGCCTACACCTCAGCCACAGCCATACCAGATCCAAGCAGTGTCTACAACCTACACCACAGCTCATGGCAATGCCGGATCCTTAACCCACTAAGAGAGGCCAGGGATCAAACCCACAGCCTCATGGTTCCTAGTTGGATTTGTTTCCACTGCGACACGACGGGAACTCCTATGTAACGGTTTTTATTCCAAAAGATAGATGTTAAGTTCCTTGAGGAAAGGCCCTATATTTTATTTCCAACATGTGCTGGAAGTGGACATATGACACATGATGGAATTTTGCTGGAGTAATTCAGTCTTTCTATTGGAATAATTCATTCTTAATCAAACTCAATTGCCCCTAAATGTTTATTTGCAGGGGGAAAAAAAAGTTGGTAATTTCAATTCAGATGTAGAATAGACACTGCTTTGCTGGGCCAAGATCAAAGAAACATTTGCTTTAAAGCTAAAATAAAGCATAACATTGACAAAGTAAAACCACATTTAATCCTCCAGTTAAGTAAAGGTAGCCCTAACTCGCATCATAATTACTAAGACTGTTGATTGCTGCTTGCTCATTGAGACCCTGGTAATAATCATCTGTTGTTTCATTGGAGAAATTTCCAAAGGAAGAGGCTGTGTTGGGCAATGTAGCATATAATTCTCATAGGGATTCCTCCCTGCCCCACCCCGCCACCATGTCCCTTAGTTCCTTATTCTAGATGTTTTTGTCTAAGCCCTTTCTAAATATGGTAGGCAATTGATTTATGAAGTCATTGAATTTAAGAGCTGCTTGGGATCTTAGCAACTGTGCTTCATTTTGCAGGCAAATGAGAGTTGATTTGTGAATACGCAGCATTCCATGAGAGCAAAAAAGATGAAAGACCAACGGTCACATAGTAAAGGAACGATTTTTGCAGTGAAATCCAAACTAATTTTTCTGTCATAAAAACAAGTCACTGGTGCTTAAGCCCAAGTCACCAAACTGAAACTTAATACCTAACTTAGTTTGACCCTCTCCCAGGACTGGAATCTTAAATGGAATGACCTGATAAGCACTTGGTGAGTTAATGTCTGATAGACCCCTGCCGCTCCTAAAGGAAGGTGACCTTGACACAAAAACATTCTTTGCTGGTATAACTTCCTTGCCCTCCTAATGCCCACCCTTTCTGCCTTGCATTTTGTCTTAGTATCTTGGACCACATTTCTACCTGCTAGATGGAATGCTGCGTATTCACAAATCAACTCTTTGAATAAAGCCATTAAGATTTAGTATTTAGGGAGTTCTCCTCGTGGCGCAGCGGTTAACGAATCCGACTAGGAACCATAAGGTTGCGGGTTCGATCCCTGGCCTTGCTCAGTGCGTTAATGGTCTGGCATTGCCGTGAGCTGTGGTGTAGGTTGCAGAAGTGGCTGGGATCTGACATTGCTGTGGCTGTCGTGTAGGCTGGCAGCTGTAGCTCCGATTCAACCCCTAGCCTGGGAACCTCCATATGCCACGGTGCGGCCCTATAATGCAAAAAAAAAAAAAAAGAAAGAAACAAAATGATTTAAGATTTACTCAGTTGAATTTTGCTTTTTAACATTATTAGAATGTTTTTAAGGGAAACAAGAAAAATATCATAAAAATAATCCCATGAAACTATTACGGAAAACAAAACAAAGCCAAAAATCTCTCTCAACTGATTTGGAAATCCCAGAGGCAGCAAAATGTTAAAAATGTAAAATAAAGACAAAGAATAAACCCACACATTAAATGTAAATTTCTGCTAGCAAAATACCAGAGGAAAACATTTTCTTTATTTTTCTTCTTTTTTTTCCTTCAGAATGCATGTGAACCCAATGTGAGGCCATGGCCATTCTGCTTTCTTTTGTGTTTTTTCTTCCCACACATTGCAATTCTAATCCTGCATCTTTCTTGTGTTTGAAAACCAAATCAGACGCTGTATGAGTCACACATTTAGATCTGCTGACGGGGATCAGGATTCCTCGCAGAGCACGGCTTCCTCTTACCCTTGCTTAACTTTTTCTTTCTTTATCCTCTCCGATCTGGGTCCACCAATTTTATATTTCTAAGCAATTAATTTTTTGGCTGGGGTGCGCGATCCACAGGTGTGGAAGCTGGCAGCGCACTGATGGGCTCCATCTGTTGGCAGCTGATAACAGCCTCCTGGGGGCTCCGGGGAGCAGTTGCTGCGCTCAGAAAAGCCAGCAGCCTCATCTGCCTACAGGCAGGCGGGCCGGCAAAAGCCCCATTGTTATTCAACAGGAACAATGGGTTACAGACGGCACGTTTAAGGGCACAGTGGGGAGACCCTGGGAGGGGGCAGTGGGCCCCCATTGAGTGATGCTTCCTCTAAAGCCCACAGTATTTTTCTCTCTTTGAAAAAAAAAAAGACTGGATGAGGAAATGGGAATTTTGTGATAGGTCTAGTAGGAAAGCTTGTAATTCCTGACTCTTCTTGGCTTTATGCTTTAAAAAAGAAAGATGAGGGAAGGGGAATAGTTATAATAATTATAATTTAGTTGCAATGTAAATAAATAAATACAGAAATGGTAGGGCTGTCCTCAGGGCCTCTGGAGGGATTTGGTTGAACTTGTGGGTTTTTCTTGGAATAGAAATAGCAATATTCGATGTTCTAGAAGGGCACCACAATGCAGGTGACACTCCACTTCCGCAGAAAGGTGAGCTAGCTAGGCGTGCCTTTAGGGCAAGTGGGGTGGAGGTAAAATGAAAATCACTTTAACTGTAAAACAGGTATTCTAGAGCAAGTGGAGAAGCAGGGCAAAGACTTTCAAATCAGAAAGATTTTTAAAATTTTCTTGAAAAATTTTAAAGTATAGTTGATTTACAATGTTGTGTCAATTTCTGCTGTACAGCAAAGTGACCCAGTCATGTGTGTATATATATATATATACATACACACATATATATATATATTCCCTTTCTTATCTTCCATCATGATCTATCCCAAGAGACTGGATCTAATTCCTTGTGCTGTACATTAGGACCTCATTGCTTATCCGTTCTAAGTGTGATAGTTTGCATCTACCAACCCCAGACTCCCCATCCGTCCCACTTCCTCTTGGCAACCACAAGGCTGTTCTCTATGTCCATGAGTCTGTTTCTGCTTTGTAGATAGATTCATTTGTGCCATATTTTAGATTTCACATGTAAATGAAATCTATAGTATTTGTCTTTCACTTTCTTAGTATGAGAATCTATAGTTGCATCTAAAGTTATTTATAATTAGCAAGTATTTCAGTTTTGAGCAAATGGTTAACATATAATATTTGGAGACAGTTTCTGAAGCCTTAAGAAGCAGAAGTTTCAGGTCTTTCTTGTCCCATTGTATTGTTCGCTCAAACACCATTTAGGGACAATTTAGCTTCATCTGAATGTACCCATCCCACTTTTGCCAAAAGAAGCAGTGAAGCAATCAGTTCTACTTTGATGCGTGAAGTTGATGGTTTAAAAAGAAGCGGTCTTCAACGTACTGAATTGGATTTTTTTCCCCTTTCCTTATGTATGTTCTTTCTCTCTCTTTTTTTTCTCTCTCCCTACCTCCTCTTTAGAATTCAGTTAATGTAAGTCCTCTCCCAAGAGATGAGCACATCCTGGGACCTTTCTGAATCCAAGCTTCTGATAGCAGTCTTTGTTCATGGACAGCTCAGACCTCTGTCAGACCCACTGACCAGTGGGCATCCAACTACCTTCTTCAGTACTTTTATCTGCTTCAGGAAACAATCTCTGTGAACATTTGAGAATCCATAATGGGTAAGGAATTTAAATGTATATTTGCTAATAATCATATAAAACGACTTGTTAACCCTTTTTTTTTGTCTTTTTGTCCTTTTATGGCCCCACCTGCGGCATACTGAGGTTCCCAGGCTAGGGGTCTAATCCGAGCTGTAGCTGCCAGTCTACTCCAGAGACACAGCATTGCCAGATCCGAGCCATGTCTGCGACCTATCCCACAGCTCACGGCAACGCCAGATCCTTAACCCACTGAGCAAGGCCAGGGATTGAACCCTCAACTTTATGGTTCCTAGTCAGGTTCATTTCCGCTGAGCCACAATGGGAACTCCTTCTTAACCCTTTTCACAGCTGCTGTAGGAAGATGAATATATTTCTTTTTTTTTCCATTGCTTAATGAATTTGATTACAATTATAGGTGTACAAAAGTCATCACAACTAGTTTGATAGCATTTCCGTCCCAAACCCTCTGTGCATCCCCCCACCCCCCCAGATTGTCTTATTTGGAAACCATAGGTTTTCCAAAGTCTGTGAGTCATTATCTGTTCTGCAAAGAAGTTCATTGTGTCTTTTTAGTTTCCACATGTAAGCGGTAGCATTGGATGTTGCTGTCTAATTGACTAGTTTCACTTCGCATGATAATTTCTGGGTCCATCCATGTTGCTATAAATGTTGTTATTTCGTTCCTTTTAATGGCTGAGTAATATTCCATTGTGTGTATGTACCATATCTTACCTGTCCACTCTGTCGATGGACATTTAGGTTGTTTCCATGACTTGGCTATTGCATAGAGTGCTGCATTGAACACTGGAGTACATGTGTCTTTTCGAGTCATGGTTTTCTCTGGATAGATGCCCAGGAGTGGGATTGCTGGATCTAATGGTAATTCCGTTTTGAGTTTTCTGAGGAATCTCCATACTGTTTTCCACAGTGGTTGCACCAATCTGCATTCCCACCAACAGTGTAATAGGAATCCTTTTTCTCCACACCCTCTCCAGCGCTTATCGTTCGTAGACTTTTTGATGATGGCCATTCTGGCTGGTGTAAGGTAGTATCTCATAGTGGTTTTGATTTGCATTTCTCTAATAACGAGAGATGTTGAACATCTTTTCATGTGTTTTTTTGTCATCTGTATGTCTTTTTTGGAGAATTGTCTGGTTAGATCTTCTGCCCATTTTTTGATGAGGTTGTTTGTTCTTTTGGTATTGAGCTGTAGGTGTTTGTAATTTTTGGAGATTAATCCCTTGTCAGTCGATTCATTTGCAAATATTTTCTCCCATTCTGTGAGCTGTCTTTTCATTTTGTTTAGGGTTTCCTTTGCTGTGCAGAAACTTTGAAGTTTAATTAAGTCCCATTTGTTTATTTTTCTTTTTATTGCCCTTACTCTGACAGATGGACCTGAGAAGATGTTGCTATCATTTATGTTGGAGAGTGTTTGGCCTGTGTTTTCCTCTAAGAGTTTTATACTGTCTGGTCTTATATCTAGGTCTTTAATCCATTTTGAATTTATTTTTGTGCATGGTGTTAGAAAGTGTTCTAATTTCATTCTTTTACATGTAGCTATCCAGTTTTCCCAGCACCACTTATTGAAGAGGCTGTGTTTTGTCCAATGTATATTCTTGCCTCCTTTGTCAAAGATTAGTTGACTATAGGTGCGTGGGTTTAATTCTGGGCTTTCTATCCTGTTCCACTGATTTATATTTCTGTCTTTGTGCTGGTACCATACGGTTTTGATGACTGTAGCTTTGTAGTAGAGTCTGAAGTCAGGGAGGCTGATTTCTCCAGCTCCATTTTTCTTTTTCAGGATGTCTTTGGCTATTCTGGGTTTTTTGTGCTTCCAAACAAACTTTAAAATATTATGTTCTAGTTCTGTGAAAAAGGTCCTTGGTAATTTGATAGGGATTGCATTGAATCTGTAGAATGCCTTGGGTAATATAGTTATTTTGATAATATTGACTCTTCCAATCCAAGAGCATGGTATGTCTTTCCATCTGTTCATGATATCCTTGATTTCTTTCATCAGTGTCATATAGTTTTCAGAGTACAGGTCTTTTGTGTCTTTAGGTAGGTTTATTCCTAAGTATTTAATTCTTTTTGATGCGATGGTAAACAGGATTGCTTCCCTAATTTCTCTTTCTGATCCTTCATTGTTAGTATATAGAAATGTATTAATTTTCTGTGTATTAATTTTGTATCCTGCGACTTTGCCAAATTCATTGATGAGCTCTAACAGTTTTCTGGTAGAGTCTTTAGCATTCCCTAGGTATAGTATCATGTCATCTGCAAATAGTGATAGTTTTACTTCTTCCTTTCCAATTTGGATTCCTTTTATTTCTTTTACTTCTCTGCTGTGGCTAGGACTTTCAAAACTATGTTGAATAGTAGTGGTGAGAGTGGACATCCCTGTCTCTTTCCTGATCTCAGTGGGAATTCTTTCAGCTTTTCACCATTGAGGATGATGTGAGCTCTGGGTTTGTCATAGATGGCCTTTATTATGTTGAGGTAGGTTCCCATATGCCCACTTTCTGAAGGGTGTTGGATTTTGTCAAAGGCTTTTTCTGCATCTATTGGGAGGATCTTATGCTTTTTATTCTTCAGTTTGTTAACGTGGTGTGTCACACTGATTGATTTGCGAATATTGAAGAATCCTTGCATCCCTGGGAAAAATCCCACTTGATCATGATGTACAATCCTTTTAATGTATTGTTGGATTCTGTTGGATAGTATTTTGTTGAGAATTTTTGCATCTATGTTCATCAGTGAGATTGGTCTGTAATTTTCTTTTTCTGTGGTATCTTTGTCTGGTTTTGGTATTAGGGTGATGGTTGCCTCATAGAATGAGTTTGGGAGTGTCCCATCCTCTGCAAGTTTTTGGAAGAGTTTCTGAAGGATAGACGTTAGTTCTTCTCTAAATGTTTGATAGAATTCACCTGTGAAGCCATCTGGTCCTGGGCTTTTGTTTGTTGGAAGTTTTTTAATCACAGTTTCAATTTCAGAACTTGTGATTGGTCCATTCATCTTTTCTATTTCATCTTGGTTTAGTCTTGGAAGATTGTGCTTTTCTAAGAATGTGTCCATTTCTTCTCGATTTTCCATTTTATTGCCATATAGTTGCATATAGTAGTCTCTTATGATCCTTTGTATTTCTGTGATGTCTGTTGTGACTTCTTTTTCATTTCTAATTTTATTGATTTGTGTCCTCTCTCTTTTTTTCTTGGTAAGTCTGGCTAAGGATTTGTCAATTTTGTTGATCTTTTCAAAGAACCAGCTTTTAGTTTCGTTGATCTTTTCTATGGTTTTCTTCGTTTCTATTTCATTGATTTCTGCTCTGATCTTTTTGATTTCTTTTCTTCTACTAACTTTAGGTCTTGTCAGTTCTTCCCTCTCTAGCTGCTTTAGATGTAAAGTGAGGTTGTTTATTTGAGCTTTTTCTTGTTTCCTGAGGTAGGCTTGTATTGCTATAAACTTTCCTCTTGAGATTGGTTTTGCTGCATCCCAGAGGTTTTGGAGTGTCATATGTTTGTTATTTGCTTCTAGGTATTTTTTAATTTCCTCTTTGATTTCTTCAGTGATCCATTGGTTGTTCAGTAGCATGTTGTTTAGTCTCCACGTGTTCGTATTTTTTGCCATTTTATTCTTGTTGTTGATTTCCAGTCGTATAGCATTGTGGTCAGAGAAGATGCTTGATGTGATTTCAATTTTCTTAAAGTTACTGAGGCTTGATTTGTAGCCCAGGATGTAATCAATCTTAGAGAATGTTCCGTGCGCACTTGAAAAGAATGTGTATTCTGTTGCTTTTGAATGGAATGTCCTTTAAATATCTATGAAGTCCATCTGATCTAATGCTTCATTCAGGGCCTGTGTTTCCTTATTGATTTTCTGCCTGGATGACCTGTCCATTGCTGTAAGTGGGGTGTTAAAGTCCCCCACTATGATTGTGTTATTGTTGATTTCTCCTCTTTTTAAGGTTGTTTGCAGTTTCTTTATATATTGTGGGGATCCTATGTTGGGTGCATAGATATTTAAAATTGTTATATCTTCTTCTCGGATTGATCCTTTGATCATTATGTAGTGCCCTTCCTTGTCTCTTAAAATGTTCTTCATTTTAAAGTCTATTTTGTCTGATATGAGGATTGCTACTCTGGCTTTCTTATGATTCCTGTTTGAATGGAATATTTTCTTCCATCCTCTCACTTTCAATTTGTATGTGTCCCTAGAAGTGAAGTGGGTCTCTTGAAGACAGCATATATATGAGTCTTGTTTTTGTATCCATTCAGCTAGTCTATGTCTTTTGGTTGGGGTATTCGGTCCATTAACATTTAAGGCAGTTGTTGATATATACGTTCTTATTGCCATTTTATTAACTGTTTTGGGTTTTTGTTGCTCTTTTTTCTTCCCTTATTCTCTTGTTGTCTCCTCTCACAAGATGACTATTTTTAATGTTGTATTTGAGTCAGTTTTTCCTATTTGTGTATCAATTGTAGATTTTTGGTTTGTGGTTACCCTGAAGTTTTGATATAGGAGTCTATATATAGATGAGATTATTTTAAGTTGTTGGTTTCTTAATTGCAAGTACATCTCCAGTGTCCTTCTGCATTTGTGCTCTCTTCTCACGATTTCTGATTTTGGTAGCGTAATTATGCATGGGTGATTTAGTATCTTTACTGTATATATGACTTTACTGGTGAGCCTTGTCATTTGTGGTGTTTTTGTTTCTGGTTGTGGCCTTTTCTTTTCTGCCTAGAGAAGTTCCTTTAGTATTTGTTGTAAAGCTGGTTTAGTGTTGCAGAGATCTCTTAGCTTTTGCTTATCTGTAAAGGTTTTGATCTCTCCTTCAAATCTGAATGGGAGCCTTGCTGGGTAGAGTAATCTTAGTTGGAAGTTTTTTCCTTTCATCACATTAAGTATATAATGCTGCTCCCTTCTGGCCTGCAGAGTTTCAGCTGAAAAATCTGCTGATAACCTTGTCGGGGTTCCCTTGGTATATCATTTGTTTCTTTTCCCTCACTGCTTTCAATATTTTTGCTTTGTCTTTAATTTTGGTCATTTTGATTAATATGTGTCTCGGGGTGTTCCTCCTTGGGTTTATTTTATATGGTACTCGTTGTGCTTCCTGGATTTGACTGAGTGGTTCCTTTCCCATATTAGGGAAGTTTTTGGCTATTATCTCTTCAAGTATTTTTTTCTGTCCCCTTCTCTCTCTCTTCTCCCTCTGGCACACCATAATATGGATGTTGGTGCATTTAACATTATCCAAGAGTTCTCTAATATTCTCCTCACTTCGTTTCAATCTTTTATATCTTTTCTCTTCCACATCAGTGATTTCCACTAATATGTCCTCCATGTCACTGATCGTTCTTCTGCCTCCTGTATTCTACTGTTGGCTACTTCTAATGAATTTATTTCAGTTATTGTGTTTTGTATCTCTTCTTGTTTAATTTTTACAGCTTGTATTTCTTTGCTCAGTGTTTCCTGTAAATTATCAATCTTTGCCTCAAGTCTATTTCCAATGCCTTGCATCATCTTCAGCATCAACAGTCTAAAGTCTCTTTCTTTGAGGCTGATAATCTCCTCATCACTGAGCTGTTTTTCTGGGCTTTTTTCTTTCTCCCTTATCTGAGTTACAGTTTTCTGTCCTTTCATTTTTGTAGGCTTTTGGTGTGGTGACCTTTGTGTCGACAATAGAGTTGTAGTCTCTCTTAGTTCTGGTGTTTGCTTCCCCTGTGGCTAAAGTTGGTATGGTGGCGGGGCTTGCTGTAGGCTTCCAGATGGGGGGGAACTGGTGCCTGCCCACTGGTAGGTGGGGTTGATTCCTATCCCTGTGATGGGTGGGGCTTTGTCTCTGGATGAGATTAGAGGCTGGCTGTGTGCCTGAGGGGTCTTTAGGCAGTCTGTTTACTGATGGGTGGGGCAGTGGTCCCACCTGGATTATTGTTTGGCCTGGGGCTTTTCAGTGCTGATGGGAGGGACCAGATTTTCCCAGAAATGGCCACCTCCAGAGAAATGCAGGCTGATGAATGTTCCCAAGAGCTTCACCTCCACTGCCCTTCCCCCACAACAAGGCACAGTCAGCCCTGTTTTCCCAGGAGATCCTCCAAGAATTGCAGTCAGGTTCTACCCTGATTCCTATGGAGACTTTGCTTTGCCCTGGGACCCAGTGCATGTGAAAGTCAGTGTGCACCTTTCAAGAATGGGGTCTCCTCTTTCCGCCAGTCCTGTGGAGCTCCTGCACACAAGCCCTGCTGGCCTTCAATGCCCGATGCTCCAGGTCTCTTTCTCCCTGTGCCCGATCCCCAGGCATGGGGATTTGACGTGGGGCTCAGAACTCTCAGTCCTGTAGGTGAGTCTCTGTGATACAGTTACTTTCCAGTCTGTGGGGCTTCCCACCCAGGAGTTATGGGGTTGCTTCTATCGCATAATCTCCCCTCCTACCTTTTGATGTGATCTCCTCTTTGTCTTCTGGAGTAGAATATCATTTTTGGAAGTTTACAGTCCATTTGGTTGAAGGTTGCTAGGCATTTGGTTGTAGTTTTGTTGTTTTTTGGGAGAGAAGATGAGCTCCAGTCCTTCTGTTCTGCCATCTTAATCCGGTCTCCCGATAAATATATTTCAATAAGCCTTTCTTTTCTACCCTTAGACTTAGGACCAACACCATCTACCAGAAAGAATCTGAGGTGTGAAACAGAACAGACGATTAAATTTGTCTAAACAGCACCAACACTTCTACACTTTAAGTGTAAAAACAGATTCAAGATGAATCCAGGAGTTCCCATTGTTGCTCAGTGGGTTAAGAACCTGGAATTGGTTGTCTCTGAGGATGCAAGTTTTATCCCTGGCCTCACTCAGTAGATTAAGGAACCAGCATTGCTGCAAGCTACATTGTAGGTCATAGATGCAGCTTGGATCCAATGTTGCCCTGGCTGTGGCATAAGCCTCAGCCACAGCTCTGATTTGACCTCCTAGCCAGGGAACTTCCATATGTGGCAGGTGCAGCCATAAAAAGAGAGAAAAGAGAATGATGCAGTCAGCTACATCCATTCTAGGGAGTAAGACAGTGGGGATCAGGTATTTGGGGTATTACGACCCTAAATAATTTATGTTTATAATAAATTATGATAGACATTCATTTTCATGTTCATGATAATTGACAAAATTCAGAGGTCTATAAATACTGCTCTTTTTTTTTTTAATCTCTATGATTCAATTGGAATTTTGCTTCTCTGTGTCTGATTCTGTTCTCGGCAGAAAATACAATTTGGTCACTTCTTAGTTGTTCTTCTCTCCATTTTCTCTGTCAGCCAATCTCTACACCTCATTTTGTTTCCTAATCTACATTCCAATGCAGGGTCTGATTTCCATAATTCTCAAATGTAGTCAGGTAGAAGTTCTGACCTTTCCCCACCTTTTCCTGGAGATGGAGAGAAGGAAGCATCAGGGTTCAGGGAAATGAATGTATCAATGCATAGTGGTATCCACAGTCACGAGTCTTTCACTGTAGATGGTAATTGCTTTGGCTGAGACTCGCCCCAATCTCAGCCCTGAGCCCGTCGGAAACTCAAGGTTATCAAGGGGCATTATACTGCCCCATGACCCCCTCACCATCAACTCTGTTAGATGCCAACTACCAGCAAAGGAACTGAATAGACACTGGTTTTCTCACTAGTTTTCTCAATTTGTGGAGCAGTTTCCCTCCCCTGCGCTGTCCCCATGACAATTTACAGGAGTTGAGTGGAAGAGAGAAATTTTTTTCTACCATGAAATCTCCCTCTCTTGTTTCAGGCTTTGTCATCTCATGCCCAGTGTGTCTCCTTGCAGAGCTAAAGTGTATGGAACAGTCTCTACAATATCATGAGTGTTCTTTAGTTTCACTGCCAGTTGGGGTTGGGGGTATCTACACATTCCAGACAGGCATGAAAAAGCACACTTTCCTATATTACCTCAGAATACGTGGCATGTAGTCTGGTTAATAGATGCTGTTAAGGATTAAAAGTCTGAAGTCCCATATTATAATAAAATATATTCATATGTATTTTAGATAACAGGTGCACTTTATGAGCTAAAATCCCAAAGTAGAGGAGTTCCCATTGTGGCTCAGCATAACGAACCCAACTAATATCCATGAGGATGACGGCTCAATCCCTGGCCTTGCTCAGTGGGTTAAGTATCTGGCATTGCCATGAGCTGTGGTATAGTGCGCAGACACGGCTTAAATCCTGTGTTGCTGTGACTGTGGCATAGGCTGGCAGCGGCAGCTCCAATTTGACCCCTAGCCTAGGAACTTTCATATGCCACATGTGAGAGCCTAAAAAGCAAAAAAAAAAAAAAAAAAAGGAGAGACGAAAAGAAAAAATCCAAAAATAGAATAAAAGATACAAAGACAGTGAGGAAAACCAGGAAGATCTGTTTTAGAGACGTAATTTAAAGGTAGATTTTTATGAACTTGTAATGGAAAATAAACATATGAGTCATTACATAGCTTTAAACATAGTGCATTTATGTTTTTTTCCTATTTGGGTTAAAATCAGCCTGTCTAGGATTACTACAATACTTAATCCTAGGGATACTCAAAAACTCCCTGTATTAAATAAAGCAACATTATAGGAAAGCTACCCCTAACCCTAAGGTGGTTCTCCAGCAGATGATACTGTAAAGAAAACTTCCCCGAAGTAGGTGGAATCATGGGAGGAGTCGGGAAAGGAAGTAATGGAGGTTGTTTTTCTGGTCTGAAATAAACCTCTAAGTCCAGCTTGATGTTTGAGAGCTTCTGGGGACTGTGGCTTTCCAGCTGACTCAAGTTGGGCTGATGGTGGTGATAAAGGCTGGCACCAAAAAATTTCCTCTAAGAGAAGGCATCAGCTTCTTCTCCAGGGCACTGAGTTTTGGGAGTTTTGGACTTAGGCCACCAGATCCAACAGAGGCTCACATCTCTCCCTCACTCTTTTTATTTGTTTGTTTTTTAGAGCCATGCCCTCAGCATATGGAGGTTGCCAGACTAGGGCTCGAACTGGAGCTGTAGCTGAGGCCTTTGCCACAGCCACAGCAAAACCAGATCCGAGCCATGTCTGTGACCTGGCTCACGGCAACATGGGATCCTTGACCTACTGAGTGAGGCCAGGGATGGAACCTGCCTCTTCATGGATACTAGTCAGATTTGTTTCCTGTTGAGCCATGACGGCAACTCCTCTTTCACTCTTTCCACAGCCCCAGAATTGGAGTAGGGGAGTAGAATGGGGCATTCATATTTGCATAATTTTCTGCAGGATGAGTATCTTAATGTAAATTCTTTCCCTCTCTGCATTACTTGAGATCCTTTCCTAAATATGCATATTTGTAGGAACAAAGAGAAGGGTTCCTGGGCTAAATACCCATTGTCTTAATCAGCTCTGGCTGCAGTAACAAATTACCATAGGCTGGGCGCCTTAAACAACAGGCATTTATTTCTCACTGTTTGGAAGGCTGGGAAATCCAAGATGAAAATGCTGGCAGATTCCATTCCTTTGAAAACCCACTTCCTGGTTGGCTGTCTTCTCATCTTCTCCTCGTTTCCTCACCTGGCAGCTGAGGGAGACAGAAGGAGGGAAAAGGAGAGAGGAAGTCTCTTGTCTCTTCTTGTAAGGGCACTGATCCCGTTTGTGAGGGCTCCTCCTCATAACCTAATCACCTCCCGAAGACCGCATGTCCTAATACCATCACACTGGAAGTTAGAATTTGAATATATGAATTTTGGGAGGACCCAAACACCCAATGACTGACTGAGCATATGCTTGAATAAAGTTGCTGCTCAAGCCACTCTCTGCTGTCAAATTGTTTTCCTCGCCCATTGAACTGTCCTTGTTGCTTCCTGAATTCTGAAATTTTAGCATTTTAAAAATAGCTAAGCTTGGAGGGATCTGTTGGTTTTTACAATCAAGCCTCCACCTATCATTTTAGCCGGAAGTTTCTCGACTACGTTCACAAAGAGGGTCACTGATAAGTGTGTATTTTATGGGGTGAGTATAGTATAATTACTGCTCGTATTGTAATGCCCACTGGCCTTTCCTCAATTTCCAGCTCAAGACTAGGGAAATTGAGGAGTTCCCACTGTGGCTCAGCGAGTTAAGAATCTCGCGTAGCATCTGTGAGAATGTGGGTTGGATCCCCGGCCTTGCTCACAGGGTTGTTTCCAGGTTTGCCTCAAGCTGCAGTGTAGGTCGCAGATGCAGCTCAGATCTGGTGTTGCCATGGCTGTGGCGGAGGCCTCAGCTGCAGCTCCACTTCGACCCCTAGCCCAGGAACTTCCAGATGTTGCAGGTGCAGCCGTAAAAAGACATAAAAGTTAGCTGGCTTATGAAAGACATCATAATAGTTAGAGTTATATCTAGACATGTGACAGCATGGGAGATATTAAAATCAGTTCACAAATACTCATTGATAATATATGCTAGGGACTTAGAATATAGAAGTTATGCTGGGAGTTCCCGTCATGGCTCAGTGGTTAATGAATCCGACTAGGAACCATGAGGTTGCGGGTTCGATCCCTGGCCTTGCTCATTGGTTAAGGATCCACCGTTGCCTTGAGCTGTGGTGTAGGTTGCAGACATGGCTCGGATCCCGCGTTGCTGTGGCTGTGGCGAAGGCCAGCAGGTACAGCTCCTGTTAGACCCCTAGCCTGGGAACCTCCATATGCCGCGAGTGTAGCCCTAGAAAAGGCAAAAAGACAAAAAAAAAAAAGAAGTTAAGTTATGCTAACTAAGTAAGATATACTATATTGTATGTTAATATATATAAAATGGTATACATTATCAGATTATGTAATAATACACTACTGGGAGTTACCACTGTAGCACAGAGGGTTAAGGATCTGTCCTTGTCTCTGAGGAGGCACGGGTTTGATCACTAGACCAGCACAGTGGGTTAAGGATCTGGTGTTGCCACAGCTGAGGCGTAGGTCGCAGCTGTGGCTCACATTAGATCCCTGGCCTAGGAACTTCCATGTGCCACTGGCATGGCTGAAAAAGAAAAAAGTATATACTACTATACTTACCATCTTGATTATATTTTAATATGTAGAGATAAATATATGTAATGAAGTATCTATAATAAAATATCTCTAATATAGATATTAAAGCATAATCAATAAGCAAATGCCCATTGGTGATTTATATAAGGGACAAGAAATATAAACTCTAGTGCCTCTTCTCAATAATCTTGCACCCAAAGGTGATGCTGTTATATATGGTGGAAACACATCAGTTAGGAGACTGCTGGTTCTTTCTGTGACTTTGCACTAATTGGCTGTGACCTTGGTTGTATCTTTTAAGATCTCCAGACTTCACTCATCTCTGTTAAATGAGATCCGCGTTCTCTGAGATTATACTCTGAGGAGTAATTTTGTTTAACTGTGAAAAGAATCGTAGATTACAAGCCTGAAGGAAATTAGCATGATTGCAGTTATTTATGTGTGTTTGCGCACGCGCACTCATTTCTCTCTAAATTGTCAACTGTATCTTCTTTAAAATACAAATCGTGTGTCTCTCATTCGTATATTCTCAGTACTGGACACATATTGGATGGTCAGTAAAGGTTTATTGAGTGAATAAATGAAGAATAAATGCCTCTATAATAATTCAAGGAATAGGTATAACAGAAATTAGGTTGTGGTGAAACTGGGCTGTCCTGTTGTACTTTTCCATTTAGTTTTGATGGAGACCTTATTGGTATAAAAAATGTATGCTATTTCCTCAGATTCTGGGGAAGGTTCCTGAGCAAAGATAGCTTCCTGTGAGCCTTGTTTGTACCTTTTGTTAAATCTGAAAAAAAAAATTCTGAAATGCCTGAGTTTACTTTGTTTTTTTCAAGCAATAAGCACTTGGCGTTTTGACCTTGAAATATCCAGGATCGAAGATTCTGAACACCAATAGAGCATCTAAGCAAAACAGGACTGTGGGAAATTGGGGAGAATCTGCACAAGGCATAGAGCTTTTTAGGAAGTTCCTTGGTCAACTAAACCTCTGCTCTTCACTTTGTCACAACCCTTGCCTTTCTTCTCTCTAGTGTGGCAGGGCCAAGCTCTAATGGAGCATTTTATTTCAGTGTTTCACTGACCTGATTTAATTGATTCCAGTTACTAAGGTAGAATTTAAACTGGAGCCGTAGACGTGCCTTTTCCCATCATGAATGTATGCTGAATTTGTCTTCCTTTGGGATGCAGCTCCCACATTTGCTCCGTTCCGCTGGGTGAGTAAACAGTTAAATGCCTTGCAGTTTGCTTTGCCACCCAGGGTTAGAAAGAAAACAAGTCATTTATCCTCAAAAGCCCCCGTGAAGCGTGAACGAGGGTGTGCTGCTTTTAAATAGATTTCTGTAGCAAAGTACACAGTCATTTTAAAGCTGGTGATGTATTTTGAGAATTATTCAACTCCTGTCTGTCAGCCCCTGATTTCGATTTCATCTTTCCTTCTCTGTCCCAACAGTGAAGCCCAGGTGACTCAATGCTGCCCCCAAGTGTCATTTCAGAACATGGGTCCAGAAAGAAAAAAAGGCGAAACAAAGAGCATAAAAAAGGAACACAGTATCAAAATTCATGGTGTATCTTGAATTGTTTCCTGTTGCTGTGTAAAGAGAATACCTTAAGCAATGAAATAAACAGATATCTTTGGAGAAGCTTCTCTCTGCAAAGCCCTGTGCTATGTGTAATGGATACAAAGAAATAGAAGACAATCCAAGCCTTTAATAGCGTTCAGGCAAATAAAAAAAAATAATGGATTAAAGATTAAATTCAAATGACTAATAAATGTCACAGGATGTCTTAGATGGGAGCTCGCATCGTGGCTCAGCGGTTAATGAACCCAACTAGTATCCATGAGGACTCGGGTTCCATTCCAGGCCTTGCTCAGTGGGTTAAGGATCCAGTGTTGCCATGAGCTGTGGTATAGGTCGCAGACGCGGCTCGGATCTGGTGTTGCTGAGGCTGTGGCATAAGCCAGCAGTTACAGCGCCAATTCGACCCCTAGCCTGGGAACCTCCATATGCTGCAAGTGTGGCCCTAAAAAGACCCTCCCCCCAAAGAAAGGCAAAACAATCTGATCAGGGTAGCTGATTTTTAGAAATGCAATATACAAGACCATTTTCCTAGGCACTGTGCTAAACTCTTTACATTCATTATCTCTTTGAATCCACACAACCCTGTGGAGAAGGTAAGAGAGCTAAATGTGTACATTCTCATCTTTTCTCTGAATTAAACCAAGGCTTTTAGCGAGAGTAAGGTCACCCGGCAATGACGGCAATAACGTGACAGAGATGGAACTCACTTCAGGTCTCTCTGGCCTGAAAGCCTTTGTTCTGACCTGAGACTTTTTAGGCCTCAGGGTGCTAAAGAAGGGAGCCATCATGCAAGTAGAAGTGGGCCCATGGGGTTTTCCATGGACTGGGATTTCGGTGGCTCTTCAAGCACAAGTAAAACTGGGAAAGCTTTGACAAAATTATGTGGCAAGTCAGGGAGGCACCAGCTTCTAAAATAAAGCCAGCAGCACTGTTTTGTTAAAGGAACAACAGGTTTTAATCAGGTAGACTTATGAGCCTGGCTTTGAACCCCAGCTTAGCCACATACTTTGTAACTTGGGTACACTTCTTAAACCCAGTTTCCTCTTCTGTCAGGTGAGGATATTATAATCCCTCTTCCTCCCACGTATCAGACATGTATGAGACGTAGCTTGTCCATAGGAAGGGAGTTTCTAATTTCAGTCCCCTTCTTCCTCATGGAAGGCAAGTCTTAGACCCAATGGTTCAAGGCCATGAGGACCAAAGATGTGATTTCAGAACTTGGAATCTCTCTAGAGGAGTTTTTATAACATATTCAGACTACCGGAGATGTCACAATTTTATAGATCATGCAGTTTACACTTTCAAACTACAGCCTAGAGTGTATTAATTTCCTCCATAAATGTCTCTGATTAATCCCTCTACTCCTGGGAAGGTAGGTGAGAAAAATACGGAGAACAACTAATAAAGAAACAAGGAAAATCACCAAGGTCTTTTGAGATCAGATTTATAGCTTCTACTTACGAGCATCTCTAAGCCATTTATTACCATATGTGAAATTAGGTCATATCTGGGGAAACTCAGGTTATTACATTGCTCAGTTTTGCTCAAATATTTTCTAAGATGTTATTGACTTAACACAGTGCTGTGGGCCCCCCAGACCCTATTCTGCATCATGGCAAAGTCCTTCTCTTGGAAAACGTACTGTCAGTGCCATACAACTTTAGCTTTTGCTAGATGTGCGATTTCCCTGCTGACTTGAAATAGTTAATTTGCTTTTCTCAGTACCCAATTTAGGTCTGAGCTGTGACTCAGGCTGTGCCTGCGTGCAGAGATGGAAATGATTGAAGCAGTTTGGTCATTTGCTCTTGACTTCGTGGGGATCTTTCTGCCTGAGTGAAACTTCCCTTTTACTGAACACTGCAGAAACTGAGAGCCTCCAAATCATTCCAGTGTGATTTTCTTGAATGTATAGTCCCCCTCCTTTTTTTTTTTTCTGTCTTTTTAGGGTAGCACCTGCGTCATATGGAAGTTCCCAAGCTAGGGGTCGAGTTGGAGTCACAGCTGCCAGCCTGCACCACAGCGACAGCAACTCAGGATCCGAGCCTTATCTGTGACCTACACCACAGCTCACGGCAATGCTGGATCCTTAATCCACTGAGTAGAGCCAGGGATCAAACCAACATCCTCATGGATACTAGCTGGTTTCATAACCCACTGAGTCACAGTGGGAACTCCTATAGTTCCCTTTTTAAAATAATTTTTTTTTAATTTTGAAAATAACCCAGGAGTTCCCTTCATGACCTAGCAGTAACGAACCCAACTAGTATCCCTGAGGATGCATGTTCGATCCCTGGCCTCGCTCAGTGAGTTAAGGATTCGGCGATGCTGTGAGCTGTGGTATAGGTCACAGAGGCGGCTCAGATCGGGTGTTGCTGTGGTGTAGGCTGGCAGCTGCAGCTCCGATGTGACCCCTAGCCTTAGGAACTTTCGTGTGCCACAGGTTAGGCCCTAAAAAGAAAAGAACCCAATTAATAGTTTTATGCAGTCTAGCTGAAAGAGTAGGCAGTGTTTATGTCTGTTTACCATGGTGTTCGATTCATAGGATTCATGCTTTTTCATCAGTGAATAGTCTATTTAGCTTATATGAACTTTCGACAAGGAGAGGAGAAGCAAGTGGCAGGGAGCAGAGAGGAGGAATTCTCTGACCTTCATTCCAAAGGAAGATAGGATTTTGGCATTTACTTCCTATTGCAGTAGAGTTCCTAGTGTCATCTGCGAATGTCCAATAGGAGATTTCTAATCAACTCATTTAACTCTTTTACAATCTTTATGTCCCTTCAGGGCTCACTCCTCTTCCTCCTTGGATTAGATTCCATGGCCCATAATTAAAACTCTCTTGCATGGATCGCAAAGTCTCTTGGTCCTTTTTTTCCTTCAGCCAGACTCACCTGGCAAAGCCTCTATGTGGATTCAACCCATTTCTCTGCTCATTCTACTCTTGTATCTAAGAGGCTGAATACAGTTGGGAAAAAGCACAGCCATGCTATCTGTGTGGCTGTGAATTTTACAGACCCAAACTTCTAGGAGGCCCAGCATTGTCCACCATCCTGCATCCTGGGTTTGCTCACCTGCATTCCCAGCAGTCTCTCCATGCCTTCTCTTTAACAAAAACTCTTCCTTCTCACTCCAAGCCAATTATTTGTCAGAGAGGATGGAGATGATCAGAAAAGAACTTTCATTTTTTCCTGTCTTTAAATTTCCTCATCTAGCTGCATTGCTGCCCAGAATCCTTTCTTCCCTCCCATGACAATCGATGAAGTGCCCATAGCTTTATCTGAGGTCGGTCCCTCCACCCGTGCCCTGACTCCCATCTCATTGCTTGTCCTCCAGGATGAAACTCCGCCGAGAAATTAAAGTTCCCCTTCTTTCCTCGTCTTCAAGCTTTGTTTCTTTTATGTTTCTATTATGTTTGTCTGCTCTTAGGACTTCTTTGCCTCCCATGAGTTCTTGAATACATTCAACCATTTTCACCCCCATCTTGCCAGGAAAGCACTCTTATCCAGATCTCCAGGACTCCTGCAGTAGAGAGCAAGTCCTGAGTTCTTGGTGGTGCCCTTCTTTGGCATCTCAGGTCTGTTTGGCACAACGCGCAAATGTGTTGACTCCACAAATCTTCACTGATGAATGACTTGGCAAGCACTGGGAATGTATTCCCTCACTCTGTCAATTACAAAGCTTCTCTCCTGAGATGTGTTCTAAAACATTCATTCATAGTAATTATTATGATCTATAATGGTTTTGAAGATGGTCTTTGTCTGATGACCTGTATATCTAATTCTCTTTTTGAGGTCTTCATCTTACCCGTTCAAGATTTGGGTTTAGAGTATTCAAATCAGTAAATATGCTTTACTAACATAATTAGTGTCAGAAGTTCAGAAATAGCAGAAGTAAAACCAATAAATCACTGCAGTAGTGGTTGGTACAAGGTTGTTGTGCAGAACCAAAAACCCAGTTTGCAAACCAGGAGCACTCAAACCAAAACATGGAATTTGTTTTAAAGCAGCTTATACAGTGGGAAGGCAGTGACTGTTCATTCCTCACAGTAATTGGTTATAATATTGGAGTTTTCTTTAATGATAGAGAATTGATCAGTAGTTACCTCCTGTTGATTTGGGGAAACAATTTAACTTTTGCTTATGGTTTCCAGAGGCATAAGCAAGAAATGACCCGGGTCAAATTAGTCTTGCAAAATAGGCTACATCAAGCTTGGCTTGTAGGGCGAAACTGGTTTTGTCTGGTCAGGGAATTCTCAAGGCTGGTTTCTGTTTTTTATTTTAGCGTTAGTAATTGTCTTTCATGCAGCTTCCCATCTTGTTGTGGGAAATACCTAAAGTTTTGCTTACTCCAGAGAACATGGCTATTCTGTTGTACATGGTTCTTTTTCTCTTTTTTTAATTTTGAGAAATGCTAATTTTAAACTGTTTAGTGGATTGTTGTCTTCATTGCTATTAACCATGACTTCATTTAATTAAAAATAATATTTAAAAAATTTTTTTGTCTCTTTAGGGCCACACCCACCCCATATGGAAGTTCCCAGGCTAGGGGTCGAATTGGAGCTGCAGCTGCTGGCCTCCGCCACAGCCACAGCAGCGCTGGATCCTTAACCCACTGAGCGAGGCCAGGGATCGAACCTACATGCTTATGGACACTAGACGGGTTCATTACCTCTGAGCCATGACAGGAACTCCAAAAATAATAATTTTAAATAAGGACATTGAAATATCAAGATCAATAATGTCCCTCGACTGACAACTGAAATGAAAATTCAGTAAGGATAAACCACTTCCCAACTGGTCCTCGTTACAGAAACATTCAGTTCTGGGAGGCAAGAGGCAACCTCCCCCTTGGTTTGCTAATGTTTCCCTTAGCCTCCCCCCTTGAAGCTTGAGAAGATCCTCTCATTGCCCCGAAATCCTCTTTTTTCCTTCTCCAGATTCAGGTTCAAGAAGGACAGAGTTGAGTTCTTGTGATTCGAGTCATTCTGTCATTTCTAATCAAAATGCCAGCTCAGAAAGCAGAAGAGTTGACCTGCATCGGCTCTGTGAGTCACTAAGAGAAATAAAAGCAGGAGAAACAATTACTTGTGAAGGAGTTTCCTGTGGAGAGATACGTTTGGGCAACTCAGCCCTCACCTTACTCATGAAATTTGTGCCTAGGGTCACATATAAATTGATTTCTTGAAATTCAAACCCCACCCCCACCAAAAAAAAAAAAAAAATACAGTTATGTATGGACCCAGGAGAGGGGATAGTCATTTATTTCATCTGTAACAATATTGATTGAGTTGCTGTCAAAGAACAAAAGCTGAAGTGAAAGAAGAGAAAGAGACAGAGACAGAGATAGAGAGAATGAGAATTTCATATTTTCTTGAATATAAGACCAGCCTAAAAAAACAAAAACTTGGCATTTGGAATTGGGTTTCCCCACCTCCTTTTTCAAACCCTTCTCCATGCTGTCCAGAGCACCTCATTGTCTCTCTCACCCTTTTCTCCAAAGGGACTCAGCCAAAATTGTTTCCTACACCCCCTCTTTTCATAAACGATCATTCCCTAGATACATTTGGTTTCCGTTAAGACATTAGGAGCAGTGCAAATTGAGTCAACCAATTAACTTTATAGCAAGAGATCTTTCAACATCCTAGAAAAAGCCCCATTTTTTCCCTAAATGCGTTTCTGAAATGAAGGAAAGTCAAAGTTTCTCAGAGCAGAATGAGAAAGGAAATTTTGTGGGTGCATTTTGCCTGTACTCTTTCAGTCTGTTTTGGTTACTGTTCTTTCCTTTCCTTCTGATACATGTAAACGTTGAGGTAATCCTCACAATTTCGGGGCGGGGTGGGGGGTGGGGGGTAGTAAGAGGTGGTGGTGGAGCGAGTGTGTGGATATAGCAGCAGCTTCTCTGAAGTATCAAGTTGTTTTTAAGTTAGATGCTGCCTCAGTCCCTTAGGCTCTGAAAGCCTCCCTATATTGGTACAACTTTCCGACCTGAAATGCTCAGTATTTAGGTTTCGCTTTGAATCCTTTCTATAGCTTCATTAGATAAGTACTTGTCAGAAAGAGTGAAGGGAACAAAGAGGGGAAAAAACGAGCTTCCTTGGCGATTAACTGAGACTGGTCTGTATTTAATCACAGCTCTCAACTCAGACTTTATAATTTACCTTCCCTAATAGGCTTTTTGATTTGTCAGCCACTTTTACAGGCTGTCTTTGAACTGAGAGCCTAGCTTATCTTTAGAATTAAGCAGGCAGCATTAGCCTCAGGCCTTCAATTTGGTGTGAGTCATTCAATGCCTAAGTCAAACAATGTGTGGGGAAGCAAATTAGTTTCCCTGGACCTCAGTCACTGTTAATAATGATAAACCAGACAATTTAACTTCTTTGGGCTAATTCCCCACTGCCTTGGCATGGTAATTTCCATAAATGTATTTGGGGTCTAAAGTACACAGATCACTTCCGATATTACTATAGAAGAATAGACTTCACATTTAATACACTTTTTGGAAGGTATAAAACAAGAAGGTAATAATTCAGAAGGCCTTCCTCACATCACATATTTTGGTGACGCTGCTACTAACTGTTCACTGGAAAAGCACATCACACTTATCCTTGATCTTCAGCAGAGTTGGAATGGCAGTTTTATATTTTAAAAATTTGTATATAAAATTACAGTTTCCCCAGCTTACATTTTCATCTTGAAGATCTGCCTTAAGCTCTTTGTCTCTGAATAAGGTTACTCAGCTAAAAAGAAATTGTATTTGTGAAAATATTACAGGAAAGGAAGCCATCAAATTCTGATAGATTTCTTAGAGAAATGTAAATAGCATTTATGTATTCAGGCAGTTTAAATCAAATTTAGATGGTAAGATTGTAGTTCTGAAATAGATTTTAACACCATAATGTCTTTTTGAAAAATCCTAAAGCTAATGTTCTTAAAATGTAAATCCAGTATGATCTGAAGTAGCAGGAATGGTTTGAAATTCAGTTACTTCTCATAATTCAATATCATGCTCGTCCTTATAAATAAGAACATTTGACTTTTCATTACTTCTTTGTCAATCTGACTTTATCATTGTCATCTCAATTCTGTGTCCGTATTAGCTTGAAAAACAGAAAAACTCTAGGCCAAATGCTGTTCTATAAAATGTCAATTGTGCATGAGGGGTAGGGAGAAAGAAAATTAGACATTTGTGCCTAATATGGTGGATATAATGGATAAACTTCAAATAATTATTAATAATGATGATAAAAATAATTCAATCAGTCATCACACCATTTTTAGCAGTGCAAAAGGTAGTAAAAGTTATGTTTTTAAAGTTTCTATTAAGGTAAAGTTGATTCACGGTGTTCTGGCAATTCCTGCTGTACAGCCAAGTGACACAGTCATCCATTTATATACGTTCTTTTTCTTGTATTATCTTCCATTGTGTTCTATCCCAAGTGATTGGATATAGTTCCCTGCACTATACAGCGGGACCTCATTACCTATTCTTTCTAAGTGAAATAGTTTTGCCTACTAACCAAACCCCAGTATTTAAATAGAAGAATTTAAGTTGTTTCTAAGGAGAAATGTCAGAAAGAAAGTATCACCTGGGATTTGGCTTGGAAATTAAACACTGGCAAATAACCTCTGAAATGAGTATAATTTACAAGACACTCAAACTGAACAAACTAGTGGCTCTGGATAGATGTGTTTATTCCAACATGTCTCACCTTTGAAAAATTTTCTCGTCTTTGATGTTCTCCTAGCAGAACAATGAAATTCCTACTGTATGTACTTAGAAACAATACTGGGAGTTCCCTTCGTGGTTCAGTGGTTAACGAATCCGATTAAGAACCATGAGGTTGTGGGTTTGATCCCTGGCATTGCTCAGTGGGTTAAGGATCTGGCGTTGCCGTGAGCTATGGTGTAGGTTGCAGACGCGGCTCGGATCCCGCGTTGCTGTGGCTGTGGCGAAGGCCGGCAGCTACAGCTCCTGTTAGACCCCTAGCCTGGGAACCTCCATATGCCACGGGTGCGGCTCTAGATAAAAGGCAAAAAGACAAAAAAAAAAGAAGAAACCATACTGAATAGCAAAGTTGTCACGCTAGGTATTTTTGGAAATCACTGTAAGGGAGAGTAAAAGGAACATTGCCTATGACTTTATTTTTACAGATTTGTTCTTCCCGAAAACAAGGGTCATGATCTGTTAGCAACTGTCCAAGTATTTTTCTAGAGTGAAACTTTTGTGATGATTCATTCTTTTTTTTTTTTTGTGATGATTCATTCTTATCCCTCTGCAACCTGCTATTTTTACATGTTATATTCATTTTCACCTCATGATAACAATTGCATCTCAATTGCTATGACTGAGTTAGCTCCAAATTATAAATCTGCCTTTATGAATTTGGCAAAGTTATGAAATCATGTTTCCCCATAATTTCACATTTCAGTCAAATTAATTATGTGGAAAATCAACCAGTCTGGCAACATTGCTAAAGGGTATGGTCCAAGCTCCATTTTTTAAATATTTATTTATTTATTTATTTATTTATTTATTTTATTTTTTTGCTTTTTGGGACTGCACCCGCGGCATATGGAGGTTCCCAGGCTAGGGGTCTAATCGGAGCTACAGCTGCCGGCCACAGCCACAGCAACACCAGATCTGAGCCGCATCTGCGACCTACACCACAGCTCACGGCAACGCCGGATACTTAACCCACTGCAAGCTCCATTTTTTTAAATAATTTTTTAAATTTTAGAACAGTTTTAGATTTATAGAAAAACTCTGAAGATAGTACCGAGTTCCCATGTACCCCACACTCAGCTTCCCTGATTATTAACATCTTATGTTACTCTAACACATTTGTCAGATTTCTGTAGTGTTTACCTAATGTCCTTCTCTGCTGTAGGATCTCATCCAGATTACCATCTTACATTTAATTCTTGTGTTTGCTTGGACTCCTCTGCATGTGATGGTTTTTTCAGATGCTCCTTGTTTTCGATGACCTTGGCAGTTTTGAGAAATCCTTAATGACTGGGTATTTGTAGACCATCCTTCGATCCGAGTTTGATGTTATTTTTTGTGATTAAATGTGTTACGGGTTTTGGGGAGGAAGACTTCAGAGGTAGAGTGCCATTCTGACAACATGTCTTATCCCTGATGTTCACTCTGACTACGTGTCTGAATTTGTCAGGTTTCTCCACTATAAAGATGCTCTTTTTTCCACTTACAATTTATAAGAAAGTCAATGTGTACAGACCATATATAAGGGGTAGAGAGTTATCATCCACTCGCTTTACATTAAAAAACAGTTCTATTTAAGACAGCATGCAAAAGAATAAAATACCTGAAACTATAAAACTCTTGGGAAAAAACATAAGAGAAAATCTTCATGACATTAAATTTGGCAGTTATTTCTTAAATATGATATCAAAGGCATTGGCAACAACAGAAAAAATAGATAAATTGGACTTCCTCAAAATTAAAAATTTTACTCAACAAAAGACACTATTAAGAGAGTGAAAGACAACCAGTAGAATAGGAGAGGCCATTTTCAAATCATATATTTGATAAAGGGTTAATATTCACTGTATATGAAAAAGTCCTTCAAGTCAACAACAAAAACCCAAACAGCCCAATTCAAAAATGGGTAAAGGATTTGAATAGACATTCCTCCAAAAAAGATATACAAATGGCCAATTTACACATAAAAAAATACCCACCATCACTCTTCATTAGGAAAATGCAAGTGCAAGAAATCAAAGATGACACAAACAGATGGAAAGATATACTATGCTCTTGAATTGGAAGAATTGATATTGTCAAATTGACTATACTGCCCAAGGCAATCTATAGATTCAGCGTGATCTCTATGAAACTACCAATAGCACTTTTTTTTGTTTGTTTTTGTTTTTGTTTTTTATGGCCACACCTGCAACATATGGAGGTTCCTAGGCTAGGGATCCAGTCGGAGCTACAGCTGCTGGTCTACACCATAGCCATAGCAATGTCAGATCTGAGGCACATCTTTCCTAGTCGGGTTTGTTAACCACTGAGCCATGACAGGAACTCCAAATTTTTTTTTTAATTTGTATGGAAACATAAAAGACCAAAGCAATCATAAGAAAGAAAAATGGAGCTGGAGTAATCAGGCTCCCTGACTCCAGACTATACTACAAAGCTATAGTTGTCTAAACATTATGGTTCTGGCACAAAAATAGAAATAGAGATCTATGGATCAGGATAGAAAGCCCAGAAGTAAACCTGCACACGTATGGTCAACTAATATACAACAAAGGAGGCAAGAATATACAATAGAGAAAAGAAAGTCTCTTCAGTAAGTGGTGCTGGGAAAACTGGACAGCTACATGTAAATGAATGAAATTAGAATACTCTCTAACACCATACACAAAAATAAACTCAAAATGGATTAAAGACTTAAATTTAAGACTAGATACTATAAAACTCTTAGAAGAAAACACAGGCCAAACACTCTCTGACATAAACCAGAGCGAGAATCTGCTCAGGTCCACCTCCTAGAATAATGACAATAAAAACAAAAATAAGCAAATGGGACCTCATTAAACTTAAAAGCTTTTGCATAGCAAAGGCAATCATAAAATAAAAAGACAACCCATAGAATGGGAGAAAATATTTGCAAGTGAGGTGACTGAAAAAGGATTTCTCCAAAATATACCAACTCCTGCAGCTCAATATCAAAAACACGAACAGTTCAATCAAAAAAATAGGTGAGGAGTTCCCGTTGTGGCTCAGCAGAAACGAATCTCAGTAGTATCCATGAGAATGTAGGTTCAAACCCTGGCTCTGCTCAGTGGGTTAAGGATCTGGCGTTGCTGTGAGCTGTGGTATAGGTTAGGTTACAGGCTTGTCTCGGATTCTGCATTGGTGTGGCTGTGGTGCAGGCTGGCAGCTATAGCTCCACTTCAGCGTCTAGCCTGGGAACCTCCATATGCTGTGGGTGCAACCCTAAAAGACAAAAAAGGGGAGGGGGCAGAAGATCTAAATAGACATTTCTCCAGAGAAGACATACAGATAGCCAAAAACACTTGAAAAGATGTCCAACATCACCAATTATTAGAGAAAAGCAAATCAAATCTACCTTACACCAGCCAAAACAGCCATCATCAAAAAGCCTACAAACAGTAAATGCCAGAGAGGGTGTGGAGAAAAGGGAACCCTCTTGAATTATTGGTGGAAATGTCAGTTGATGCAACCACTATGGAAAACAGTATGGAGGTTCCTCAAAAAGCCAAAAATAGAATTACCATATGATCTAGCAATCCCACTCCTGAACATCCATTCAGAGAAAACCATAATTCAAAAAGACACATGGCACCCCAGTGTTCATAGCAGCACTGTTTATAATAGCCAAGACATGGAAGCAATGTCCATTGACAGAGGAATGGATAAAGAAGACGTGGTACATATATACATTGCAATGTTACTCAGCCATAAAAAGGAATGATATAATGCCATTTGCAGCAATATGAACGGATTTAGAGATTATCATCCCAAGTGAAGTTAGACAGTGAAAGACAGACATCATATGAGATCACTTATATGTGGAATTAAAAAAAAAAAAAAAAGGATACAAAAGAAGTTATTTGCAGAAGAGAAACAGACTCACAGACTTTTAAACAAACTTATGGTTACCAAAGCAGACAGGTGTTGGGGGAGTAGGAATGGACTGGGGGTTTGGGATTGGTATATGCGCACTGAGGTATATGGAATGACTGGCCAGTGGGGATGTGCTGTAGAGCACAGAGAACTCTACACAATATTCTCTGATAATCTATGTGGGGAAAGAATCTGAAAAAAAATGGACGTGTGCATACATACAACTTAATCACTTTGTTGTACAGTAGAGATCATCACAACAGTGTAAATCAACTCTGCTTCAGTAAAACCTTGAAAAATGGAAAAAAAATGCAAGTGCAACTCAAAACCACAGTGACATACCATTTTACTATTAGTTTTCATTATATGTCTATTGACTATATACAAACAAGAGACATTGGAACCCTTGTGTATTGCTGGAGGCAGTGTGAAATGGTGCAGCCACTGTGGGAAACAATTGCTCAAAAAGTCGAATGTATCATTAACATATGATCTAGCAGTTTTACTCCCAGGTATGCATCCAAACGAGTTGAAAAACAGGTTTCACACAGATGTTATACAGCAGTGTTCATGGCAGCATCCTTACAGTAGCCCAGAGGAAATGCCCCAGTATCCATTAGCTGATGCATGGATTAAACAAAATGTGGTATAGACGTACAATGGGATAGTATTCAACCTTAAAAGGGGGTGAAATTCTGGTACATACTGCAGTGGGATGAATCTTGAAAATATTACGCTAAGTAAAATAAGCCAAACACAAAAGGACATATATTGTATGAGCCCACTTATATGAGGTACCTAGAACAGATAAATTTATAGAGATTGAGAGGAGAATAGAGGTTACCTGGGACTGGGAAGAGGGGGATTATTGTTTAATGGGCATAGACTTTCTGCTTGGGATGATGAAAAAATTCTAGAAATGGATAGTGGTAATTATTGTATCACATGGTGAATGTCCTTTACTTCACTGAACTGTACACTTAAACACAGTTAAAATGGTCAGTTTTCCACTATGTATATTTTGGCACAAAAAAAAATCTGTGTCTAATCCTTCATAAATATCACACTGTCTTATTACAGTAGCTTTAAAGTAAGGCTTGAAAATCAGGAAGGATGAGTCCTGCAACTTTGTTCTTCTGCAATATATTGTGCCCTAAGTTCTTTTCAGTTATTCATTTCATTTTGCTCTGATATGATGATAGGAACAGGGCATTTTGTTACCTGCAGGCCGCCTGCAAATGAAACAAACATACGCTAAGATTCTGATTGTATGAAGTTCTTTAATAGGCAAACCCAATATATTATAGAAAAAGATTGGAATAGTGATGGCCTGTGATGGCAGGGTGGGGATTGACTGGAGGATGTGTGGTAGACATGAAGAGTCTGGAACTGAATCCGTCCTTACCCCAAATTCTTCAACCTGACTGAGAGAGAGAAGTCATATAGAAAATGGAAGCAGGACCAAAAAAGTAGAGAGAAAATCAGGAGAATGTGTCTCCATAAAAGTCAAAACAAGAAATTGTTTTAAAAAGGGTGTAGCTCATCATGTCCAAAGCTTCAGATGTGATTTGTGAGTTCAGGACTGAGCACTCTTCATGAGGTTTATCACTAAGAAGGTCATTGCAAGCCTTGTGAGAACAGTTAGAGGCCCTCAGGGTTCAGGAACAAAGCAGGGTATCTTATGCAAATTTAAACCTGTGATTTCTGAAAACCTGACAAGAAAGCCTGAAGCAATGAAAGTAATTATCAGAAATAATACAGTATGACTGCCTGGGATATTAGTTTTGATTTCTGAGCAGGGTTCCTTATGTTGAAAACAATCCAAGCTTGTCCCCTATTCTAGTCCGATATTTCCGCAACTTACCAGAAATCTCACATTATAGAGAATGTCTAAGACGCCTAACTTATAATCACAGTTAATGACAAAGTATGGAGTCACGTTCTTGAAATATATTACATTTATTCTTATTCTGGCAATGGAAACATAAGGCCAGTTCTAGGACAAGGCTACAATTTCTTCATCTTTTGTAACTCCTCCTGCAAGAAACAGCCGTTTCTTCCTACATGTTTAAGAACTTATTCTAGGACCAAAAAACTCTTCAAATTTTAGGACAATTACACACCATCTGGAAGAGGACAGGAGGGTTCTTACCATTGCATACGTACTGTCACCCTGTGCTTTGCCCTTATAAGTGGCCTTGGTAACCAAGGAAAAGACCATAGTCCTCAGGCCAGGGAGATTTTAAGACAAAGCCTAAACATAAAGAGCTATACGTCCTCTCATCTGCTACTTGCTATTCTTGACTTTCTTTTAATGTTATGTTGGCCTGTGTTAATAATCATAATCATCAGTATTATCATTACTGACATTTATTGACCATATTCTGTCTCAGGTGTGGTTTTTAGTGCTTTAACCATTTACTACTTAGAACAATACTATGAAGTAGGTAGAGTGATTATCTTCTCTTTATAAAGAAACTGAGACACAGAGTGCTTAGGTGACTTGCTTGTGAGCACAGAGCCAAGGGGGTGATCCTAATAAAATGTGGAACACTTGATCTATATTTCTTTCCCTTTGCCTGAACCATGCCCGACCTCTGACATCCTTGTGTGTAGGTGACTCAGGAGCAACTGTTTCAACTGCTGGACTACATCAAGGAGCGTGAGGTCTGGGTACAGGAATAGCCTTCCAGTTCTATAGTCAAAGTAAGACTCAGCCCAGAGAAGAAGATTGCTAGAGTGATCAGGAAAGAAACTGCCTGTCAGTGTCACTTCCCCCAGAGTGCAGACCTCAAATTTCTTTTACTTGCTACCCACAGTGCCAAGAAAATGAAGCAACAAAGTATGAAGTGCTGAAAAAAGAAGAAAGGATGAAGGAGAGGGAGAGAGACAGAAAGGGAAAAAGTGAGATGGACAGAGAAATAGAAGGAAGCAAAGGAGGGAGGGAGGGAGGGAGAAGGCACCTTTCACTTAACTCATGGCTAGGAGTACCCTTTCCTTGCCTGACCCAGTGGAATACTCCAAATATATTTGTCTTTTTAGGGCTGCACCTGTGGCATATGAAGGTTCCCAGGCTAGGGGTCAAATCAGAGCTGCAGCTGCAGGCCTACACCACAGCCACAGCACGAGGGATCCAAGCCATATCTGCAACCTGCACGGCAACAGCAGATACTTAACCCACTGAACGAGGACAGGGATTGAACTCATGTCCTCATGGGTACTAGTCAGGTTTGTTACTGCTGAGCCACAATGGAAACTCCCAGTAATAAATGTTTTGTTCCAGTATTTAGATACTCAGAATTACTACTTTTGTTCTTTGCAGAACCATGAAGAGGAAAATTCAACACACATATATTGGGTGGGAGAGAACAGAACAAATGCTAATAAGGAAAAAAGGTGGAAAGCCATTGTTTTCTGAATAGAGAGCCACCTAGTGGCCGGTAATGGATACAACTTATACATTTACTCAGCCATTAAAAGGAAAGAAATTAGGCATTTGCAGCAACATGGATGGACCTGAAATTATCATGCTAAGTGAAGTCAGTCAGACACCAACATCAAATGCTATTACTTACATGTGGAATTTAAAAAAAGTATACAATGAGTGTCTTTGCAGAACAGATACTGACTCACAGACTTTAAAAAACTTATGGTTTCCAAATGAGTTTGTGGGGTGGGGGGATGCACTGAGGGTTTAGGAAGGAAATGCTATAAAATTTGGTTGTGATGATAATGTACAGCTATAAATGTAATAAAATTCATTGAGTAATTTAAAAAATTACAAAAAGAAATAAAAAAAGAAACACCAAAAACAAAACAAAACAAAAAACAAGAAACAGTCACCTAATTAAGAGTAAAAATTGTCTGGACCATAAGCAGTTTCCATCTCTGTTCCCTCTTGGTTCACTTTCTGAGACATATTTTTACCACTGTAGTCGTACAGTTTATCTTTCAAAAATGCAAAATATGAGTTCCCATTGTGGCTCATTGGGTTACGAACCCAGAGTAGTCTCCCTAAAGATGTGGGTTCAGTCCCTGGCCTCACTCAATAGGGTTGAGGATCTGGCAGTGCCGTGAGCTGTTGTGTAGGTCAAAGATGCAGCTTAGATCTGATGTTGCTGTGGTTATGGTGTAGGCTGGCAGCTGTAGCTCCGATTTGACCCCTAGCCTGGGAACCTCCATATGCTGTGGGTACAGCCTTAAAAAGAAAATAAAAAAGGAAAAAAAATACCACATTTAGTAATTATTACTAAAGGTAATTTAATGACATTATCTTCTGTCTCAGATCACATGTATAATGGTAAATGTGGTAACAAATTTTTTTAAAAAATAGACTCTCATAGATGATGAAACTGGGAAAGGAATCATCAGTTGATCTGATATTTCTACAAATTTCTACAAGACAGCAAACAAATGAAGATACTTTAACTTCTCAATTTATGCCACATTGTTTTCATGCTCACGTAAAGCCCACTGCTTTCTCTGTTTCCTTTTATCCCTATTCTGAATCCCTTTCTTCCTTCCCTGCCTGGGCATAAGAACTTCACTTTTGAAAATGAACAAATAACCCAATATTCAGCTTGAGAGAATCATTCAACCTTGTGGCCAAGATTGTTCCTTGTGTTTCAGTATTAAGCCCCCCCCCCATTTTTATGGATATGTTCTTGCAAAATACGTTTTGCTGTTTAGAGTGCAAGTGTTTTGCTCTTTTTTTCCTACATTTTAAATTGAAGAAAATCTTGCCTCATAGTAACTGCACAGATCTTAAATGCACAGTTTTTACAAATCTCTTATAAGCAGCTTATATGTTTATTGTTTAAATTATTTTATCAGTTCTGTTGAGCTGTAATTTATGTACAGTAGGCTGCCTCCATTTCAAGTGTATAATTCAGTACAGTTCAGAGATTTGACAGCTGGATACATCCATGAAAATACAACTATAATCAAGACACAGATTCCCATTCCCCCAAACTTTCTTCAAGCCAACAACGTGTTAACCTGTCCACTACTCCTCACCCTTAGCAACCACTCATCTGCTTTTTGTCACTCCAGATTAATTTGCGTTTAATAGGGTTTTGTATAAAGGGAGTCACGTTGTATGTACTCTTCTGTGATGCTCTCTTTCCCTCAGAATAATGATTTTGAAATTCATCCTTATGATGATGTGTGAATTGGTGGTTCTTCTTGTTTGCTGGGTAGTATTCCTTTACACTACAAATCGTTAACACATATGGATGTCTAGGTTGTTTCTGGTTGGGGCTATAATGAAAAAAAAATTGCTATGAACACTCTTGGATAAGTCTGTGTAAAAGTGTGTTTTTATTTGATTTGGGGTTAACCCCTAGGAGTGGAATGGCTAGATCCTATGATAGGAGCATGTTGAACTTTCTAAGAGACTGTCAGTTTTCCAAAATGGTAGTTCCATGTTACACCTCCATCAACCAGCTGTGAGGGTTCCAGCTGTTCCTTATCTTCACCTATACTTAAAATGATGTCTTTTTAATTTTAGTTGTACTAATAGGCTATCTCATAATAGTGCTGATTTATTTATTTTTAATTTTTATTAGAGTTGACTTACACTGTTGTGCCAATTTCTGCTATATAGCAAAGTGACCCAGTCATACCTATATATACATTCCCGTTCTTGTATTGTCTTCCATCATGGTCTGTCCCATGAGACTGGATATAATTTCCTGTGCTGTACAGGACCTCATTGCCTACCCATTCTAAATGTAATAGTTTGTATCTACTAACCGTAAACTCCCAGTTTATCCCACTTCCTCCCCTCTCTCCTCCCCCTTGGCAACCACACGTCTGTTCTCTATGCCTGGGAGTCTGTTTCTGTTCTGTAGAGAGGTTCATTTGTGCTATATTTTAAATTCCACATAGAACTGATATTATACAGCATTTGTCTTCCTCTTTCTGACTTCACTTAGTATGATAACCTCTAGCTGTATCCACATTGCTACAAATGGCATTATTTCATTCTTTTTGGTGCCTAAGTAGTATTTCATTATAGATATGTACCATATCTCCTTAACCCATTCATCTGTGATGGACATTTAGGTTGCTTCCATGTCTTAGCTATTGTGAATAGTGCTACTATGAACGTGCCGGTGCATGTATCTTTTTGAATTATAGTTTTGTCCAGGTATATGTCCAGGAGTGGGATTGCTGGGTCATATGGTAGTCCTATACTTAGTTTTCTGAGGAACCTCCATACTGTTGTCCATTATCTCATAATAGTGTTGGGCACCTCCTTATGGTTTTCATTTTTTTCCCGTAATCAACAATAATATTGAACCTCTTTTCATGTGTTTACTCTTGGGTGTGTAGACAAAAAAGGAAAATTAAAAAACAGTACAATTCAGGGAGTTCTCGTAGTGGTGCAGTGGAGACAAATCTGACTAGGAACCATGAGGTTGAGGGTCCGATCCTTGACCTCACTCAGTGGGCTAAAGATCCGGCGTTGCCATGAGCTGTGGTGTAGGTTGCAGACATAGCTTGGATCCCGCGTTGCTGTGGCTGTGGTATAGGCTGGGCAGCTGTAGCTCTGATTTGACCCTCAGCCTGGGAACCCCCATATACCAAGAGTGTGGCCCTAAAAAGCAAAACAAAAACAAAAGTACAAGTCACGCAATCCCCCATGTCTCACCCCGGGCACCAGGGTGACAGACATTATGGATTTATGTATTTTTCCTATCAGAATAGATGTTTTGATTCCTGAGGCAAAGTCTCGCTGTCTGAATCTTAAACTATAGCATGGCCCTGGCATCTATATTTTCTAAGGGTAATAAAACCATCTGAATGCACTCAACTTATTTTTGTTTTGTCCCAAATACAATTAGATAATCACATGCCGAACTGTTTAAAAATTTCTAATTTTAGAGATATAATCTGACAATTTTTCAGGAAAGCATGAAAAGTAGGCAGCATGGTTGATAGCCCCCAAAATTGCAAACAGATGTTTCATTCATCTTTATACTCCCTGCACAGAGCACAATTAACACATTGTAGCCATTCACTATATTTGAGTCTAGATATCCCATTTTTTAAAAATCTTTAATAACTTGCCCACAAGATGTCCCCACTGCTCTAGAAGGTACATTCTATATGTCCCTAGACAGACTCTTTTCCATTTCAATTGATTTACTTTGAGGATTTTTAGCCAGGTTCTGTTTAATGAGATTTTTGTTCTAAATCTGGTTCTTAAATGTTATGCCCTTAAGAAATTGGGTACTAAGTGTTCTGAGCAGTAGACATCTTCAAACGGGTTAAAAGTATAGTCTCTAATGGCAAGCATACATTCATCTTTAAAAGGTCCATATTAAACTATGGTTTTTCTTAAATTGTGGGAGTCCTTGGAGGCCACTTTGAATTCTTAATTTATCAGAAAATGTTACTACTGTAATATGAAATTTACAGCAGTATTACTCTCTGTAAAAGCTAATTAAAAGTGAAAAATTAAAGTATGTCTATATTCATGTTTCCTTGCAAGATACAAGTGGAATACAAATTCTGCCCTTATTTTGTTTAAAAATATGTGCTCTGGGGAATGCTGAATGAGTCAAGACTGAAATTAGGGAGATTCTGCTTAGTTTTACCAACCAAGCGTACATTGTAATTGCTCCAGGATACCAGCAGGAATCAGTTCTCTTCCTTACAGGTGCCTTACAAACACTGGAATCATGACAGGTGGTCTAAAAGAGACACTTTGTTGCTTCAAGGATTCCTTAAATGGAGTGTTCTGAAAATACTAAACCTACTGCATCTATGAGTTGGAGGAGAAAACCAGATATACTAGAAGGACTGGGAAAATTCTAGAGACCAACAGATTTTATGCACCCCTGAAGGAGGATGGAATTTATGATCAAGACTCTCTTCTTAGTTGACTTAGGAGTTTTCTTTTAATTGCTTTTGAGTTATTGTTTAAAAGGGTCGTTATAGAAATATAGGTACATGTTGATTAAGCCTGAGTCTCCTTTTTGAAACTATTTTTTTTTTGTCTTTTTGCCTTTTATGTAGAGCCGCACCTGCGGCATATGGAGGTTCCAAGGCTAGGGGTCTAACAGGAGCTGTAGCCGCCAGCCTTCGCCACAGCCACAGCAACGTGGGATCCAAGCCGCGTCTGCAACCTACACCACAGCTCACGGCAACGCTGGATCCTTAACCCACTGAGCAAGGCCAGGGATCAAACCCGCAACCTCATGGTGCTTAGTTGGATTCGTTAACCACTGAGCCACGAGGGAAACTCCTTGAAACTATTTTTTAATCCATTGATGAACAGGGTTATGGGGGGAATTGTGTCTCCCCCCCAAATACATATGTTGATGTCCTAACCCCCAGGACCCTGGAAGGTGACCTTCTTTAGGAACAGGCTGGTTGTAGATGTAGTTAGTTAAGATGAGGTTATACTGGAGTAGGATAGGTCTCTACTCCAGTATGACTGGTGTCCTCATAAAAAGGGAGCAATTTGGACCCAGACAGGCACATGGGAAGAATGCCAGGGGGAGTCTGGAGGGAGGCAGCCACAAACCAAGGACCTATCAGAAGCTGGAGAGACCTGGGGCAGATTTTTTCCTAGAGTTCTGGGAAGGAGCTTGTCCTGCAGAAACCTTAATCTCAGGTTTCTGGGTTTATTGACTAGGAGACAATAAATTCCTGTTCTTTATACAGCCCAAGCTGTATTACTTTGTGATGGCCACCCTGGCAGATGAATTCCAGCAGTAATTGCCTTAAGAAAGTGATTAATGGTAATAAAAATATACAGAGAAATACCAATTGATTATTTTGCTAATTGTCTTTCTTTTTATTGATAATAATCCTCATTCAGTAGTTAGCCATTCTGCAGTCCTGGTTTTAATTTAATATTTCCTTAGAAAACACATTAAATAATTTTCTCTAGAGTCCTAAGTATATTTGAGTTCAGCACCACTAAATAATATGATTTTAGAATCATCATACCATCTCTTATTACACACGAGGAGATTAAAAGTAGAAAGGTTTACAGACAGGAGCTCCCATTGTGGCTTAGCAGGTTAAGGACCCGACATTGTCTCTGTCAGGATGCGGTCTTGATCCCTGGCCTCGCTCAGTGGGTTAAGGATCCAGCATTGCTGCAAGTCGCATTGTAGATCACAGATGCGGCTCCAATCTGATGTTGCTGTGGCTGTGGTGTAGGCTGGCAGCTGCAGCTCTGATTTGACCCCTAGCCTGGGAACTTCCATATGCCACAGGTACAGCCCTAAAAGGGAAAAAAAAAAAAAAAAAGGTTTACAGACAAAGTTAAAATAGGGCAGATTTTCTGTCCCCCAAGAGGTTAAGTGGAGGAACTTGTATATCTCTTCCATTTTGACTTACTGCTTCATAACAGTAGGTTAAAGATAGAATTTTCTAGTCATGAAGAGAAACAGATGTATTCTGGGCACTCTTGAAATCTCCTGGACCAAAAGTGCTATGTTAAGCCGAACATAGATCAGAGACCTGAAAACCCTGAAATGCAGCTTGTATTAGTGAATCACCCAGAAGCATCTGGGAGCTCCTTACTATCTTGTCTCCCTATAGCTGCTGACTTTCCCTCTAATTAAGGGAAAATTAAGTTCTCTTTCATCAGAGTTACAGCTCATCTCTCGAGCCTTCCCTTCCCCCAATATACACATCCCATCCCATCCTTCAACTCCATCACCTCCTCTTTGCTTTGCTAAGTGCTGTGTTTCTGTTATGGGCTGCATTGTCTCTTCAAAAGGTCCCCAGGACTTCAGAATGAGACTGTGCTTGGAGATAGATCTTTAAATAAGTTAATTAAATGAGGTCATTAGGGTGGGCCCTGACCCTTTTTGGCTAGTGTCCTTATAACAAGAGGAGATCGGGACTTGGACACACTCAGACAAGACCACGTGCAGACACAGGGAGAAGGTGGCCATCTAGGAGCCAGTAAGAGATACTCGAGAAGACTCTTGGGGAGTTCCCATCACAGCTCAGTGGTAACGAATCAGGTTAGTATCCATGAGGACATGGGTTTGATCTCTGGCCTTGCTCAGTGGATTAAGGATTCGGCATTGCCTTGAGCTGCGTTGCAGGTCATAGATACTGCTTGGATCTGGCATTGCTGTGGCTGTGGCTGCAGCTGCAGCTCCGATTCAACCCCTAGCCTGAGAACTTCCATATGCCAGGGGGTGCAGCTTTAAAAAAAAAAAAAGAAGACAACACTTAGATCTCAGAGTTTCAGCCTCCAGAACTGTGAGGAAATACAGTTCTGTTGTTTAAGGCCCTCAGTCTGTGACCCTTTGTAATAGCAGCCCCAGCAAACTAATACAGCTCTCTAAAGAACCAGTCAGGTTTAATGACCACATCATGCCCTACTCCGTTTGGACAGCGCATATAGTAAACTGTTTTTATTCTTACTCTTACAGACTTCCTCCCCAGTTCCAAGCATAGGACCTGCTAAGTGCCCTGTTGCCAGTAGAGGTAAATCATGAGGAAAATATGAGATGATATATAAGTACACTCAGCATAGCTGAGTCTGTTATTGGACCCTGTCTCCAGCTAACATATTTTATGCAGAAGCAATTGATGTTAGTTTAATAGTTTTGTCTTTTCTGGAGTCTGGAGCTGGGCCTAGAGTCCCAAATTCTGAGTATTATTAGCTGAATTCCTCCCAATATGTATTAACTATAGCAACCCCTTAATTGTAGGGAGTTTGATAAAAGAGCACAGTCTTTGATGTCAGGTAATGGGCTTCTTGCTATTTATCCTACTAACATTATATGTTTCTGTGGTAGCAGGAGTTTTCTGGAAGCCAAGCCTTAATGCAAAGGGATTGCTTTAATTTTGAGAGCCTTAGTGGCTGTGACAGAATCAGGGGTATATGGCTTGATCCCACAAGGCCTTTCAGTATCCCTAATCACGGAGATGTCTGTGAAGGACAAGATGTGCCATTCTGACTTCTGAAAATCTGGCAATGCCTTAGTTGTTGTGGTAGGCACAGTTCTGCGCCCCCCTCCCCCCCAAGATCCTGATTCTGGAACCTATGAATACATTCCCTTACATGGCAAAAGGGATGTGGCAGAGGGGGATTTAGTTAGGGATCTTGAGATGGAGAGTTCATCTCGGATTATTTAGATGGGGCCAATGCACTCACAAATGTCTTTATAAAGGAAAGAAGGAGGCAAGAGGGTCATGCGACTGATGACATCAGAGTGATGAGGTCATGAGCCACAGAGAGCAGGTGGCCCCTGGGATCTGGAAAAGGCAAGGATGGTGCACCTTTTGATAACTCGGCTGGTAGAGCAGAGGACTATAGCACTAAATCACTTTGTTCCACAGCAGAAATTATCACAATCTTATAAATCAACTATACTTCAATAAAACTTTTTAGAAAAGAAAAAAAAAATAAGGGAGTTCCCACTGTGGCTCAGTGGTTAGCGAATCCGACTAGGAGCCATGAGGTTGCGGGTTCGATCCCTGGCCTTGCTCAGTGGGTTAACGATCCGGTGTTGCTGTGAGCTGTGGTGTAGGCTGCAGACACAGCTCGGATCTCGGCCAGCAGCTACAGCTCCTTTTAGACCCCTAGCCTGGGAACCTCCATATACTGCGGGTGCACCCCTAGATAAGACCAAAAAAAAAAAAAAAGAAAGAAAAAAACAAGAAAAAAGAAGAGGCAGGAGTGGATTCTTCCTCCAGTCTCCAGAAAGAGCTCAGTCCCGCCAGCTCCTTGATTTTATCCCCTTTAGGCCCATTTTGGACTCTGACCTCCACAATTGCGAGATTGTTTTTAGCTACTAAAGTTTGTGTTGTTTTAAGCTACTAAAGTTGTGATAATTTGTGACAGCAGCAACAGGAAACTCACACAGCTGTCCAGTCACCTGGTTACTGACTCCGGTGTCTGAAATTGCAGGACTCCTAAAAGCTGAGCTGGGACACCCCCTGGGATCCCAGAAGCCCTCACCACCAGCCCAAACTCCCAAACCCACTCTTGGGGAGGCCCTGGGGCCAGGGAGGACCTTGCATTTTCTGTCTGTGAATGCTTCTGAAAAGCATTTGAGTAATCTTATCTAATCGTCCAATATTTTCTAGCCACCTAATTTAATCAGATCAGATCAAACTGCCTTGTTATCTGCTTGATGTGATTATTCAATGAAATTGATTGATTAATTTAGTAAATTAATTAAAAAAGACACATTAATGCCTGTCAATGCCTAAATGAATTACTTCATTTAGATTTTTTTTTCAGGTTTTTTTTTTTCCCCAAAAAGAACTTTAGGATTAAATGGTCAGGCACCAGACCTGCAAGGGGCTTTGCGGTTGTCTGGGAGACTGAGAGTTTGGGGAGAGCCATTCATAAATCTCACCAGCCTCTGCAGGAGACGAGGCAGTACCAATGTGGGGTGGGGGGAATGAGGGAAGACCAACCCTCCCCCCCAATTATAAAGCCAAGATAGAAAAGCCAGTTCAGGGGGGAGGAACAATTCTGGGACCCAGGGTGATAAGCCCTAATCCAGGATCTCCTCTGCTTCAGTGAAGTTTTAGAACTTTTGTTTGGCATCCACTCTTGGGCAGAGATGCATCTGAACCATATATAGACATATTGTGGACCTCCAGTGAACCCTCTGTTCTGCCTGCCCCAACGGAGGAGCAAAGTGTGTGTGTGTGCGCATGCGTGCGTGTGTGCATGAATGTGATGAAGAGGAGAGGAGGGCTGGCTTTAACTACTGGTGGTATCTGATACTAGCAGGAAAGACAGGGAGTTTTGGGAGGTGTGCCTTTAAATGGTTGTGGGACCTGGCGGGCATCTAAACACTGAGCTAGGAGGGGACAACTGTGATCTGGTCTGTGCCTGCCCTGGGGAGCATATCCAGCCTGAAGCCTCCAGTTTGTGATCTCTGAGCATGTGTTTAGAGATGACACATGCCTGTCTCAGTTCCAGCTGTGGAGGAGGCAGTCAGTCAGTGGCCATGGTGCTGGTGACGTGATGGTTGTTAACAGTGACGGTGCTGGTGAAGCAACATGCAGTCCGTACCCTGCCTTCCATCTTTCTTTTTTTCTTCTCCTTCCTCTTTTGTCTATCCTTTCATCACTTCCTTGTTTCTCTCTGAACAAACTAGTGCCTTTCAAAGTGTTTCAGGTTAAAATTCCCCAGATCACCCATGACCTTCAGGAGAAAATCCAGACTGAAAAGTCTTTCGGCAGAAGTCTCTGAACCAGTCAGGAGCCCAGATGGTCTAACGTAAACCTTGGTGAGGGGCTTTTCGGTGTGTAATTGGAAGTTCAGGAAAGAGCAGGACCTTTCTAGGCACATCTGGTGGGGATGGCCCAGCAGCATCCAGGAAAACATGCAGGGCCTGCGATCCTGGCTGCAACATTTGTGTCCCTGTGACCCCACCAACCACTGTCAATCCATGCAAGCTAGTCGGTCTTGGACATCTGGTTTTCCTACTTCCAGCAGAGGCGGCAGGTCTGAAATGTAGTGACACATGTAGGAATAAAGCAGCAATAACTTCTGGGGTTTGTCCAAGAACCAGATTCCCGAACACCACCTGGATCCCAAAGCCATGTTTAGGTTCTCCCAACAAACAAAACAAAGCCCTGAGGAAAACAGGTGACACCCTGACTTCTGAACTGAGATTGGTTTTCTGTAACTGAGTAGAAAACAGGCTTGAAATTTAAAGAAGGTTGAATCTTAGGAAAATACACCAGAGAATCGGTGTCACCTAGTGGGTAAGGCTCCAGGCCCTGTTGACACACTCCCATTTTGTTTCCCAGCCCTGCGCCTACCTGTATGTGGTTGGGCAATCAACTCGGCCTACGTATGCCTTAGTTTTTTCGTCTGGAAAATGGATTTAATAGGGCCTGTCTAGGAGTTCTCTGGGAGCTTAGCAGGTTAAGGATCCAGCATGAGTGGCTTGTGCCATGGGTTCAATCCCTGGCTGGGGAACTTGTGCACACCGCAGACGCAACAACAACATCAAAAAAGTAGCACCCAGGCGTTCCCATCATGGCTCAGCAGTTAACAAATCTGACTAGGAACCATAAGGTTGCGGGTTTGATCCCTGGCCTTGTTCAGTGGGTTAATGATCCAGGGTTGCCATGAGCTGTGGTGTGAGTCGCAGATGCAGCTCGGATCTGGCTTTGCTGTGGCTGTGGTGTAGGCCAGCGGCTACAGCTCCGATTTGACCCCTAGCCTGGAAACCTCCATATGCCGTGCGTGCAACCCTAAAAAGCAAAAAAAAAAAAAAAAAAAAAAAAAAAAAAAAAAAGGTAGCACCCATTTCATGGGGTTGATCAATTTACATAGTCTAAATGTTTAATAAATATTAGGAACAAAGCATTGACTGCAGCAGCAGCAAACATCTGAATTTGAGGTCTGTAATGAATGCATTGCTCTCTTAGATATCCTAAGAAATCCTCCCTTGAGAGGGAGCAGACCTCACTAAGTTTCTGAATTTTATGTATAATGGATGCACACTGTAGGAGAGCACACAGACATGGCTTTTATTTTTTTATGCCAGTGCTGACAGAGAAGACCAGCAGCCTGAAGGAGGCCTCACCTGGCTTCTGGATGAAAGTGCCTTTTCTTCCTTGAGCTGGCTTCATGCATGTGTATTTCTTCTCTTCCTGGGGTTACTCTGTTATCGCCCAACTTGACAGAGGGACAGGAGTCTGAGGACTATGATTTCCACTCTCTCTGTGTCTGGCACACTCCCTGCACGAGGAGATGTTGCACCCAGTGCGCAAATTCACATTTCAAAGAAATGCGAGCTTGGTCAGTCTTCTGGCTCCCACTTTTTCAATTCTGATTCACCCAAGACATACTGATCAGCTTACTCACAAAAATCATGGACTGTCCACAAAATCTCTACCTGATACTCACAGCCCTCCTGGCATCTAGGTTCTGCTCTTCTCTGGACACAGTGTGCTCAGATGTTCTAGAGGAGGCTTTAGGACAGAATTCACAGTTAGGTTTGGGGTGGGGGTCACACCTTTGCAAGCCACGTAGTTACCCCTGCAGTTTCATAGTAGATCTACAGTGTTCTAAAATTGTTACTTATTTATTAAATTTTGAGGAAAATTAGCCCTGAAGAGAAATTATAGATAAAATTTTAGAAAAAAAGTTATATAGAAATTTAAGTTAATAACTGGTTTATTAAGCATTTCTATGAGCTTAGTATATTCTAAGCCCTTTACAAGTATTAAGCCATTTTACAGTAAGGAAACAGGCCCAGAGAGGTCAGGTAACCTGCCCACAATCATCCAGGTGTAAGTGGTGAAGCTTGGGATAAAATTCTAAAAGCATATACAGTTGACCCTTGAACAACACAGGTTTGAATTGCACAGGTCCACTTAAATGTGGATTTTTTTTCACTAAGGACGTACTGCAGGACCACATGATCCATGTCTGGTTGAATCCATGGATGCAGAATTGTGAATACCAAGGGCAAACTGTAGAGTTATATGCTGATTATCGACTAGTTGGAGGGTCACTGTCCCTAACCCCCACATTGTTCAAGGGTCAACTCTGTCATAATCATGTAAGCAAGAGAGTAAACAAATGGCTGTATTTGTTATCAACTACTGTGTAACAAAATCCCCCTAAACTTAGCTGCTGAAAACAACTAACTTTCATTATCTCACAGTTTCTGTGGGGCAGAAACTCTGGGCAGCTTAGCTGGGGCCCCTCACAAGGTGGCGCTGAAGCTGTTGCTGGGGCTGCTGGCCCCTTCAGGCTCTGCCAGGTCCACTTCCCAGTCCCCTGCCATGGCTACTGGCAGACCTCAGTTTCTTGCCATGTGTCATCGCCATACGCTGCCCATTTGTCCTGATGAAGTGGCAGTTATGACCCCAGCCACAGAGAGCGCACAAAGCAGAACCCACAGTTTTTTATCCTCATTTCAGAAGTGACAGACATCCTTTCTACCACATTCTAATCATTAGATGAAAATCGATAAGTCTGGCTACACTGAAGGGGAAGGGATGGCTGGGGTACCAGGAGGCAGGGCTTGCCAGCCACAAGAGCCTTTGGAAACTAGACAGATCAACGTGAGCAGAATAGGTAAACTTAAATCTCAGTGGCCAGGGATGTGTTTCCCATATTTTCCATTACAGTTTCCAATACAGAGGAATACAGTATTTTTGTTTATTTTGTTTCCTCTTTAAGGAAGTAAGATCATCTTAAGTTCTTTATTTTTCTTAAAGCATAGAAAAACAGTTCTGTATTTCTGCTTTTTCTGAAATGTCCCCTCACTTTGGGAGGTTTTTTCCTCTAATTTTTCATGTTGAACTCTGTCTCATTGGAAAATGAGGAAACAACACAGGATGAGATCTTTGCCTCAGTAGCCGGACACGTCTATATTTCTGGTACCAACTATCTTTTCCTATTCAGTAACACCTCACGTCCCTGCCATTTCAGTGTGTGGCATTAAAACTAGGTCAACCTGCTCTTTCATTAAAATTTCCCCAAATATAGCACTGTCAATTCCAGAATGGTTTTTCCGGGCCTGGTCAGTCAATGAGAAAGCCTGTGGAGCTTTGGGGGTTGCCATGGCAACCGCCAGAGAAGGAGGCTGAGGACACACAGGTTAAATTAGCTGTCTCCTATCACCCGCGCTGCCTGCACGGAGGGCCGCTTCTGGAGTTAGGAGCCAGACTGGGATGCTGGATGCATACAGAGCAGCAGGGAAGGACCAGCAAGGTGGCCACGGCCACAGAAGCAGGCAGGTCAGAGCGGGACACTCACAGGGCAGAGCCCATCCCTTCGCAACCTGTCTCCCTTTTTCAGAAGCCTCTAATCTTCATGTGCAGTGAATCTAATGTCGCCTGTAAACAGCTGCTCCTGAACAATGAATAAGAGGCGTGGGCTGTAAAGAGGGGCTGATAAAACAAGAAACGCGAGCAGAGCCAGTGTGGGTCCTATCATGAGTGTACGTCCTATCATGAGTGTGCTGCCGCGTTCTACAAAAAATAGGCTTTGTAGCTGTCTGCTTCCGCACACGTCCTACTTTCTCTCTCTCTATTTTTAAATCAACCTAAATAATATTTTTTTCTCGCAAGATGTTCGTTGCCATCTGCTGACCAGACTCAGTCACTGCAAATAAAACTGCAAACCTGATACCCAGGCAAGAGGTGACTGCCTGTCACTGTGTCCTACTGCTTCTGAATTAATTAAACTAAGACTGATGTCCCAGTTTAAACAAGATCACGGTGGTTGGTAGAATCAAGAAGCAACAGTATTCCATGGTAGCTTGATAGGAGACTGGAAAAAGAGGAAAGAACACAGATGCCAAGTCACTGAGTTAATGACAAAAGGACATCACCATTTTGCCTCTTCATACATGCAAACAAAAGGCAAGCATCACAAATCCCAATACTTCTTTATAAAAAGTTGAGACTATCACCATTTAATGTTTTAAGGAGGAAATAATTATAGACATAGGATATAAAATAAAGGTAAAATGAATGAACACGTGAGTCATTAAGACTGATTCTAGCAGGCCTAGGCTGGGGGATCAGTAGCTGAGGAGAGAGGCCTGGAAGAGGCCAGGCTGCCCCCACAGGTACAAGTGGAGTTTGTGTGTATCCAATATTTAAATCAATAAACCCATCTATAAACTGTTATAGAAAGTATACCCTGGGAGTTCTGTTGTGGCTCAGCGGTTAGGAACCCAACTCATCTCCATGAGGATGCAGATTATATCCCTGGCCTCGCTCAGTGGGATAAAGGATCCAGCATTGCCATGAGCTGCGCATAAGTCATGGATATGGCTTAGATCTGGCATGGCTGTGCCATAGGCCTTCAGGTGCAGCTCTCATTCGACCCCTAGCATATGGCGCAGGTGCGGCCCTAAAATTAAATAAATAAATAAATATTTTAAAATGACAAAAAAAGGGGGGAGGGGATATATCCTATCCTCCTTCATGATGATATGGAAAGTCAGGTTGGAATTCAGCACTCAGATTCCTCAATTTTAAGTGCCAGAATACCAACTTGCAAAGATACCCAGCCTCCATGTCCTGGCCTTAGACCTGGTCCCTTCTGTCCTCACCCCTGGCTTCCTCTTGCAGGGTGAGGTGGCTGTGATGTGTGGATACCCCAGCTTCACATCCGAGTCTCTCTGGTTCCCTTACTCTCAGGCTTCTGGGTTCTGGAAGCCCACTTGGTCCTCCCAAGGATGGACCCTAGGAAGAGGCAGGCCGAGATGCTATCTCTTACAACTTAATTTTCCTTGAAAGAACTTATCTCTATCGTAATATCTCAGTCTCTTCCATCTGTCTGTCAATCATCTATATATGTCTATCTTTATTTCTTTATTTCTCTGTCTCCTAGAACTTAAGCTCCATGAGATCAGAGACCTTATTTCTTTTAAACTGCTGTATCTTTACCCCACAGCGTAAGTGCTCAATAAATATTTGGTGAATGAATTAATATATAGATGACAATAAAACTTAATACTATTCCAGTTAAAAGCATCCTGTCAGTTCCTGTGTGTCTGTAGAAAAGTGTTTCTAAACACAAGGACTAGAGGATGACTGCTGTAGAATGACTGTTTAAAATGCATACTTCTGGGCAGAGCCACTGAGTCTGAAAGCCTGGGGAGGACCTCTTAGACTTGAAATTATAGCAAAGTCCTCCAGTGATCCTCTCCCCAGATCTTGAGATAAGTGGGTCTGGCCTGTCCTATGAAAGAATGAGTATGAGCTAGAATGGGTCAATGCGAAGACTGAATTCCTTCTCAGTGAAATACAGTTGACTGCCTTCTTTTGAAGGAGGAAGAGTAATGTAAAACAACAACAGTAGTAGAAAGCAAAGTATATTAAGCAAACACAATGCCTCAGTGGTGACCAAAACTCCAATTACTGTCAGCCCCTCTTTAAAAAATATTTCAAGAGGTTCAGGGTTTCCTGGGTCTACACAACACATGTCATAATTGAGTAATAAGGTTCATTGTCATTTCCCAGACTCTCAAATTTGGATAATTTAAGAAACATCCATGGCACAGAAACCACTATTATTCTAAACCAACAGTGCTTAAACTAATGGCAACTTCTTTTCCTTCTGAGAAGAATTTAATATCTTTAGATCTTTCCTATTTAACTTTATCTGGGATTTTATCTAACAGGCATGCAAAATTTTGGAGGTCCTGACACAAACCTAACGACAATATCCAGGCTCTCCAGATGAGCCAGGTGATGATGGAATAATTCTTAGAGAGGTCTGAGGCATAAAACTAACTGGGTTTTCAAGTCACCTGTTATTCTGGGTAATTAATATTATTTTTGCTGTTTATTCATTCCAATATATTTATTGAGATTCAATTATTGGGACAGCAATAAACATTATCATAAATGCTAACTTTTGTGAACATTTATTATGTGTCTGGTTCTGTTCTAGGGCTTCATATATATCAGCTCGTTTAATCATCATGGCAACCCACAATACGGTTATTATTTTTCCCAGTTTATAGATGAAGAAAATAAAGCACCAAAAGGTACTCATAGAAGCTGAAGTAATAAATAAAAGTTGGTCAAGACACATAATAGAAAATAACAAAGTCTACAGAAGATCATTTCAAGCTATAAAAGGTCCAGTGATAAAAAGATCTGTGACAGGGGAATTATGGAGAGATGGGCATTTGCACTGGATATTAAATATCTTCAAAGAATTATAGACTTAGAGATGGTGTATAGAAAAGAATGGAGATAGGAGAGGAGAAAGTCATTCAAGGAAGGTTTTTCCTTCTCAGTATTTTGAGACTAAAATCCTCAGTTTTAGGTGTGCAAAAATTGGCATCTGGGCCCCCTGGGAGGGTTCTTGCCTGCCAAGGTTCAGGGTTTCTAAATTTTTTTTTCTTCTACTGCAAGGGCTTGAAGTGGTATCTCAGTTCCCAGACTAGGAATTGAACGCAGGGCCAGAGCGGTGAAAGTGGTAAATCCTAACCACTAGATCACCAGGGAACTCCCAGGTTCAGGCTTTCTAGGGAATGTAATATTTTTCAGGACTTGAGGCCTCACCTTGAAATCTCTCATCACCAGTCAGCTCAACCACCTGACTGCAATTCCCAAAGTTCCAAGGCACTGACCACAAAGGGTGGGAATGAGACCTTTGTAAAATGTTTTATTTTGTTTATTTTTAGGCACAAGACAAATTATGGAAACCAAGTCCTAGGATGAGCCCCTCCATGACTATAAACTTAAGTGCTTATGGTGCACTTTCATTGTCTGGTCCTAGATATCACCAGAGAAAGCCCTAAGGTCTTCTCCAGTAACTTTCCCTGGGCCCAAGGCGATGGCAGTAAGTAGAGACGCTCATCCAACATTTGCGCAGTGTTTGCTCATGGTACCTGCCCTCCCTCTGCTTCTCCCAGGAGTGGAGTCCGGGCACTCCTGGCTCCCAGCCCAGAACCTGGAGCTGCATGTTGTGAGCAAAGCCTTTTCTGGCAGTATTTCCTGCCTTCACCTTTAAGACTAAGAACTTTCTTGTGCTCGTGGCACTTTCTTTTCTCTCTTCATTTTGTCTTCTGTTTGAAGCAAAGCACGTTGGATCTTCTGATAAGAAGCTCAAGTTGCTGCTCTGTCCTCTGTGTCTAGGAAGCTAGATAAAAATTCATTGATGGCTGATTTAAATAATTTTCCACATTAGACCCGCATGGAAGAGTATTAGAAATATCTGGGTTGAGAAAGACTTTTGTCCTTTTATAATAAAGAGAAGCTTATTCACTTTAAACTTGTTAGGGGGAAAAAATGTCTCTGGAACTAATATAGTAATAGAATTAGACACCAAAGGAGGGGTGAGGGGTGAGGAATGAGGCAGAGATGGAGTGGAGATTGCTTTATGGGGCAGAATATCTGTGCATTAGGAAAGGAAAACATTTGAATAAAACTTTATATATAAAGTTGGGCTCTTTTACTGAGGCTGAGTGCGAAAGAATTTGACGAGCTTTGAGTCCATTTGTGTAGGGTTCTGAGACCTTGGACACACAGGCAAAGGGCGTTTTTTACTCTTTAACTGTGTTCACGTATGGCCATTCTCCTGGGGATAATTTCCTTTCTCCACGTGTCATAGTCAAAGAGGAACTCTTTATAGCCCGCAGCTGTCTTTTTTGAGACAGGGCGGATACAGTAAACATTTAAGATTTTTTATTTAAATGATTTTCACCCCCTAGGCCCATTATGCTGGTCCCATGGAGAGTAGGGGTGGGGAGTTGACTAACCACGCAGTATATGTAGATCCCAATCCTCTTTTTTTTTTTTTTTTCCTCCTCTAGGCAGTGTAGGCTGTGTGTACTTGGAATGAGAATAAGGTTTTTCTCTGAGAACAGAATAAGGGTGTGTGGCAATTCAAAAATTAAGCTCAACCCTATGTAGAAGTCACCCTCTTAGGAACGTCCAAGTTCAGAGGCCAGGATGTGGCTAAGGAAAAGACTGACCTCTAGGGGGCGTGCAAAACCGGAGGCTGGTGAAGAGTAAGTTTGTGATGTGGAGGTTCTAGGGGAGGGGGTGAATCTTCCAGAGATATGTCTGCGCGGTGCCAGAGCCCAGCACCGTGGGAACCCCCCTGGATCCCTTCCCACTTTTGTGCACTTGGCCCTCTGGTGTGCTTTCCCTTTCAGCAGCCAGTACCTGCATCTCTTCGTCTAAGGGCCGACCTTAGACGATTTTGAATTTAGGTTGCCAGAGCCGGCTTTGCCTGCACACGTGGGTAGCTCAGTGTGTCTGGGTGCAGAAGTACAAGTACTCCAGCAGCCTCACCCCTGCTTAGGACAGTTTGGCGTGGGGATGACACTATCTCTAGAGCTCTCCTGTGGGACTGCCCCAAACTTGCTTGATAACTCACCCTGGCTTACCTTGCTGCCCATTCCTGATCCACTTCCCCTCTCACCTACCAGTTTTTCCTGGAAACATCCTACAAAATCACTTTTGCATGAATTCTTGTGTCTGTCAGCTTCTGGGGAGACCAACCTAAGACCATGGGCTTCTCAGGGCATTCTCGGACACACCCCAGTCAAGACAGGGAGCCAGGTTCTCACAGCAACCCCCCACCCCCGCCCCGCGATCTTAGCCATTTAGATCAGTCCATTTCCTCCTCGCCCTCAGGCTTTGATTCCAAGATCACCAAACCACCTTCCAATTATAATTCATCTTCCCATGTGGCTTTCCTCAGAGAAGAGGAGATGTTTATCAGCTAGAAAGAACATTTCAAGTTCATTCTGTTAGTTTTATTTCTCACCGTCCATTTGGAGTTCTGGTCTCATTAATGCAAATCTGTCTGTCTGACCATCCCTGGGAAATTGACAAATCATATTTCAAAACCTGAAGCTCGTCTGGGAGCCACACCAGGTACCACCTTGGGAGACCATATTTCGAAAGCTACTGGCCTCTCCTGGCACCTTCTCTGTTGGGCTACTCTTTAACCAGCACAATCTTCAATGCTTTGGTCTTCTGATCAGGCAGAGTTGAGAACAGGGATTGTAAATGTCTCTTTCATCTCGAAAAGGATCCCTTTTCCTATTCCTCTGAGAGGCAGACAGATTCTTTGGTTAGAATCTTTAGAGACAGATCCAGGTTTGAGGCCAGATTCCATGGTGTGTGCAATTTGTAAAATCCCTTTCTTACATTGTGTGAAGTTTATCTTTCTTTCTTTTTTTTTTTGCCTTTTTAAGGCTGCACCCACGGCATATGGAGATTCCCAAACTAGGGGTCGAATCGGAGCTGTAGCCGCTGGCCTATGCCACAGCCACAGGAATGCTAGATCCGAGCCATGTCTGGAAACTACACAGCTCACAGCAACACTGGATTCTTAACCCACTGAGCAAGGCCAGGGATTGAACCTGGGTCCTCATGAGTGCTAGTCAGATTCGTTTCCCCTGAGCCAGGGTGGGAACTCCTACCATTTAGATATTAAGGGGAGAAACAAAGCCTTATTCTTGTGGATGCATCAAAGGTGTGTAGTAAAAATACAAACATAGCTAATTTAGAGCATTTTTATCTCTACAACAGACAGAATCACAATCTACCCTTTTCTTCTATGTTTTCATATTTATTTGTATATAGGAAGGTTTTTTCCAAAAGAAAAAGAAGAAAGTTTACATTTTGATAAATGAGTTTATTCTAAGATCTTTAGAGTGATTGATGATAATGATTAATATGTGTTTGTAGGTAGAGTCATACACCATGAGCACGAGTGATTAATATCTTTTCCCAAATAGACTTTGCTTCACAAGAATGTTGAGTGGAGGGTAATGCAATTTTCATTTCATTTTCCTATTTCTGGATGGAAGTTCTAAATTCATATGCGGCATGTAATTCCCTAGGATTCCTCCTGTGTATCTGGTGCAAACCTGAAGCTGGGATAAGGCCATTCCCACTGGATTATAAATTGTAGGAGTTGCCTGTGTGGTGCAGTGGATTAACAGTCCAACTGCAGTGGCTGAGGTCGCTGTGGAGGCTCAGACTGGATCCCTGTGGGTTAAGGGATCTAGCATTGCCTGTGCTGCCACTTAGGTCGCAGCTGTAGCTGGGATTCAATACCTCACCCAGGAACTTCCACATGCCATTTGTTAAATGGGTGCAACCATTAAAAAAAGGAGAAAGAGAGGGAGAGAGGGAGAGAGGGAGGGAGGGAGAGAGAGAGAAAAGAAAGAAAGAAAGAAAGAAAGAGAAAGAAAGATAGACAAACTGTAAAAAGTGTCTCCAGAGGGAAGCACAGGAGGGAGAAGCTACTATGAGCGGTTCTGGTGAGAAAAGTCAATATTTTTGCCACAGGCTTGAAATGTAGCCTCTGGAAACTGTTTCAGTCCTTGGCAGGCAGCCCCCTTTCCCTGCAGTTCGGAGCTTCACCACCAAGGGACACTGCTGTATCGAGTTTCACCGCAAAGAAACCAAACTGAAAGTTGGGAAAAATCAATGACGATGAGATCACTTCCTCTGTGTGTCTTTCCACTTCGGGGAATGTTTTTCAATTAAAACGCCAGGCACAGACAATCATCATTCATGGCCTGCCTCCTTCAGAGCTCGGTTGGAGGCCAGGGCCAGCAGGAGCAAGGCTTTTTATTTTAAGGCGCTGTCTGTGCCGTGGAAAGAGGAACCAGAAATAGACCTGGGGAAAAAACAAGAGAACAGGACTTAGCAGATGCTCAGAGCCGTTTTTCTTTATAAATATATCTGTCCACTTCCTACTCTCTTCCCTGTCACTGCTGGCCATTAGAACTCTATTTTTGTCCCCACGGAGGCTCTGGTCTGGGCCCACCCTGCTTCCCCTCCTGGCAGATAATCTCGGTGAGGGCAGCACTCCTGGGCTGAGGGTTTGACATCACCAGTTATTTTTATCCCAGTAGATTGCAATATCATAACAGCATGTATCTTGTGCCAAAGAATGGCCCCAAAGCTGACAAAGAGGAGAAATTATCTTAAAGATAAATTCCTGGATCTCAAAATGCTTCTCCAGGTAGATTATTTAAAGCCATGGCAAAAACCTAGTGACAAAAATATACATATCTTGAGTGTGGCCTGGAAAGCAATGTAATATCTCCTCCAGGTTCATAATCACCCAGAGAAGCCCTGTCCACCATCTAGAGGAGCTGTGTGGCCTCTGGTTGTGATTAGAACTGGAGTCCAAGGAAGGGGCCCCATCACTCCAGATGTGTCCAAGGGTATCCTCCGAGCTTTCCTTCGCTAATTAAAATTGTCCTACTGTGATCCTCTTTGGGTTAAATTGTGATCTGGAGGTGGAAGCTGAATAATGCCTGAAGCTGCAGCCCCCACCTCCGTGCGATCCTTAACTGGAGAACGGTGGATTGGGATTCAGGAAAAGCAAACAGACTTCCAGGCCAAGGCAAAATAGAGGACCCAGGGAGAGGCTACTGAGCGGCTGGGGTCATGGAGACGGCTGGTGTGAGAAGGGGATGCCTGGAGCTGAGGGGGCCCTGAAAACACACCTCAGGCAGCGGAACTCAGCATGACATGGGACCACGTGAAATGGCTCGTTGGGGACAGAATCAGGTGACTCTGGAGCCAAGCCACCCTGAATACGAATGGGTCTGCCAGTGCTGGTGAGCAGCTCTGCCCCAATCCAGGGCTGCCAGCTCCTGAACTCTTAGACTGTTGCACCCGCATTGACCCCTCCCAGGTGCCCTAGCATCACTGCATTTTCTCTAAACTCAGTGGGTTTGGGTGTCAATTATCCAGCCGATAACATCTCCACAGAAACACTCCCGTCCATCAGTGTGGTCACAGTGCTGCCTGTCATACAGCGAAATAAGGTGATAATTTCGTCACATTTCCTGTCCTCCTAGCTCTTATTCTGCCTTTCTTGTTTCCAATAATCAAATGACCCTGTGGTGTGGAAGAGACGCCATTTAAGAACTGCTGGTTTGTAAGATCAGGGATGCAAGAGAATCTGCAGGAACAAGGTTTTCTCAGGAGCATTATCAGCCTCTCTACTGCAGATCAATAAGAGCCAGCCCCTATGCCTGACCCTGTACCCCTGGATCAAATGCTAGCTTCGTGGAAAGCATCCAGGGGACCATGTCAGCTGGAGCTGTGGTGGATGGGAAGCTGTGAATGGGCTGACACGGGGGCTGAACTGGGTGCTGCAACTTCCAGAAAGGAAGGAAAATGAAAGAAGTGTTCACCTTCTCAACTCTATCTTTTGTTTGCCAGAAAGCTGGGTAGGGTGTGCAGACATGCTGCTTGGTAGGACCTGTGGAGGATTCCTGATTCTTTTTTTTTTTTAACTTTTTAAAATTATAGTTGATTTGTTTTTTAACTTTTTTGTTTTTTAACTTTTTAAATTATATGTTGATTTACAACATTCTGTCAATTTCTGCTGTACAGCAAAGCACATGTGTATATATGTATATACTTTCTTTTTGTCATATGTCTTCTATCATGTTCTATCATAAGAGACTGGATGTAGTTCCTTATGCTATACAACAGGATCTCATTGCTTATCCATTCTCATCGAATAACCCCAAATTCCCAATCCATCCCACTCCCTCCCTTTTCCCCCTTGGCAACCACAAGTCTGCTCACCATGTCTGTGAGTCTGTTAGATAGGTTCTGCTCTGTAGAGAGGTTCATTTGTGCCTTATTATCATATGGTATTTGTCTTTCTCTTTCTGACTTACTTCACTTAGTATGATAATCTCTAGTTGCATCCATGTTGCTGCAAATGGCATTATTTTGTTTCTTTTTATGGCCGAGTAGTATTCCATTGTGTATAGGATTCCTGACTCTGAGCATCCCCAGGCAGGAAAAAAACCCACACACCCAGAAGGCTCCTAAAGATCTGACCTGACAGATTCAAAGTCAATTTTACCCTTCCATGTTCAGCTTTCAGAGAATTTCTATACAATCATAAATCAAAATTCAAGAATTTCCTAGAAAATAGTGTGGAATAGATACAAAATACCAAAATCCAATCACATTCACAGTGATTTTTTTTTCCCTTTTTTGGCCACACATGAGACGTGAGATTTCCCGGGCCAGGGATCAAATCTGAGCCACAGCCGTGACCTATGTCATAGCTGCAGCAGTGCTGGATCCTTAACCCACAGTGTGAACTCCCTGCAGTGATCCCCGCCCTCGCCATGTTTATCTTCTTTCCATTCACTATAATTGTCCTGCTAAACTAATCTGAAAACACTTCCAGGATCCAGCATGAGTTGTTTAGCTCCAGAAAGCCCCCCTTTAAACTATGATAAGTGGTCACACCTCTTGGAATATTCATCACTATTAAAAATCACTATTAAAATATTCTGAGCCTGTGGTGTATATAGTGCTGGCATCTCATTCAAGTAACTCAAGGTAAACAGACTTATGAAGCATGAATATAAGATGAGGAGGATTTTTGTTTTTTGTTTTTTTTTGTCTTTTTAGAGCCTATGGAGGTTCCCAGGCTAGAGGTTCAATCAGAACTATAGCTGCCGGCCTACACCACAGCCACAGCAACACCAGATCTGAACCACGTCTGTGACGTACGCTATAGCTTACGGAAACTCTGGATCCTTAACTTGTTGAGGAGGGCCAGGAATCGAACCTGCATCCTCATGGATACTAGTCGGGTTCATTAACCACTGAGCCATGACGGGAATTCCAGGGATGCTTTTTATAAACTTCTAAACTTCTTCTCAGGGTAATACCAACAGTGGTACCAACTAAATTTTAGACAATGACCTCATCTTGGGAATGAGCATATAGGCTCAGAGACTGTCTTAAAGAAAAACTACATCTGTTTGGTTAAACTGTGTGCTCTGTGCATTTATATGTCATTCATTTGTCTTAATTTACAAATATATAGGCCTTGATGGGCATAGGTCACTTTTGGAAAGTGAATATATGCCATTGGAAAGTCTTTAAAACTTAGTGTTAAACATCTATTTGCGGAGGTTTTGCAAGTAACTAAGTTCAGCCCAGGAGATTTCTAGCCCAGGGTTTTAGAGATATGACCTTTAGAGGGTAATAAATGCAGGTACAACATTCAACAAGGTTAGCAGCTGATGAAGGGGCCAGGCCACCCACGGTTGGAGAGAGCCATGCCCCAGTGTGGGCAGGACCCATCTAAATTGAAGATTCCTTGGCTCTGATTTCCGACCATTTCTGGCTTCCCAGAATGGCAATTTCATTTGATTCAACTCAGTTTTAAGCTCTGCTGCCTTAGGCTTGTGCCTGTAATTATAACCACAAACCAATGTTTTATTTTCATGAGTGGGTTACCGTAGTTACTGTAGTACTAGAGAACAGAAGATATGTCACCATTTCTAAGGTCAGGAGTACAGCACGTGCTTTTGAGTTCTAAGTAAATGTCATCAACTGCAAATACCAAAGTTTGAATCTAAAGTAGCCTACGTGCACCCAGGGGGTCCAAGCATTGTGGGTTCCTGATTCTTTCTCCAACATAAAAACCTTTAAAAAGGGCTATTCTCACTGATTCCTCAGTCAATTGCATTGTAAGTTTGGGGGCTGATGTTCATTTGACAATGAGCTTCTGTTAGATACAAAGCAAAAGGACAACTTTCTGAAATAATTATAGAGTTACACACAGCACAGTAAATGCCTTTTAAAACCACTGGGTCTGCAAAAATTCTCTTTGGCCTGCAGTGAGGCAGCCGTCACACCAATATTTATCTGTGGCCTATTTAACTCTTCTGTACGCTACACAATTTCTTTTGTTGAGTCATCTCACAAAGCTGAAAGGAAACGAACTTCTGCCCACAGAAAATATATTCAGATCTCTCATTAAGCAGCTTTATTAAAAAAAGCGTCATAAAGGGAGTTCCTGTTGTGGCTCAGCAGGTTTCGAACCCGACTAGTATCCATGAAGAAGTGGGTTTGATCCCTGGCTTTGCTTAGTGGGGGTAGGCCAGCAGCAGTAGCTCTGATTCAATCCCTAGCCTAGGAACTTCCATATGCAGCAGGTGGGGCCCTAAAAAGCAAAACAAAAAAGGCATCATAGGGACAAACCAAAGGTGGAAAGCTAGTTGTTACTGGACTCAGATTGAGTAATCGTATTTTTCATCTTATTTTATGCTCCAGGAAACAAACTGAAGATTAAAAAAAAAAAGTATCGTTAAGATTGCATACTACACTTCTACATGTTACTTCTCTTGAGATGACCGGGTTTTCCCCCAACTTAAACAGCTCCATACATCTGTTGTTTAACTCCATACTTGTGAATTTACGAGTTGATGAAAAGAACCTTGAATTTTAAAATTTACTCTAATGCTCTCCAAACTTTTAAAATCCATTGGTAATATTCTTTAAGAAATAAAGTCAAAATATATACTTGTGGGGAAATAATCAGCAAGGAGAGCAGAAGTAACAAGCATAAAATGCTGGATCCTGGACCCCATTGGACAGAATCTCTGAAAGTCCCTAGGGTATTTGTTTGTTTGTCTGTTTGTTTGTTTATCTTTTCTAGGGCTGCACTCGCAGCACATGGAGGTTCCCAGGCTACGGGTCTAATCGGCGCTGTAGCCGCCCGCCTACGCCACAGCCACAGCAACGTGGGTCCGAGCCGCATCTGCAACCTACACCACAGCTCACGCCAACGCCAGATCGCTAACCCCCTGAGCGAGGCCAGGGATCGAACCTGCAACCTCATGGTTCCCAGTCGGATTTGTTAATCACTGAGCCACGACAGGAACTCCAGGGTCTGTATTTTTGAGATGCTCCCTGGGTGCTTCGGCAGCACCTCAGGGCTACCGACCGACCTCGACCTCCTCTCGGGTTACATGAGAGCAACTACATCCCTGACTGTAGTGACTGTGTATCACTGATGCACCCGGTACCTTGAAGTGAGACCTAACAGGAGATCCTGGCTGCGTTGGAAACCTGCTACATCTGCTTTAATGGGGTGCTTTGTCTCTGTGCAGGACTGTCTTATATCCTCCCACCTCACACGTATAGACGGAGACTAAAATTAGAGCTCACCTGCACAGAGCATCCAAATGGAGCTGCATTTTTTCTTCTGATGCCAGGGACGCTGCTCTAGAAACATTTGTTCTCATTTACTCTCGCTGGGAGGGGACACGTGGACTCAGACAACAGTGAGACTGACCTCTTTTTGTTGTTAAAAGTGTATGTAAGGGGGGAAAAAAATCCCAAACTGCAATTTTAGTCACACCTACTACTGACATGATTTATCAGTTAATTAAGGAAGTTACCAAATACTGTGTATGTTTTGGCCTATTTGATTTGCTCTTTTCCTGGGACATACCATTAACTTATCTGTAGTCAGAGTTGAATAATTATTAATTAAAACGAATGCCACTTGGATCTTACAAATAGTTTGACACAGAGACAACAAGCTAAGTGTGCTTTTCATATATACTCAACTTCAGGATATTCAGAAAATCATGTAAATCAATGATTCTTAACCTTAAGTGCACAAGAAGCACCTGGACAAAGTATCACAGTGTCTTAGCGTGTTTTAAATTTCAGTTCTGATTTTGAATCATTGGTCTTATATGACTGGGATGCCACATAGGGAGCTGGAGGCAACCAGCCACCATCCTTAGTGGATGGAGAAGCTTTCTAAAAACCTCTCTTCACTAACCTCATAGAAATCACACAGAGTTTCCTTTTGCTGATAAACTGGCATACATATTCCATATTCTCTAAGATATTTGGAAGTCTGTCCCAGTCTCTAACCCGACTCCATCTTTTTCTTTTATCCATAGCTCCTCCACCTCCAATTGGCCTCTGGTTTTATATTTAATTGTGAATGTTATTTATATTATTTCAAGTTGCTCTAGATCTTGGGTGGAATTAGGTAGGTAGGTAGAAATATAGCTAGTAGACAATTTTTTTTTTTAATCAAGGAAGATGGGTTGCTTTCACTTAGCATTTGTGTGCTTTCTGAAAACCTCAGGCTGTGAAGGGAAGGTCCGCCAGGCTGTGCTGATTTAGTTATCTCTCATCATACACTGTTCATAATTGCTGTGTGGCCCTACCAGTTGAACTTCTTTTACTCCCATGCAGTTTTTAGTGCTCAGTGTTTCAGTGACTGCTCCATGATTTTAATCTTTGATTCAATGGCGGCAAACATGAAAAAGAGCTCCCATCCTTAGATACTAGAAATGAAAATACTTCATAGGTGAGAAAACACTGTGCCCATTTCTTTACCACGGAAATGTGAAGTGGTGTCCAGCAGAGGTGCCTAAGCTGAAAGGTCAAGCCATGGTGTTACAATGAGGAGTAGAGCTGTCCCCCCCCTTTTTTTTTTATCTTTTTAGGGCCACACTGGCGGCGTATGGAAGTTCCCAGGCTAGAGGTCTAATAGAAGCTACAGCTACCAGCCCACGCCACAGCCACAGCAAAGCGGGGTCCAAGCCACATCTGCCACCTGCACCGCAGCTCACAGCAACACCGGATCCTTAATCCACCGAGAGAGACCAGGAATCGAACCCGCATCTTCATGGATCCTAGTCCGGTTCATTAATCACTGAGCCGTGAAAGGAACTCCCGAGCTGTCCCCTTGTTGATGCATGATGTTCCACACCCACGGCATGTGCCCTCCCAAGAGTGGATTTTGAATTGAAGTTTCTCTGAGCAGGAGGCTCTCCAAATGGTTCCTTTAATGAGTGCAGTTAGTACAAGTGACTCCTTTTTCCTTGGGTGTTTATCTAGTAATGTCAGCCACACACAGATATAATCAGGGAGGCGTGATGGGAGATGCATGTGAATTTAGAAGTGTTTAAGAGCTTCTACACTGACTCCTGCATGATGGCTCTCAAGTAAAACATATTCCCTCAGGCATTCATGTCATCGCACGAATCACCTGTCACCATGTATCTGGAGCTGGGTCACAAATACTGATTAAATAAGCAAATGAGTTACTTAGAGCCAGAGCCCCATGTTAGCTCTGCCTTTATTTTATTTTAGGTTTTGATTTCTGACTGAATGACAACTTTAGTTTGTTGCCTGTTTTTCTGTTGTTTTCCTTAATGCTGCTAATATGGGGTTTAAACCAATTTGGTTGTACACCAGCTGGGTTCACAACAACATAATAAATGAAATATTTTACAAGTTAAATGAAAAACAAAACTTGTGTAGCTTAGAAATAGGTATTTAAAGATAGTCATCAGATTCATAATGGAGAAAAAGAAGGCAAACTATTCCAAAGACCAGATAATAAGATCACGTCTACAGTTCTTCACAGGATTAGATGTGGTAAAGGATGTGAAGCACATTCTGATACATGGTAACATGAGAGTGAAATAGATGACAGTGTAGCATGCTGTTTTAGCTTAGCACAAATTAAGCTTCAATTTGCTACTTGTGAAACAACTGGATTTGGGGTACAGTTACCATTGTTGGGTCCTCTGGCAAATTTCTATGGTGAAGTATTTACTAAATTGCACATTAAAATAAAGCTGAAGGCTATAACTTGGAAATGAGGCATGATGCCAAAGTAGTCAGTGGACAGCAAGGATTTCTGAACTGGACCACGGCATAGGAAGATGCTTGCAAACACAAACCCACAAGAGAAACAGAAGACATGTCTTGGAGAAGACATTTTAAAGCATGGACCTTTCCCCAGGGGAAAAGCAGTCTAATAAAAGAGACAGGTGATGACCAAGAAAGCAAAGGGATGCAATAAGGAATAAATATAAGAGGTTCCACACTGGAAGGCTGGAGAGGTAATTAAGGGGTGTGTTCTGTTAGGGAAATTCCGAAACCTTGGACCTGCCATAGAATTCTTCCTTGTCTTCAAGTGTCCTGGCTTGTGAGTGCAAGAGAAAAAGAACAGCTTTTTGAGTATGTTATTTTAGAACTTGTATATTGGAACATGTGCTAAAAGGCACAGTTGAGCTGCAAATATATTTGCCCTATTCCAAAAAAATAGCTCTCATTATGGTATCTTCCAGGCAACTGTTTTCTGCTTTGATCTTTTCTTGACCCAAATTCATAAAGTCATTGAATTTTAGAGCTTTATCTAACCTGAAAAATAAGCTTGTCTGACCTATCCATTTGGTGAAGAACAAGGAGTTTTGAGTAAAGCAGATTTAGATTAAAACCACTGCTCCTTTGCCTGGAAACTTTAGACAATTTACTTAAGTCCTTTTTTTTTTTATTGCAAAACTAAAATGAATTCATATCAAAATGAGGGTATTGTGCTTGGTATAGTAATTTCTTATAAGTAACAGTTATGATTATTATGTGTTTTTCAGGCCCAGGCAGACTGAGGGACTTGCTCAAGACCAAACAGAATGTTATGGAAGAGTTCAGATTGGTAAGGAGACTCCCAGACAGACAGATACTGTGATTGCTATATAATATTAGTTTGTGGATCCCTCCAGACAAAATTGTATTTCTCCAAAAAAAAGAGAGAGAGTCTTACCCAGAAGTGCAATTTGTTGGAGTTCCTGTTGTGGCTCAGTGGTTAACGAATCTGACTAGGGATGATGAGGTTGCAGGTTTGAGCCCTGGTCTTGCTCTGTGGATTAAGGATCTGGTGTTGCCGTGAGCTGTGGGTGTAGGTTGCAGACACAGCTCGGATCTGGCTTTGCTGTGGCTGTGGCAAAAGCTGGCAGCTACAGCTCCAATTAGAACACTAGCCTGGGAACCTCCATATGCCGCGAGTGCGGCCCTAGAAAAGGGGAAAAAAAAAAGGTTTGTTAAATGGACACTCCCATTTTGAACAACTACTCTTACTCATCTGATTTACAGAGATGGTGCTCTGCCAGATCTGAAATGAGGCCAAGTTTGGAGAGGGAAGAAATAAATGAGGAGACTGCTAATTTTCCACCAAAATACACTCTCCCTTTCATAAATATTAATGTAGCCAGGCCACAGCTCTCCATTCAGATTCCCTGTTTAGCCTGTGGTGACATGTGGTTAGTTAGGTGTGGCCCTAGGCCACGTTCTCACCGATGAAGTGTGGGTTTTGAACCTAAGCCATATGGAGGTGCTCTCTTCTGCCATATACTCTCCCCTCCAACTGGCTATTCTGGAACAGAAAGTGGCAGAAATCCAGCTTTGACCCTGGGGGGACACCTCTAAGCATGACAGCCCAATGAGGAACCTGAAACTGTCAGCTAAGTGAGAAACTCCAATATCCTTCAAGGCACTGTTGTTTCACAGTCTCTTTTCTGTCAGTCGTTTAGCTTTATCATAACTGGGATGAAATAACTGGGTAAAACTCCGTGAAGAAATGGACTCGAGTTATATCTCAAAATATTTATTAAAGATTAATCAAATGGAAAGGAAAAAGGCAAAGGTAAAGAGAAAGACTGTTCTTTTTTACTCTGTTAGTGATTAGACACTCCCCTGTCCATTATAAAATAGAACAAAAAAAAATCTTTTCTTAGTGACAAGCTCACATTATGACAGAACACAATTGCTTAATCATGTATAAAAAATCCTCTAAATGCAAATTTCCAATAGAGTAAGTATCTTTAACTTTTATTGAAATATCTAGGCCTAGTTTCTCTATCCACAATTTGGGGAATTTTTAATGGAAAAAGAGAAGTGACCGGGGTTCTACTTGTGGTTCCATAAAACTGTAGGATAAAACCAACTCTGGTTCTATGGCACAACTGAAAAAAGCACAAGCAATTACTATTTGGCTCTATCTGCTGTATCCTTAACTATGTAATTCGACACTATCTTTTTAAAAGGAACATTTCACTCAAGACATGATGGAAGTGTCAACATATAAAATACACAACATATAAAATGCACAACATATAAAATGTACAACCTAATTTTGGGGCAAAATTAGGACTTAAGCCCAAGAGACAGCATCTCAGGTGGTCCTAAGAAATTTCTCCCAGGCAGTGAGGGAGGAGCTAGGATATATAGGGGGTTTTGCAACAAAGGGCAGGAGGCAGGAACAAAAGAGGCCTGGGCTCACTGAATTCATTCCTTTGAAATGCACCTCCTCCACTGTCAGGGCCAGTAGCCTGAGTTCTCACAGCCTGCAGGACTCACCTGCTCTCACCCTTGGACGTGACTGCATGCACAGATGACCATGACATTCTTTATTTTATAACTATAGCCCAGGCTTCAGATAGCTCTGAAATAGCACCCAGAGAGGAAAGGAGGGATATCAAGGTATGATAAAAGTGAGGGGAGGTGCATGCAGCCATGCACACATCTAATAAAAGTTTGTTGCTGATTTCCTGAAGGTTACTACCAATCACAAGGAGCAGACATCACCCTGAAGGATTTTAGTGTTTTTCTAGATATGAGGAGATGCAGGAATTGGGCACATAAAATCTTCTCCTTAAAAAATCTGACTATCTGAAGAGCTATTTTTCCAGTTTTCCCAGAGCACAGAGAACCTCACTCCTGATGTTTACCCTGAGCTCTGCTCAGGGGGTTTTGCAGGTTAGCAGCTTCAGCAGCTCGTGATTTAATCCAAGTAGAGGTTGATGGCAAGTGCCAAACTTCAGTTCACAGAAGTAACTGGCACCAGACTTGCTGTCCTGCCATAAACAACTAGAAAACTGCTTTGAGACACTGGGGGATAAGCAATATAGAGCTGATAGCTTAGTGAAAAGAGAAACAAAGAAAGCCAGCCATTACTCTGGCTTTCTACCTGGAGGCATTTTCAGGACAGCATTCAGGCAGGAGAAACTTGAGAAGATCATGGTCTCACTGATTTGAGGAAACAGAGATCAGAACCTATAGGGGCTGAGGTGACTCGAATTTTCAGTGTGAAGTACCAGAGGGGAGAAGGGTTTGAAGAAAAAGAGTTTCAGATATATGCATGAGGTCATCTTTGCATATATCTTTGTAGAATTCTAAATAGGCCATGCAAAAGAGTAAAATTCTATGAGGCTGAGAAAAAGAATGGCATGGGGTTTGTATGCTATCGCACAGAGCTGGGAGATGCTCAACTTTCAACCAGTCAGAGTGGAGTAAACAACTGGAATGTTCAGTAGAATTCCCTGAAAGGTCACAGTTTAGTAGAGGAGAGAAATGACCCTGAAGTAAAAGTAGTACCAGATTTGCCCTAATACAGCTTTAAAACAAGCTTCCAAAAAATCAAGCTGATTTTCAAGTAATTTTTGTAGAGAATCCAGAACTCTTTAAAGGCAGCAACATCTAGAACTCAGTGTCACACTAATCACAAAGCCAAGCTTCCAATACAAAATGACTAGACAAGAGTTCCTGGTGGCACAGTGGGCTAAGGATCTGACGTCACTGCAGTGGCTCAAGTCACTGCTGTGGCAGGGATTTGATCCCTGGCCCAAGAACTTCCAGGTACTGCCAAAAAAAAAAAAAAAAAAAGACTAGATATATAAAGAAGTAGTTCATGTAATTTATAATTTGGACAAAATTATATCAAAGATCCAGGGAAGACAGTCATAATAAAATTAACAGACAAGGACTTTAAAATATGTTTTCTAAATACACTAAAGAGTCAAAGGGAAATGTGATATCATGAGAAGATGTATGCAAAATATATTTTATAAGAAACCAAGAGTTGAAAAATACAATATTTAAAGTGAAAATTTTACCGAAAGTAATGAAAATAGATTAAGAACTGCCAAAGAAGGTAGCAATGAATTTGAATACACACTATCCAAAAGGTAGAACAGAGAGAATAAAAAGAAAACAAATTGATTCTCAGTTTCCTATGAAGTAATGTCATGGAGCCAAACGTATAATTTCATTCTCATAAAATGAAGACCAAAAAAATAATTTTAAAAATTATAAGTGAAAAATATCCACATTTGATTAAAACTACACAGCGATTCCAACCCCAGGTATTTTTTATTTTTTGTCTTTTTACGGCTGTACCTGTGGCATGTGGAGGTTCCTAGGCTAGGGGTCTACTTGGAGCTATTAGCCACTGGCCTCTGCAGCAGCCACAGCAACAGGGATCCAAGCCACATCTATAACCTACACCACAGCTCATGGCAATGCCAGATCTTTAACCCACTGAGCGAGGCTGGGGATCAAACCTGCATCTTCATGGGTACTAGTCAGATTCGTTTCCTCTGAGCCACAATGGGAACTCCCACCCCTAGGTATTTACCCAAGAGATTTGAGAACATGTCCACAAAAATTTTTGGATGCTAATGTCCATAGTAGCTTTATTGATAATAGCTTAAAATATAAAATAATCCAAATGTCCATGGATGAACACAATGAGGTATATTCATGTAATAGAATACTATGCAGCAATGAAAAAGAACAAGGTACCTTCTATATTCATACAACATGGGCAGCATCTCAGAAACATTAACCTGAGTTTTTAAAAAGCCATAATACTACTTCCTTTATATAAACTTCTAGAAAAATCAACACTAATCTATAGCTACTAGAAAGCAAATCCGTGGTTGTTTATGACTGGGATCTGGGGAAGGGGTTGCTGCAAAGGGAAACAATGAAACTCTTTTGTTTCCAAGGCTCTATATCTTAATGTGGTTGTGGTACTTGGGAATATGTATTTGTCAAATTCATTACACTGTGAAATAAAGTGTTTTTTTTTAAGGGATATATTTCTCCTCTTTTTTTTTTTTTTTTTCCCTCCTTGCTTTTCAGAACAAGTTGCACCCAGCCAAGATGCCTGGTTACTTTAAATCTGAAACTCTTTGAAAATGTATTGATGAAGGGAGAATCGCAGTTAGGTGATTAGAGCAGCTTGATTTGACATCTAAATGTAGAAGTTCCTGGGTAGTGGGGGATCACCGTCTGAATTGTCACCATGTAAAGAATGGCCTGGGAAGGAGGCCACAGTGGCATCACTAACTTAGGGCTCCTTTACTGGGGGAGTAAAGGAGGCACTAGACTATGAGCTCATCATTAACATGGACTCTGACACTTCATCATTTTCATTAATATGTTTGTGTGGCATATGAATCACTAGTCTGATTGGAAACTCCTTCCTGCACTGAAGATACTGCACCAATTAAGAATATTCATCTGTCAGTTCAGCTCTGCAGGTTTAGGCTCATTTAACTTGTTAAAAATAGCTCCTTTTTCCTGAGCAGGGAGAGTTTTTTTCTGCCTCCAGCTCCGCTTATGAGCAGAGGTGGTAAAGGAGTCTCATTACAGCCGTCACCCCCATTTCTAATGCTCTCCTCCCAGCTGCAGTGTCACTCGCTGCCCCTGATTGCAGATGTCTGTTTCATGACTATCCACTGAGGGAAAATGCACAATGTAAGAGCAGTGAGTTTCAGTTTTATTTGGGGATCTTATTGAGGACCCCAGCCCGGGAGACACATAGCTCTAAGGAACTGTTTGAAAAGGTGGCAGAGAAACCAGGATATATATGAATTTTTTTGGCTGGAATGTAGTTAAGCAAACATCTTGGTAAAAGATTACTACTTACCACAGAAAACATATCTCAAGATAATAATTTTTTTTTTTGGTCTTTTTGCCTTTATGTAGAGCTGCACCCGCGGCACATGGATGTTCCCAGGCTAGGGGTCTAACAGGAGCTGTAGCCGCCGGCTTTCGCCACAGCCACAGCAACGCGGGATCCGAGCCGTGTCTGCAACCTTCACCACAGCTCACGGCAACGCTGGATCCTTAACCCACTGAGCAAGGCCAGGCACAAGGCCAGGGATCGAACCTGCAACCTCATCGTTCTTAGTCGGATTCGTGAACCACTGAGCCACAAAGGGAACTCCTCAAGATAATAATTTTAGTGCTTTTCATGTATAGGAAGATTCAAGAATTTGAGGTCCTTGAAATTCTTTCTCAGATAAGCATCTTCACTGTTTAGGAAGCAGTATATCCGGAAGCACAGAATGCTTCCTGTTTTTTCCATCCTGAAATCCCCTCAGGGCACACCTTTGGTGGGTGACTTCAGTGCTAATGACTTGATCCAACATTTTTTGTTTGCAAGACTTTTTCTAGTTTCTCTGCCACAGAAGTCACTCTATGCACATCTTTTACCCAAACGTCCTACTGTTGTCTTGTCTTTTTTTTTAAGATTTTTATCTTTTCTATTACAGTCGATTTACAATGTTCTGTCAATTTCTGCTGTCAGCAAAGTGACCCAGTTATACATACATATATACACACATTCTTTTTCTCACATTATCCTCCATCATATTCCATCACAAATGACTAGATATAGTTCCCTGTGCTGTACAGCAGGATCTCATTGCTTATCAACTCCAAATGTAATAGTTTGCATCTACTAATCCCAAACTCCCACTCCCTCCCACATCCTCCCCCTTGGCAACCACAAGTCTGTTCTCCATGTCCATGAGTTTGTTTTTTTTCTGTAGATAGGTTCGTTTGTGCCATATATTAGATTCCAGATATAAATGATATCAAATTGTATTTGTCTTTCTCTTTCTGACTTACTTCACTTAGTATGAGAGACTCTAGTTCCATCCATGTTGCTGCAAATGGCATTATTTTGTTCCTTTTTTATGGACGAGTAGTATTCCATTATGGATATATACCACAGTTTCTTAATCTGTTCATCTGCTGATGGACATTTAGGTTGTTTCCATGTCTTGGCTGTTGTGAATAGTGCTGCAGTGAACATAGGGGTGCATGTATCTTTTTCAAGGAAAGTTTTGTCTGGTTATATGCCCAGGAGTGGAAATGCTGGGTCATATGGGAGTTCTATATTTAGTTTTCTGAGGTATCTCCATACTGTTTTCAATAGTGGCTGTACCAGTTACATTCCCATCCACAGTGAAGGAGGGTTCCCTTTACTCCACACCCTTTTTGGCATTTGTTATCTGTATATTGGCCATCTGTATATCTTCTTTGGAGAAAAGAAGGTTTGTTACTCATTGTCTTTTTTTCCCTCTCTGTTATTCTTATCTTTATTTGATCTCCTTTCCTCCTTTTCTTCTTCATCCCTTTTCTTCCTCTCCCCTTCATTCTTCCTTTTTTCTCTTTTGTTTTGATCCTTACCTTAAACTATTGGCCACTTCTATGGTGTGATTATGGACTGGCTCCTGCCACAGCATTTTAGGCTTTGAGATTTTTTTTTTCCCATATGCAGTTTCCTCATACTGAAGGGGTACTGTCCCCTAACACCTTCCCACCTCCTTTTCATTTTGAATGTTTCACTTCAGTGCCAATGAGGAGAGATGACTGGCTAGTTCTCTGGTGATCTTAGCCTGCCTTAAATACATAAATAGACTAATTCACTTGCAGAGTCTGTTTTCTGCTTAAGAGGAAATCTCTTTTTTATGTCACATATAAAGTGTCATCAATCACAGTTTATTTTATTTTATTTAAATTAAAAAAATTTATTACTGTACCTGTGTATGGAAGCTTCTGGGTTAGGGGTCAAATTGGAGCGCAGCTGCCAGCCTATGCCACAGCCACAGCAACGCTGGATCTGAGCCACATCTGCAGTCTCTGCCACAGCTTGCAGCAACACCAGATCATTAACATGCTGAGCAAGGCCAGGGATTAAACCTACATTCTCATGGGGTCTATGTCAGATCCCTAACCCACTGAGCCACAGTGGGTACTCCTCATCAATCTCAGTTTAAAAGGTAAAGTGTAACTATCCATTGTGCCACAATGAACATGGTTCTTAAAAGTAAATTATTTGCTGCAGAGTGGAAACAGGCAGATAAAAGACAAAGATAATGAAAGATAGTGTATAAAAAAGGTGAACAAAACTTTTAAGGGTTATAAAAAGCCTCATTAACTTGACTGTAGAGATGGTTTCGTGGGGGTTCATTATGTCAAAACTCACCAGATAGTACTTTAAATAGGGATAATTT